>JAXRJS010000006.1:1272500-1803166 GCA_037127375.1 Dione juno | reverse complement strand
AGAGTATTGTAATAGTAGTGAGACTCCTTACATAATGAATTTTGACAATTTTGGCAACGAGCAGTAAAAATATTAAATAAAAGAAACAATATTAAAATTAATCATTTTATAAAGCTATCACACTAAATAACCATTACAAACTGCAAATATAAGATCTGTTATTCATTCCAAATAAAAGATAAAGGTAAAAGAAGATATAAATACGCCTACGCCTACTAAATACGAAATACGGCAGTAAATCAATCAAGTATTATCAATTTTTATAAGTTGTAGGTACTCTTCGTATCATGAAATTGGTACGGAACACTCGATGCGCTAATTCCACTGGCACTTGGCCGATATTTTTTGATTTTATTTTATATATACAACCTAATTCTTTAATTATAGACAAAAAATAATGTAACATATAATTCACAGCATTAGTTGTCAACTAGTGGTGGAACTTAATTCGCCACTCAACAAACATTGTCTCGAATTCAGACAGGAGGCAAAAAGCCGAGTGTTTTGACACTAGATTTTCTACCCTGCTAATGACGACGTTTTATGTGGCACTGTCCATCTCTCATAGAGACAAAGACGTGACAAGGACTCTAGAGGTATTTGAAGCCGAATAAAATGAATGACTTCCAGAAATGGAAGAAACAAGGCAAGGACACCAAAACTCACTGGTTGTAGCAACTTCTAGCTCTAGTTTATGCAAACATGGTGCAAAAGTATATATAGATTATCTTATGTAATAATAAGAAATATGAAGAGTGAGCTAATCTATCATAATTTTTTTATTTGTAGCGAAGTGGGGCAAATTCTGACTGTAAACATGGTGGTTGTGGGTCGATATCCACTCGGGAGATGCATCATTATATTTAAAATGATCATTTTCTCGCTCTAGTAAACAAAGTGTGGCGTTGAATTTAGCCCCTCAATCGGCAATGACTCAAATTCAGGTGGAAACTGGAAAACGTATATTAACAAAAAAGTCTCTGTAAATGCCTGGAAGAAAGTGAAGTGAAAATCTGAAAAAGAAGTAATAACAAAAACAAGTTTCAAGCGAATTTTGAAATCATAGCCAATAATAATAATAATTTCAAAATGTATAACATTTAAACGAAAGAAGCGTAGGGCCCAAACTTGTTTTTGTGAAGTCGGGATAGGGTTTAAATCCTTCAATCGGGGTTTTTTGTATAGGATATAATTATAGCAACTTGAGCTATTATTAAAGTATTTGCCATATAAATTGCTGATTTAGGTCAAAAATTATTATTTGGTACAAATTAAAATCGAAGAGGGAAATTTTATATTTATAATAGGTATAGGTTTCATATATTAGGAACTGTTTTAAATTAATAAGCTTTCCGAGTACCGTTAGGACAATTTGGGAAATTACTTTTATTTACTTTTGGTGATTTGAAAAGTTAGCGTCACTATTTATTATGCGACTGTTTGTACTGATCTGATCTTTATACATATTATATATATATATATATATATATATATATATATATATATATATATATATATATATATATATATATATATATATATATATATATATATATATATATATATATATATATATATATATTATATATTTTTTTTCTTGTATTAATATTAATATTATATAATTGTTTCATTTTGTTATACTGTTATTATTTTTTGAGTTATTGACTGTTACAAATTTCAATTACAATACTATAGAGTCAATACTCTATAGTTGTGAGACAATAATAATTGATAAATTAAAATTAGTTTAATATAACAGTTTAAATCAACATGAATATAGTCACTTTACTGATTTTTGGGATCACTTGGACATACATGAATATTATCACCCAGCTAAATACAGTTTGTAAGTATAAGAAATGCCATGTATATCCCGACATAATACAAGCAAAGAATAGAAGTTTAAAGTAGTATTATAAATAATACAGATAATCAAATAAAACTAATTTACTTTCAAATCTTAACACAACAAGCTAATCTGCTAACTTTTTATTTATTCATTTAATTTATTATGCATCCCACAAGTGATGATAACATTTAACAACATCAAGAAAAGGAGTGGAAACAAAAACATAATTAAAACTAAATGCACCATCTTTTAAAGTGGATACAGCATGCTATATAACAAAAATTATGAAGTTATACAATTTTAATTCACTAAGCGCTTGTTCTTTAACCCAAAGAAGACAAAAAGCGTGACGTTAAATTTAATATAAATAACCCGACAAACATTTTTTTAACTATTAATCCTTTTTTAGATAAATTATCGAAAAAACATTTATAAAAAATTTTAAAATAGGAAAAAATTTTAAATTTATATTTAACATTGTCTAAAAGGGGTCAAGAATTTCGCTGGTCTTTAGTTTTTTAAAAGTCTGAAATCTATTTCTACCTACCACTGTTTAGAAAGGCCTACGAGGGAGTATGGGTTTCGGGGATACCAAAGGGGGGACTTAAACCTAATTTGGAAAATAGTTCTGGTTATGCTTATGCTGTTAAGAGATTTGTAAAAATACTTTAAAATCCAACAAGTCCTTCTTTTACTTAGGGCTTTTAAAAAAATGCCAATTGTCTTTGTAAACTAGGTTTTTTACCCTTACAATAGCGAATGCAGATGAAAAAAAAAACCGTTTTTGTCCCCTCTCCATTCGAAAACATGTGTCGCATAAGAGGTCTCCACACCAACTACCTACTCAAAGCCTTCTTACAAGCTATTAATAAATTATTTTGGTATTAAAATTTGGGAAATAATTTCGTTCCAAAGGAAAAAACCTAGCATCCTTGGTTTTTGTGACTATATTGTCTATAGGGAATAAAATCAACTTTTCATCGAATGCCCCACCAAGATCTCTAAAGTGCTAACTTTTAATGGTAAATCGCAATGAAGTAGGGGGTATTTACTTCAATAGGTCCGAGGGAAATAAAAAAATAACATTTTCTGCTTAATACCATTCCTTTTTATCTTGCACCAATTAAACAAATTTATCACATCTTCTGTAGGTCTTTTACTTTTTAAAATGCCTTTTTAAAATTTTTTAGAAGCTTAAGGTCATCAGCAAACATGAAAGGTGTAGAATGCTTAAAGCTTTTTGGCGGGCCCTTAATAAAGATTTTAAAACAACAAAGGCCCAAAGTGCGCCCCCCGGGGAACCCCGATGTTACTTTTTAGTGATTCATCCCCATTCGCAACGACATAAAATTCTTTTGGGTAAAATATGACTCTAGCCAACCCAAATACTGATCCCCAGACCTACCGGGACAATTTAAAGAAGTGGGACTGAAGTAGGCACTAGATCAATGCTTTACTAAAATCTAAAAAATAACATAAATTCTTTTTTTTTTGTCAATAAGTCATTAGTGTCTCATATAATTTCCAAATTTGTCATAGTTGATCTACCCGTAAAAACCATGTTGATGGTCCTAATAAAACTTTTAAACTGAGCATATATAGAGGGGTAAATAAAAGATTCAAACACTTTCCCAAACACTGAAAGAATGGATAGGGAGGGTAATTCTCTACTTTTTCTTTATCCCAAATTTTTAAAAATTGGAACGACTTTTGAAACCCTTTCCCTTAGCTGGAAAAGATCCTGTTTTAATAAAGTATTATAAAAATTTTAAGCGGTACTGCAAGAGTGATGCACAGTTCTTAAATAGTTTGGGGGGTATACCGTGGGGCCCTGCTCCCTTATATTGGTATAATCCTTTTAATTTTTTCAAAATCAAATTCTTTTTATTTGAATCTGCTGTAAGACAAAGCTTTTGTTATTGACCTGAGCTTTTAGTTATTGTCGAGTTAGTATTTTTTCGATACGTTTTTATTTTACTTAAAGAATATTTAAACTATAAAAATAAAAACAAATTTATGCACATATTACATGAATACTCACAACTAAAAGTACCTAACTCAAAATTTTACAAAAATCAAAAACCCAATTGTGCCACCCACCCTATATTAAAACCCCCTCTATTTTAAAGGGAACCCTGATCACGCTAAAAAAAAATTTTTCAACGCTTGCGTTAAAAAATTGAATGCTTCCCCTTCGGGATCCGCCTTTTGAGGGAAGGCAGTTGGGAAGTTGCTCATAAAGTTCTAAAGTTCAGATAAACTTAACAATCCTGTTCAAATTTTTTTCTCAGTCTGATTCACTTGAATTCTCTGCCGAAGACCTTGCAACCTCAAGAAGGGCAATACAGCCTATTTTGGCTATTTCGATCCTTTTTTTTTAAATTTTTTTTTTACTTCACCGCTTTTAAATTTTTTATTTAGTTTTTTTTATAGCGAAATATTTTTTTTTTAAATAATAAATTTAAAATTTTGTAATTTTTTAAATTTGTTTTTTAAAATTTTTTTTATAATTACTTGCGCCCTTTGCGTTATTATTTGCTTTTAAACATTAAAATTAAAGGAAAAGATAATAAAAAAAATCTCCCCAAATTAAAAAATCAACATCCCCATATTTTCATTTCTTCCGTATTTCCTAATTCACACAAAATTAAAAACCCTGAAAAATTTCTCCAAATGTATTTTTTTGCTTCTATTTAAACATATATATAATATTAATAATATATTAATATAAATATATAATATATATATAAAAAAATCAATTGTAAAATAAAAAGGGATAGAAAAATTTAATTCTTTTACATTTAAAAGTTTAAAAAAAATGGTTGGCTCTGTCTTATCCAATTTATTATTATTATTTAGTTTTTCCTTTATTATTGACATATTTTTTTTAATTCTGAACCTATTTTTTAAAATTTTTTTCTATATTTATTTTAATTTACTGCGTTATCTTAGAACAATTTGAAATATATCAACTAAAAAATGTTTCTTGTTAGAGCAATTGATTTAATGTTATTTTTTATAATAGCCAAAATTTAAATATTTTTTGGATAAGTTTTTTTGGGTCTAGATACGGCTTTTAACCCATTTTTTACATTACTTGCATTCACCGTGTAATCGGAGCATTTATTTTTTTTTTTAAAGTGCGAGATGTCCGCTGTAAAGCATTTTTTTTATAGGGGGTTTTTAAAAATAAAAAAAAATAAATAATACTGTTTTTGTTTTTAAATAGTTTCGTTAGCAACCTTTTTTTTTTGGAAATATCAAAAATGACAGGTATCTTTTTTTTATCATGTCGGCTATCTTTTTCAAATATGTAAAAAAAACTTTTCTAAATTTATTTAAAAATAAAAAAAATAATTGGTTTTTTATTTGGGAAAGGAATTCCAGATAAACTAAACCCTTCAGTTTGAATTTGAAAAAAAATTTTCGAACTGTGGTTTTTCGGTAAAATTCTTTTTGTTAGATTTCAATAGAAGTACAAATTTGTCTTGTTTTGTAGCCGCCACAAAACAGAAGACGCTCGGTGGCCCCACAAAGGGGGACCAACGATGCGGCCAGGGGCGCCGGGACCCGCTGAATGTTTAGAACTGACGACGGGCATGGAATCCTTAGTCAGGCCCTAACTATTTAAAGGACGTCGTAGGGAAGTAAACGGAGGCATGAACGGTGAATTATGTTATTTTTCCAAAAAATATTCCTAATTGCATGTTTTTTTTTTGTATGTTTTTGTGTTTTATTTCTCTTTTTTTATAATTTATAATTTTTTTTTTTAACTTTATTTGTCATGACTAAATCTTACACTATAATTTTTCAAGTTTTTCCAAAAATTAAACATGTAATTGGAATTGAAACACAAAAAAAAATAAATTGCACCTTAAAAAACCTTCGCTTTCCCCTGTTCAATTTTAAATTTGACCACAAAGTCAAATATTTTAAAAGTTTTTTTTTAGGGGCATCTCTATGGTAAAGGCGGTCTTAAATTTTTTGTTTTTCTTAAAAAAAAGGGCGGGGGTTTGGTTCCGGCTTAATTTCTAAATTAGTTAACTTTTTCGGCTTTAAAAGTTTGGGGCTTTGTAAAAAAATATTAATTCACCCCCTTTGTACGCGCCCTTTTGGCATTTTAAAAATTTCCCTTTGCCCAAAAAACGGCTGCACAAAATTGGCGTCTGCGTCCGACGGGCCCTTTTTAAGTCTTGAATTTATTTTCGGAAAAACGCTTTTGGACCACCTGAAAAAGGCAAAAAAAGGTGCGTTTTGGTCTTTATAGGCCTTGGATAAAAAGGTTCCTGTGGGTCGCCCTCCGTTGCCTTCCCGGGGGGCTTTAAGTGTTTTAAAGCTTTCCCTTACCCGCCAACAGGGGGGTGAAAGGAAGTGGATAAGAAAAATTTAAAAACACTCATTTCCCAACTTTCCCCCCATCCCCCCCCCTTACGATCATAACGTTTTTTACCAACCCCCCCCCCCCCCCTTTGTTAGTATATTGAGTTCCCTTCTTTATAGAGTGAAGTGAAAAAAATATTCCCTTAAGAGAATTAACCCAAAACGTCCCTTTAAGGCAGACCTGTCCTACGCCAAAGGTCCTGTATTCTATTTATAACTAATTTTTTTTTACCAATAATTTATAATAATTTTTATATATTATTTATTTGTACCCAAAAGGGAAGGATAAAATTCCTTAACGAGATTAACCCAACCCCCCCCCTTTTTTACCGGAAATTTTAAAAATTTTTAAATTTTACTTATTCTATAAATTTTTTTTTTTTTGTTTTGTGACGTCGTGGTGACGTCACCCTCAAAATCGATTCTCTCTTCGTTATATTTTTTCGTTCGGTTTCGCCGGTTGCCGTTCGTGGCGGCCGAAAAAAATCCCGGGATCGCTCCCTTTCCGGGAAGACCTTCGGCGGTAGGGCCCCGGGGTGGGGCCCCCCCACCCCCTCGGCCCGCACATCTCCGGAGTAGGAACTTCCGCGGGCACCGCTTCTGCGCGGAGCATGCCCCTTATCGGTCCCTTGCCGACCGCAACCGAATCCGGCCTTGTGTCAGTCTCCAGTGGCATCACTGAGTTGGGCCGTTCTATGGCCAGGCCCGCTTTTGCGGCGAACTCCCGGACACTAGAGGTGCGCGACTTGAAAGCGCGCTCCACTGGTGTTTCCGGCCCCCAACTGGCGGTCTCAGTGCCCCCCGCGGGTGTTGTTACCACCTCCCCGCGTGGAACAGACCCAACTATAACGCCACAGCGGGCTTCCAGGCCCGCAGCTAGAGAGGTACAACCCTCTAAGAGGTCGCCATTCGCGCCGTCTTGGTATGAGGCGGAGCTGTCGCCCAGAACGCAGCTGCATAGGGACATGATCCTTGTGTCTCATTTGCGGCAGCGTGGGGCTATCTCCAAGTCGTTGCTGAAACATATCTGTATGTTCCTCAACGATAAAGAGAGAGAGCTCGCGAGCGCCGACACCGCAGATATCGGGATGGAGGAGGCACCGACATCAGCCCTCACCCCTGTCCGGAGACCCAGGCCCGCTGATGAGGCCCCCGAATCCGATCCAAAAAGGCTTTGCGCGCAACCGCGCCCCGCCGCCCCGGGAGCCTCTAGGGACCCACGCCTTCAGGCACAGAATCCAGCGCCTAAACCTGTCGCACCCAATACCGCTACCACCATCAGCACCATGGGTGCCGCTACTGATAGCTCGGTCGCCTTTGCCGATGCGCTCCGGGCAGGAAGCCGGAGCCAGGCGGCGCAGGCGGCACCGGCTCCAGCAGCTGCACCCGCTTCAAAACCGAGGCCTCGCTACCCACCTCTCGTTGTGGAGACCCTGCCCAACTGGGTGACCCACTTCCGGGTGCGCAAAGAGAGGCTGGGACACGCACCTAACGCGCGCCCATTTAGGAAGGGTGTGCGCTTCTCTCCAGTGTCGGAGGGCGAGTATCGTATAATCCAGCGGTACCTCGTCGACCTGGAGATGGTGGAAAAAATAAGTTGGTTGAGACTACGCACTCCCCTCGGAAATGAGTCGCAAGGTGGTCATCAGGGGGCTTCCTGCGACGACCACTCCTGAGGAGATTACGGAGGCGCTGGGAGAACTCGGGTATCAGGCTGAGTATGTCCGGCCGATCCGGGCGAGAAAAGGTCGGCCGGGCTGCATTTTCTTCGCGGTCCTGACTAATACCCCGGACCTCGTGCCAGGCATCTACAGCATCACAGAATTGCTGTACATGCCTGGCGTTAAAATAGAAGCTTGGCGCAGCCGGAAGGGCCCAGCGCAGTGTCACCGCTGCCAGGCCTTCCAGCACTCAAGTCATGGGTGTCACCGCAAACTAGCCTGTGTGAGGTGCGGTGAGGAGCACTTCGCACGGGACTGCCCCAGGCCCCTAGAGGTAGCTGCAACGTGCGCAAACTGTGGGGGGCCTCATCCAGCAAAACACACCGCTTGCCCGCAGTTTAAGAGGGAGCTGCGGAACAAAAAGGCCGGCACCGTGGCCTTGACACTGGCGACATCCACCAGACCCTCTTCTTCTGCACCGGTGACCACAAATACGGTTGCCGCAGAGCCTCAGGCGCCGACCCTCATGGCGGCTGCAAACCCTCCTACGGAGAGAGGCAGCTCCCGTAGGAATATGAAGAAGAGGAGCAAAGGAGGCAAGAAGAGGAGTCAGGTGGAGGCTGCCCCCCTACCTACTCATGCGGCCACTGAAGCCGCTCGTCCGTCTGCATCAGTGCCGACCTCAACCCCGACGTCCACAGCCCATACCCAGAGGCCAGCACGCAACTTAGTTGCAATTGACAGGGCCCTCGATACCCTGAAGGAGGTTTTAACCGCCTTAAGGGAAGATCAAGACCCTGTCCAGGTCGTGCTGAACGGGATGATGCGTTTGCTCCAAGATGTCTGAGGAGCTACGCATCATCTACTGGAACGCCGCGGGGTTGAACAAGCGTATGCACTTCCTCCGCCTTCTTTTAAGACAGCAACGGGTAGACATTGCACTCGTCTGCGAGTCCCATCTGCTCCCTTCCGACACTGCAACGTTTTCTGGATATCACACCCTGCGATTGGATGCAAGTGCAGAATTTAGGTACAGAGGCCTTCTTATTGTCATCCGCCGCTCGATCATCCACCAACCCATTCCCATTATCGACACCCTGACGTTCCAGTCCCTGGGAGTTGAAATACACTTCGGCGGTAGGCAGCTGCGCATCTTCGCTGTCTACCGCCACCCACGTGGAACCTTGGCCACCAGTGAAGTGAGGGCGATCCTCAATGGTCCCACTCCCACTCTGGCAGCTGGTGACTGGAACGCTAAACATCCGGCGTGGAGATGTCCAGCTGCGTGCTCCAACGGTCGACTACTCTACGAGGACGCCGACCGGCATGGGTATGCAGTGGAGGGTCCAGATGAGCCCACCCATTACCGCCACTCTCCCACTGGCCTCCCTAATACAATTGACCTAGTTGTCCACAAGGGCATGGATAATTTGGGTCTTACCTTAGAGACTCTCCCAGACTCCCACGGGTCCGATCATCTACCAGTGTTGGTGACAGCCTTGGATAGTCTCGCCGCAGCAAGGCGTCTCCCACCGAGAGGCTTTATCCACTGGCCGATATTCGAGGCCTTAGTTCTCGAACGGCTCCCTCCATCGATCGGGCCAATCGACAGCCCCGCCTCCATTGACCAGCTAGAGGGTACCCTCACCCAAACGTTCTGCAATGCCTTGAAGGACGCCACAGCACCGCCGCAGAGAAGAACCCTTCCTCCCATTCCACGACGTCTCTCTGAGCTCATTGCGCGGAAGAGGAGGACGCTCACTGAGTGGCAGAAGACCCGAGAGCCCGCCACGAAAACCAAGCTCAACGACCTGGTGGAGCGCATCCGCACTGAGCTTGAGTCGAAGGCAGCAGAGGACTGGGAGATGCGCATCCGCGAAGCCAGTGACGATCAGCCTTCACTCAACAGACTGTGCCGCCAACTCTCAAAGAAGGAGCCCCCGGTGAGACCACTTTTACACCCGGACGGCTCTCTCTGTTATGATTCCCAGGGAAGGGCGGAAATCTTAGCAGACCATCTGCAGACTCAATTTGTTCCCAACCCAAGTCTGAAGGCGGAAGACCATCTGCGACTGGAAGGGGAAGTCCTCCGTGAACTTAACAGCCCACAGGAGCCTGAACTGACACCACTATTCTTCTCCCCGTCGAAGAGGGAAATTTTATATTTATAATAGGTATAATAATAATAATAATAATAATAATATAATTTTTAAAACAAAGTATTTAAAACTTAACTTTACATTTCACTACAAAAAGTCTCTCAGTTCGGTGTGCCTTTGCCATAGCAAAGGCCTCCTCCAACTCTTTCCACTGCTTTCTGTCAGTCGCCACTCTTGTCCAGAGGGGACCTAAAGTGATTTTCAGGTCGTCCTCCCATCTTCTCTTTTTACGACCTCGACCCCTACTGCCATCCCTCGGTACCAGATTGTCACCTGTTTGCTCCATTTCTCCTTTTTACATCTAAGCATATGTCCAGTCCACCTCCATTTAAGTTGATCAATACGGACCAGGATATCAGTTAATTTCGTTTTGTGCCTGATGTCTGCATTTCTTACTTTATCTTTAAGTTTTAATCCTAAGATGCTTCTCTCCATACTTCTTTGACATCTTGCAAGTTTTTCCCTATGGAGTTTTGTCAAAGCCCAGGTTTCGCAACCATATGTAATAGCAGGTAGAATACAGGTATCAAAGGTCTTCTTCTTGATTTTAATGGATATTTCCTTGCTTTTTGTAATTTCTTTCAATGCCCAGTATGTTTTCCACCCTGTTGCAATTCTTTTCTCTATTTCTTTCGACATCTGGTCATTAGGTGATATTATCTGGCCAAGATATACATATTCCTCTACATATTCCAGTTTCTGTCCATTTACTGTGATGTCTCTGGGAAATGAATTAGTCATCATCTTAGTTTTGCTGGAGTTTATCTCTAGGCCTACTATAATAGGTATAGGTTTCATATATTAGGAACTGTTTTAAATTAATAAGCTTTCTGAGTACCGTTAGGACAATTTGGGAAATTACTTTTATTTACTTTTGGTGATTTGAAAAGTTAGCGTCACTATTTATTATGCGACTGTTTGTACTGATCTGATCTTTATATATTGTATATTTTTTTTGTTTCTTGTATTAATATTAATATTATATAAGTGTTTCATTTTGTTATACTGTTATTATTTTTTGAGTCATTGACTGTTACAAATTTCAATTACAATACTATAGAGTCAATACTCTAATAGTTGTGAGACAATAATAATTGATAAATTAAAACAGGGTGATCGATTAAAATAAAAAAAAAAAACATTCACACAAAATATACTTAATACGTAATCATAAAATTTACTTCAAATCATGTAATTTTTTTCGATACGTTTACTTATTTTACATTAGAAGAATAGTTAAACTATGAAAATAAAAACAAATTTATGTACATATTTTCATGAAATACTCACAACTAAATACTACCTAATCTCACATATTACAAAAATCAATAAACCCAATTGTGCCACCACCACCCTATATTACAACCCCTCTATATTAATGGAATCCTGAATCACGCTATTAAAATATTTTCAACGCTTGCGTATATAACGTAGATTGAATGCTTCCCCTTCGGGATCCGCCGTCTTGAGGGAAGGCAGTTAGGAAGTTGCTGCATAAAGTTGCTATAATCGTTCAGATGAAACTTAACACATCCTGTTCTAAGTTTTCTCAGTACTGATTCACATTGAATTCTCTGCCGAAGACCTTGCAACCTCAAGAAGGGCAATACAGCCTATCTTGGCTACTGCGATCCTTTTATTTAATTTTTTTTTACTTACACGCGCTATTAATTTTTATTTAGTTTATTTTATAGCGAAATATTTTTTTATTTATAATAATAAATTAAAGTTGAATAAGGTTTTAATTGATTTTATAATTTCTTTTATAATTAACTTGCGACCTTGCGTTATTATTTGCATTTAACATTAAAATTAAATGGAAAGATAAGTAAAAAAAATCTCCCTAAATTAATAAATCAACATACCAATATTAATTCATTTCTATCCAGTAATTTTTGCCTAATTCACACACAATTAAAAACCCTGAAAAATATTCTCCAAATGTAATTTTTTTGCTTCTATTTATAACATATATATAGTAATAAAATCAATTGTATATATAATAAAGGTATAGAAAATTCAATTCTGTACATTAATAAAGTTTAAAAAAATATGAGTTGGCTCTGTCATATATCCAATTTATTATTTATTATTTAGTTTTCCATTTTATTATTGACATATTTTATTTAATTCTGATACCTATTTTATAATCTTATATTCTTTATATATTTCTGATTTAGCTGCGTTATTCTATAGAACAGTTTGAAATATATCTAATACCAACTAATAATATGTTACTTGTTGGAGCAATTGATTTAATGTAATTATTCATAAATAGCCAAAATAATTAAATATTTAATTTGGATAAGAATTCATTGGGTCTAGTATACGGCTATAATCACCTTTTTTTACATTACTTGCATTCACCCGTGTAAAGTCGGAGCATTTATTTTTCTTTTTAAAGTGCGATGATGTCAGCGCTGTACATGCATTTTTTTATATGGTGTAAAAATAAAAAAATAAATAATACTGTTTATTGTTTTAAATAGTTTCGTTAGCAACCTTTTGTTTTTGTAAAATATCAAAAAAGTGACAGGTTATCTTTTATTTTAAAGTTAATGATTCCGTCATGTTGTAAGTAGAGGATATTAATTATCATAGTCGGCTATACTTTTTCAATATATGTAAAATAAACATATATTTAAAAAACTAATTGTAATTCTAACAGATGGACAGTACAATATGATAATAATTTGAAGCAGTACCTATTTATTTGGATAGGGAATAGTCTGTATTGTTTATAATAGTTTCATACATATCCCTTCATTTGTTTGTAATTTGTAAAACATATATACGATTACTGTGGTTGTTCTTAGGAAATAGAATGCTGTCGCGGAGTTTTAGTTAGAATTTCAATAGAAGTACAACTTTGTCATATACAATTTTTACGTAGCTTTAATCATTGACGCAGCGCACGAGTGGCTATCAAGCTTCACCATTTTTTTTATTATTATTAATTTTTTCATACTGGTCCCTAACGTTATAGTAAATATCCTGTAGTATGCCTGACACACAGATAATGAAGGCTCCTAATGGTAAAATAATTATTCAAATCGGCCCTGCAGATTTGGAGCCTATCACCGACAAACAAACAAATCTTTCCTCTTTATTACAATATTAGTATAGATAATTGTCTGTAAAAGATTTAAGATAGTATACAAATATTATACAAACACTTTTGGCATTTTAAAATTCCCACGCCGACGAAAACGGCTAGCACAAAATCTGCTAAAAATCGCGCCATCTGACGTCATCGATCTGGAGTCCACTTCTATATGTACAAAATTGAATATTAACTTTAATAACGGATTAATGATTTATTTTCTTTGACTTTTATTGACTTCACACAATGATTCAAATTAGGTTCAAAAAGTGAATATTGTGACGTTGGTTTTTTTGTCTTTATAGAGCGTTGAGATGAAAAATATGAGTTACCTAAGTGGGAATCGAACCCACAACACAATTTAGACGCTGTCCGCTTGCTTTAAGATGTGTTCTAATTTTTTTTAGCTTTACCCTGTATCCCGCACATAACAGGGCGAGCAGAGGGAACCGTAGGTATAATGAAGCTAGTGTTAAGACACTCAGTTCCCCACTTTCCGCCTTTAGTGGCATAGCGTGAGTGGCGGAAATCAACGCCGCGTTGTACATAGCGTTCAAGCAATTTATGTGTGACGCAATTTTTGAAGATTTTTGAAATCTATCAGATATCCCCCCCTCCATCAAATAGTGTTACGTAATACTTGAGCGCCCCCTTACCTAGTTGTCAGAGTGAAAAAAAAATGAAAATAAAATATCTCCTCGAACGAGAATCGAACCCACAAACCGTCACGTTTACAGTCAGACGCTGTCTCTGCGCCACAACGGTCTTGTATTCTATTCTACTAAGATATATTTATTTTAATATCCAAATATTTTATAATTCTCCTTACATTTGCATACAAAGAAAATCAACAGAGAAACTAGTGACGTACATTCTGACGTCACTGAGCTCTTCACATGCACTTTGTTGAAATACTTTAAAACTAAGAACTCGAGTATCAAGCTTCGTCGAATGAAAGTCCTTTTAAAGTAGGTCAATATGCATTTTATGAGAATCAATGCGATATAGTGTTGCAATCTAATTGAAGACATGCATGTCTTTGTCTGGTGGTATGTCGCATTGTTTTATATTTTAACATCAATTACTTGTGTCATTTAAATAAGAAACTAAAATAATTATTGCCAAAAAAAATCACTGAATGAATGAATGAATGACATCCAACGCACAGCTGAAATTGTAATGTAGAAAGATAAATTTTGTCAAGTATATTTTTGGCGCAGTTTAGGGCACTGTTAGAGCACTAATACCTAAGAAATTACTGGAAATTCCTATAGGAAAGGGGAAAATACTAAAAAGGGTAAATGAATTCTTCTCTTATTTACAATATTTAACAGTTCTAAATTCATTTTTTTTTTTAAAGTATAATTGTATGAAATGCTTGTATGCTTTTGTTGTCATCATGTATAGGTACATTTAGTAAATAATTTAACAGTATTTTTTTTGCACAATAGACAAATTCTACTTGACGCAACGTCTAATTCCAACCAGCCTAATACATCGAATTGCTTCCCGCTTTGAGCTTTCCCGCTCACACATAGAATGGTAGAGAGAGAGTTATCCACTTCCATCTAAATTCAAGGCACAGCGCAAATATTACACATGACGCACATGTAAAGTGGATCCACAGCCAGACAGTTACAACGTTCATATTTTTTTGAGTAAGCCGACTTAAGCGAGTGTAAAAGGACATATTTAATTCTAATTAGAATTTCATCTGCAATTAGTTATACATATGGTAGAAATCGAATCTGCTTACCAAAGTCAATTTTGTTCACAATTTACTTCATTTAATATTTTTAATGTAGATATTCATACAATCATCACTTTTACAAATGTAGCCACACGTTCTTGCATACAAAGGTCATTGACCTCAACAATACATATGTAGAAAACCAAATAAAATATGAAATATTCAACAGTAGTATGGCAATATATTACATTCTTTCAAAAATGATAAAATTAAACAAATTTATTAAATGTTTTTTAGCATTTCCACTCAAAGCGACAAAGAACTTAGTGTTAAGACACTCCGTTCTCCAGACATAAAATAAAAATAAACCATTTCACCGAGTCAGAGCCAGTCAGAGCCAGCCAGTCGAAGCCATATTATTCTACAGTCAGACCCTGACCCACTTGCCGTGATATCTTCTTATTATAAATTAATATTTTTTATTAAAGAATAAACTATTAAAAACGAAAAAAACGAAGCGAATAAAACAAATTCTTATAACCATTTCCTTTATTTCAATATTCACATCATATTATGTGACAATGTTAGGTACGTCATTCTTCAGTAAACATCTCAGAACGACGATACTGAAGAATAACTAAGCAATATAAAAATATATTGATATATTTTATACACATGTACTTCGAATTAAAAAAATATGTACTTTCCGTACAAATATTAAATAAGTGTTACTTACTACATATTCATTTACATGAAGAGGTTACAAAACTGAGTTAAGATAAAACTTAGCTTTTAAATTAAAAATAGAATAACGTAAACAGAACATGAAATAAAGTCAGTATTAGAACTTCATTTTTTATTTAATAATGGAATTATTTTGAAAAAGGAACGTTAATTTAATTTTTTTTCTATAATTCCTTTTTTATTACAAAATACGTACTCCAATGAAATGATTAATTCAAAATGAAAATATAGATAATTAAACATAACAAAAAAGACTATTCAAGCGATAATTGATATTAATTAATGTACTGAGTTTATCACAGGGAGCTTTGGGATATTATCTTTAACTTTAACTAGCATTCAGCTCTTATCGTAAGTACATTATTAGTAATAACTGCATATTAATTAATAATAGAACGTTTAAAGACAGTTACATATTGGAAGACATCATAGTCTTTTTTCATTAACAAGTGAACAAATTCACTTTAAACAACTACGTTAAATGTATATAAAATATATAACGATAAATAAAAACGATAAAGAAATATATAGACGTACATAAAAATTTCCATCTTCATAGACACAAATCTGATATCTTAACACTATTCTCCCCTTTCTCGTTCTTCATTCAAACATATGAAACTTAGTATACTTAGGTATAACAATTAAAATAACTAAAATAATATAAATAACAATAGTTTTATAGAATTCATTATTATACAGTTATATAATATAATTGTATTATTAATTGGAAATTATTACATATACTATAATATACATACTGTAGTTTAACATGGAAACGTTTAAAAATATATGATATTCATCAATGCGTAGCACAAGTATAATATAAACATATAAATTAGAATAATAAATTATTTGTAGCAGTAAAAAATCGTAAATCTGGAGGCGAAAAGTAAAGCGTATTTTAAAGGAAATCTCCCAATCCTACAAACAATAAAAAAACACAAGTAATTTTCTAGCCAGACTAAGTTTAAATAACCGAACTTATCTAACACGAACGAGACGTCCATTTCGTGTGTAATAAATAACGGTGAATTTGATGCGATTAAAACGTAATAGGGCAGTGAACTTTATTTATACATGTTCATATGCATTTATTTATTTTTATATTCAATTTTAGTAATTTATATACCTCTATGCAAATTAAAATTAGACGTTTGTCCGAGTGTTTGTCTGTTAGTTTATTGTTTATTGTCGCTTATTTAGAAATGGTTACCAAGAACAATACAAACATGGTAAATACTTAATTTAGTTTATATTAAATTATTACTTATTACTTTATAAAAGGTAAAAATAACATACAAATTTTCTTATCTTTATTTTAATTATAAGAAAATGAATATGTAATATTTGTCAGCATCAAAGAATAGACTGTATTAATTTGTAGTATAACAGTAGTACTGTATTCAAGTACAAGTACTAAAGACATGAGTGGTATTTAATCATATTTCACGTTACGTTGTCTTTTACGGTAAAAGTAGATATAAAATCTACGCCATTTTATTAAAAAAAAATATTGTTAATAACAAGAAAAAATTACTAATTAAATCAATTTTTTAAACTCAATCTAGCCTCTTTAGAGGAAACTTCTTGGCTTGAGGTTGTATTTTTGAACAAAAATATTAAACAGCCTAAAACGGTGTCATTGATGTTTCACAAACAAGAACGGTAAGTAATCGGAAAAGTCATAGTCCGCATGGCGAGGGTTATCTGAGAATTAATCAATTTTTTACTGGAATGAGTATTACTTAATCAAATCTGTGTAAAAACGATGGAAAAATCGTACAATTCCACAGAAATTCCTTAAAATTGTAATATATGTATATATATATATATATATATATATATATATATATATATATATATATATATATATATATTAAATACTACATTACGTACGTAAATAAATGTTACTTGCTGAAAAAACGAAAACTATTATATAATTTTGTTTAGCTACACGCTGAATCGCTTAACTTAGTGTTAAAACACTCCATTCTTTCCCTACACATATTGATTCATTTTCAATGCGAAGATATAATAAAAAAGCCACACATAAACCTTTTGAAGTAATGATATGCAATCGCATTGTATTTATTGTAGTGATTTATAATTATATAGCAACGTATAAAAATTTTAACATAGCGGAACTCGAACCTGCGTCCCTCAACTTTTATACGTTTTATACGATTCATATACGTTTGTTACAACTTACTTTTGTTGTAAACAAGATATTTAGAACTGTATAAAATTTGAAACCGCTACGTTCATGTCTTTCTACGTTTCAAAACATTAGGTATATATTGGGTATATTAGGTATATTTGCCTGAGTGTGAATAATACTTTACAAATATTATAATATATTTTTACTCTCTGTAGGTATATTTACAATATTTCCATACAATTTGTTTGTATATTGACAATTTCATGTCATACAAAATGCTTGCTACATCTAACTTCATGAATATACGAAAATGTGTATGCATATGGTCTACATATAGATATAGCCTTATCATTAAATGCTTAGCGTTAAAATATTCATTATTCTTAAATTGTATTTTATATTATTGTATTTTAAAATATTTTAATATTATTGATGTGCTATAGACATATACACGTAACTTATAAAAAATATTAACTTTTCGAACATATTTTGATCATATCAATAAAAAATATATAGGTCTGCTCTTATTATCTGTAATCAATTTTTTGTTTTTATATTATCTGTATTCCTTATTCGTGCATAAATTATGCTGGTTAGAACTGAAACAGACGTCATTATAGTTCTCGAAAGTCGTAGGAATGAAGCAAACAAATAACTGTTTCTAGTCTTTTTTACTTACATCTAATCAATTATAAACTGTAATTCTACATAAATGTATAACGGGCTCGTAGCATATTTACAAAATGCGTATATATATATATATATATATATATATATATATATATATATATATATATATATATATATATATATATATATATATATATATGTATATATATATGTGTATGTATGTATGTACATATATTAATGCGACTGCGTTCATATGGTAAATAATCTTGCCTATGTATAAATTCTCTTGCCTATGTATAAAACCTCTATTTCTAGTGGAAATTCATCATTTCTAAGTAAATGACATAATAATAAACTCATAATAATCAACTTCATAAAAGTAATATATTATTTTTTTTTATTTTTTATAAAGATGATATGATATGGGTATGTTAAGCGATTATTATTAAGCGCCAATGCTAATACAATATTTAAAAAACGTATTTATTTAAGCAATTAATTGTATATCATATAAATTCTAATTAGCTAACTGATTTAAAAAGTCGAGTTTTTTACGTTCTAAATATGAAATGTAGCAGTTATAATAGTCTGTTGTGGGGATAGAATATAATAATTTAAATTAGAACAATGATACAGAACTAAACAATGCTATTGTCTCCCAAAAACGAACCCTATACCTACTTTAACTGCATCGAAATGCGACAGAATCACATTTACTCTGGAGTGGGCAACATGTAGGCAGTAAATAATGTTTAATACATTTTTAAATTGAAATATGTGTATGATATGACAATTATGCAGCGGCGCAGTTTGATAACCGACCGACAAGTCGTATGTCAACATCGATAACTCAATAGTTACTAGTGAGAAAATAATGTACTTATAATATACCATATATTAATTTTGCATTAGTCAAATTGTGGATATTGTTCAAATACCCGCAATATGGTGGGTATTGTACAAATTCCAATACCCGCAAAAAGAAACTTATTAATTCAAGATCATTAAAGGTATTTTTTATAAAATGTATATATACGGAATATACGGAAAGAGGAGAGCGGGGTAATATCAGTAATCATTTTCATTTTATTTCATACGGTAAATGCGTATGCATACAAAAAGTATTCATAAATCTATACAATACTATATAACAAGTAGTTATATTCTAGAAGCAACTAAACGTATATATCTTGACACGATGCTCAGCAATTTAACAATTATTAAACAATAAACCTTGATCTTTAGCTCGCTAGTTATCTAATTTTTTTATGAGAATAGTGAATTACAAACAAATGTATATAAAATGCAATGATAATCCTTTTTACAGTTATTCTAAATATATATTTATATTATATAAAATATTGCAAATACCGTCTGTTGTGGCGCAGCGGCACAGCATCTCACGTAAACGCTACGGTTATGGGTTCAATTGCCACTCGGGGAAAATAAATAATTTTCATTTTCCTCGCTCTGTTAAATACCAACCAAGCCGACCAAGCGCGGCGTTGAGTTCCACGTCTCGAAAAACGAATAAAGTATGTATGTATTAGTTAAAAATTTAATGATGAATCGATTCATCACGAGACAAGTATTTAAATGTCGACATTCAACGTTAACCTTGTACTCATACGACGAAATAGAAAAAAAAACTTCACCCAAACACTGTCCATTAATAATATTTTTTTTTAAATAAACATTTATTCAATAAGCTATTAATATTTGTGAAATATGGTAGCTATTAATATAAAACACGTTCTATTTATATTTGTGTCATCAATTAGTCGGAAAATATCTGTAAAATAACGAAAAATTACTGACAATGTGAATGGGGTAGAGAGAATAGAATTGAGACACCGACCTTGCAAAAGGAGAAAAGTACGAGAAGATCCAAATGTCCCAATATTATTCAGTTTTTGAATAAGGCTTCTGTGATATTGTCTATTAAGGGCGAAATAACTCTTACAAATTAGAGAAGACCCAGAAATAACTATAGAATAAATGACTTTATTATCATCGATATATCAGTAGTGTATATGTATAAATAAGCGAATAAAAATTTGATGAAAACCAACTAGTAATAAAAATTGGCCACAAAAATACTGTACAATAGTATTTTCTTTGTTATATAATCAACACGTGTATATAATTTAACCTAGTAAGTTATTTTTTATGCTTTGTACATATTAATTATTATTTTAATATTAAAAAGTGACAATTTGACAAAAATATTAAATGTCATCAAAATATATTTAAATATATATATATATATATATATATATATATATATATATATATATATATATATATATATATATATATATATATATATATATATATATATATATATATATATATATATATATATATATATATATATATATATATATATATATATATATATATATATATAAACTCATCAAAAAAATGGTATTTACTTCATACATTTAAAGAAGGGGAGATCGGGCAGCAATGAAACCCCTATAATCAATGTTATACTTTTTAAACTATTAAGGTGACTTTAATTAAATTAAAAATCAATTTATGGATTTTATTCTATTTATCTAAGGTTTTTTTCTATATAGTTATTCAACTTCCTTCTATAAAATGTTAGTCATGAAATTCTACTTTACTATCTGCCAATTTACTAGTATTTTATTAGTGATAGCTTTTTATTACATTTATTCAGAAAGATTTTTGTCCAGTATGTACTGAGATAGATACTCGTTAGTAAGTACTTAGTAAAATAAGTATTTTGAATTATAATGCATCTTTATAATAACAAATAGTTCTTTATAATAAGTTTTATTATAGTGATTTAATAGTGTCATACAGTCCTATGCCAACCATCTGTACTTTTATCGAATTTCAATTTATTTTAACTATAATATATGTTATATATTATAGTTAAAATTTGAAAGCGTAATATAGATTCTGATTGGATGCCAGTATCATTTACATTTGTCATAGTAATTTACTAATTTTTATTTATAAAAAAAAATAGCAAGATTGTCCACACCAGCAATAAAGCTATTGAAGGTCAAATAAAGTCATTCAGTCACAAAAAATTAAAGATAGAGTATATAATTTTGATGTTACCTACGCGATATAGTAACTTAAAAAACAAAACTCGTGTACGAATTACACCCAAGACAGATAGTTATAAAAAAAAATATGATTGATTTATAAAAACCGCCGTATAAGAGGTTTGTGTTGTAAAAAAAAAAGACGTTTAAAAATATAACATAATATAAGACTCAGTGATTTTAATTTCTAAATGTCTTCCATCACAGAGCGTTATTTTTTACATAACTTTTTTTTATGTACAGTTGCTATGACTACACATCATTCTGATTTAGCTATAAATAAGGTATTAATTTACATCAATTGTTCAAATTATTAAATAATCAACATATTTATATACAAGTATAGATGTATAATAAGATATATCAAATCTTAATAAAATTACCATATTGATACTTAATTATTGTATACATAATAAGGCCCACATTCTTCACACGATGGTGTTGCTCAAAGAGAATTGTACGTTAACATGACAGACACACACATGTAAAATAAACAAACAATAGGGCATTATCACACGACAAAATTATGCATTGCAAAATTTTTAAATACTATATAACATAATTAGCAAAATGAGTAAAGTTTCAAAATTAAGGCAACTATGTAATAATGGGTAATAAAATAATGCTAATAAAAAGCCTACGTTTATAGCTCAATTAAGGCACTTTCGTGGTATACAGAAAACTAAAGCGCTCTAGACCTTCATAAAACACAACAGTTTAGAATATTTCTAGTACAAATGTACCATTTTTTTATATAAATAATTCTATCCCAGATCAAAACCAACAATATTATCTAGATCATAATTAAATATTTTATAATCGTATTTGTACAGCTTATACAATCTCCTTATAAGTGGTAGATCGAGTTGTGAAAAATACTTGCGTAGTTTTTCAGCGGTGCCAGACGTTCGAGTTAAGCGAGGAAATTGGATGTGAGACGCGTTGATCGTGTGAAGAGCCAGAAGCGAGTCATCGAGCAGCGTTTCGTATTTACCTGAGAACAATGTAAAATAGATGTTAAAATTGAGAATGGTACACATTTTATCCGATCATTACAGGGTAAGCGGAAAAGGCCTTCATATATACACATAGTGTCGCAACCAGAAATTAATAGAAAAACCTCATATACTATTTACATACTACATTATATAAACAGTATATGCTATTACGGAACCAGTCAGTGTACAACATTGCTTGGAATATTTTTTTCCAGTTCACGCTATATCTCGCCCCGCATAAAGCTACGTAGACGCTGAGCTCAAAGAGCTAAGTCAACAAAAAAAAAAGAAATATATAACATTCATAGAAATAAACATAGAAATATTCTATCTAAATGCATATTTTTTGTAGGTTTTGTCGACAGTAATGTTAATTACAGTCATAACATGGTTGATAGGATTTTGTCATTAATTTAATATATTTTGTAGCTTAGTACCTACTGAACACGGACTACTAAACATCGCTGACTTTTCAAGTAACAGACACGACGACACGAAAAAACTTTACTTTAAACTTTTTTGTGACATCGTGTCATAGACTTTGAAATCCCTCACAAAATGAATTGGCAGAGAGAAATCTAGTATTATTTGAACAAATAGTGTTGGGTAGCGGCACCCAAGTAGAAATTTAAAAAAAATGCTTTCAATACCAATGAGGCAGTACCGTTCAGGAAAATCGCCACAAACAATTTTTATACGAATATACTTATGCTGATATATTTCGACTCTGTTTTTAGACTCTATCTGGTTTTTAATACAGTATAGAGAGGTTTTCTGTGCCCACCAAGGTAATCTGCTCTCGGATTTCAACGCCGCGCTTCATATATACATTTACATATAACAAGGATCATATTGAAATAAAATGTAAAGAATATCATACTTTACATAATTATCATCTCGACTTTGAACGATAACCGTGACTAAAAAAATGCCTTGACCCAAATAAATTACGATATTATCTGAAATTTCTGTTTCCGTAATGTTAAATACGAATATAAAATGTGCGATTGTTTTGAAGCTTTGTTTTAAATTCGGTAAGCACTTGTTTACACTATTTGGATTTCTTGGTAGCATACGTATTTAGGTACGGGCGAAGGCAAAATATGTATTCAGAAACACAAAGCATGTTTTTGAAATGATTTAGAGATATTTTTAATGGAACTTAAAAATGTCTTTAAATCATTTAAAAAACATACTTCTAGATCTAGATCATCCTGGTTAGATATGTGTATCTTCACAGATTTTGCTTATATTATTGGCACTATATAAACTAACTATCAATGTTTAATTTCTAGAACGTATTTTGAATACAGCACTAGAGAACCATTTATTTCAGTAGAAACCTAAGAAGCTAGACCGGTAGAGGTGAGCATTAATGAGCATTCAATAACTTTAAAAAAATTATCAAAGAAAGTAGTTTCTGTAGCTATATACAGCGTATAGGGGAATGCCAGAGGAAGCCTTGTGTGAAGGCAATGCAGAACAGAGTGCTGTTCTCCCTTTTGTTGAGTGGCGGAACTCAACGCCGCAATTTGTTTTGTTGCTAGAGCAAAAACATGAAAAATCTCTTGGAGTGGGAATCGAACCCACAACCGTCGCATTTAGTCACAATCAAACGCTTTACCATTTCTTCATGACATACCCAAGTATAATAAGTTAACATGAATAGCCTAAGATTTGCCACATTAACAGTTTAAAGTCAAGGTCAAATTCAAGTTAATTAGCTACGAGGGAACATACTTAAAAAAAATATGTCAGTCAAGTTACCAGTAGTATTTGCGCACAATGGTTTACGTACAAATTTCACGATCGTAAATCTGCGGTCGAATGCATTCATTTTGTATGGAATGAACTACAGATATAAGTTTGTAATGGTATTTTTTCATGATAATGTAATTTCATTATCATATTTTCCTTTGTTTGTACTATAAGTTCTAACTTATTGCCAAATTTCATAACTCTAAATCAACCCTGAAGTAAAAGTGCTCTGTATAGTGTATTTTTATACAAAATGCAAAAAAAATGAAGCATAAGTTCTCTTATCTCTTGATTGCGTTAACTTAGCAAATTAATAGTTTCTGTGCTGTTAATGTCACCAATCTGGATATTTAATATGAATTATCCTGATAGATATTTAGCTTGATAACATCCCGCGATAGTGATAGTGAGCAAATGGTCTCGACAGACAGACAGACAGAATGACGGACAACAAAGTTATCCTATAAGGTTTCCGTTTTTTCGCTTAAGGTACGGACCCCTAAAAGTATATAAATTTGGTTAAACTATTGTTTACTTTAGTTACAAAACTCCAACAGGTTGTAGGTGCGAACTCTGTTATGAGTGTTTATAAAATATATAAAATACTAGCTGCTCTCCGTTCCTTGACACAATGGAGACAATTTAAAAAAAAAATTTAAATTCGAACCAGTAGTTTCCTTAGATTACAATTTTAGTACTGAAAGATAAATTTCCTTTTTTATTATAAACATATCTATTCTTTATGTTCAACTGTTCTTTTTAATGCTATACAAAATAGACGAGAACTAAATAATTAAAAGTTTTAATTAATCATACATATACATATATACAACAATATACATAACGTGCATAATGTATAGTGTTTGACGTAAGTTACGCCAAGCTTACATAAATAACCGACCTCAGTGTGACACTCCTGCCAATATTTATCTATTACTAATTTTTTTGTTGGAACTGTTATCGCTGTGTCACAATAGGAATGTTTATACTTAACAATCGTGACGAAACGTTTACAAGCAAACTATAATAAGGTACACATTTAATTAAGGTAAATATTATATTTTTAGGTAATTTCTATAAAAAAGAATTACTATGGGATTCGAAGTCGCAATCATCTATAGACGAACAGAAAACCCGTTACAGCTGTTTGGGACATAATGTCGTCATAATAAGATCAGAATAACGATCAACAAAAATTGTAGCTCTGTGCAGTGGACTCTGCGTCAGTGGAAATACTTAGCAATTATGACGCAAGCACACATACATACATACAGTACAAAAAACATACTAATGTATGTTATATACAGACAGAATAAAAATGTTCCTATGAATAGTGTAAAGAGAATAACAAATGTCCCAACCGAGCTTACATACGTCCTAGTTTTTAAATATCGCCGCCAAACTTAAATCCATACAAATTATGTTTTTATGTAATATTGTTTTTTTTATAATTAAAAAAACAGTGTCTTAAACACTCTTATCTCCATTTTTCGGCCATATCAAAGACAATTTAATTGTGAATTAATTTCATTTTATGGTGGAATTGTATTTCACTCGACCAGAATCGAACCTGCAACGCTCCTATATATGTACCGTCAGGCTGCACGATGATAGATAGCGTCAATCAAATATGTAATTTACGATCCCGATGTTTTGTGCTTTATAGGAAACCAAGAAGGAAATACTAAAATAAATTTTGTAAACATATTCCCATTTCTCTACCCTCACGCGTCGTTGTTATATTTGAAATTTCAGTAATGATTCAAAGAATTACTGAGGTGTATATTTCACCATAAGTTTATTCTTGTTTATGCAAAAAGAGCCATACGTCATAAAAAATAAAAGGAACAGGTTTTTTTATATAGATTGGCCGACGTATGCCAGCTTTAATGGCGATAGAAATATGTACCTATACTAATAGAATCTGTTAAAAATAAACATGCCCTGTAATCATACATATCATCATCATCATTTTAATAAAAAAATCCTACCTAAGAACCCCACCCCTGATAAACTATTATATTACAAATACTTATATTTCTATCATTTTAATATAATTTAAAGTTAATCAACGTGTCTGAGTGCAGCGGCATGATAATAAATTAGGTATTTTTTTAACTTTTCCCCCAATGCAGGATTTAGTGAACCTTATAACTTTATAATCCACACAGTGGCGTTTTCAATATTTAATAAAGATGTAAACACTGGTATTATACTTATTCAAATACATAAAGTATTATATAGTATAATTTATCATAATATCAATAGAATTGTTCATAATTTTGAATGAGCACGACTGTTCAAGCGAAAGCTCAGTTGGCTCAAAGACGATTATTTTGCTGCTTTTAGTCATCAAGGTCACGTGACTTGATAATAAAATAAAAGATTTATAGAAAAAAGGCCGTCGTAACTCAGTAAGACATCATTTGACTGTAAACACTAGGTATGCTTAAGATTCGAATAAGGCAATGATTATTATTAAATTCTTTTTAACTTCCTAGCTCTAATATGTTTCGAATATAAAATGCAAACGTGCAATATTTTGAGATCGAAATGGAAGTGGAGAGCAGAGTGTCGTAATCCTATGTTCTCTCCTACCATGTCTATACGGGTATATGTAAAGCTATATAAGCTATATACATACCAATACATGCTAATACTATATAAAGTATTTGATTGTTTGTACACGCTAATCTCAGGAACTTTTGGAACAAAATGAAAAAAAAATACGGTGCGAAGCCGCGTGTGAAAGCTAGTAGATTATAAATATAGTAAATGTTAGCTATACTTTATGTGAGAAGTAGATGAGAATTAGATGTAAATATTTAATAAGTCTAAAGGCGATATTTACACAATAAACATATTAAAATTCCAAAAAAACATGCTAAACGTGTAGCTTAATCGCCCAGAGGGCTTGGGGAGTACAGGTCAACACAGTAATTTTAATTTTTAATTTTTACAACTTATTCCTCAATCATTATATTACATTTCAATAATTTTGAACAAATTGACGCAATCGTCGCGCAGATGACATTTGGTGACATTTTGCCCAGGTTGTAGGTTCAATTCCCCATCAGAGTATTATTTCAATAATAAGCTTTTCCCATGTACCTCGGTTGTTTGGCTTGGTTACGCCATCTAATACTCGAAATGGACGGAAAGTGAAGGTTTTGAATCGGGAGATGCCAATTTTATTAAGAAATACTCGGTAATCGTAGAACACCAGTAATATCTATGAACAAGAATTAAATTACAATTAAGTACAACAAACCTACCTAGTGGTCCCAATTACAGCTAACTTTAAACTAAGTTAAGCTATTTAAGTCTAATTAATAAAATATTAAAAATAATTGAAAATGTTTTTTCTATGACTGTATTGCGCATTTATGCTAAAAGGTTTTTATAAGTGATCGGTACGTCAAATAGCGTATATAACTTGTGAATTTTGACGTCTTTAATTGTTTTTTTATATGAATATTTACATATAGATTTATAATATTTATTTTGGTGTTCGGTTTTAACTGGAATGTGACGTACTAGCTCAGTAGCGTGTGTATGTGTACCTACCTGATAATATAAATGTGCTTAAAAGGGCAGAGGTCACGGGATCTTATCTCATTTAAATATTTGGGGCCAAGATGCGATTGCATTAAGAGAGTATATATATATATATATATATATAATATATATATATATATATATATATATATATATATATATATATATATATATATATATATATATATATATATATATATATATATATATATATATATATATTCTCTATCAACGATACGAAAATATTGTGAGCAAAATAAAGTGTTTAATACTTTTATGTTTGTGTGTAAGACTTCTTTCGTTTCTCTTTATAACCACAAAAGAATAACTAAATCGAATCTAAATGTGTCAAAGTTATTCAGTATTCTTAGAAACAGTATTCTTAGTTATTTTTAGAAACTGACAAAATAAAAAAAAAAAACCTTTGCAAATCTGAGAGCTATTGGACTGAACGCCGAAGACGCCGATACGACATTAACATACACTGCTACGACTTCGATAGACACTTTCCAATTCTATATAAAATGAATGATGGGAAAAAATTAAAGCGAACATCAAATAAGTCTTTACGTTTCTTATAAATGATAACGTGGCTACAAAAACTTCTTTCGAATCGTTCGAATTGAAAGAAATATATAATATATATCACCGTTTCGACGTATACCACTGTAGGTACCTGCAGTCAATGTTTCCTTACCTAAGCAAAGCCGCATACCTAACGTAGTTTTACCTATAAAGTATCTTAAAAATCCAAGCAAAATAAGAAAAAAAAACACCTTGAGGTACCTATGTGAAATCTTCAATATACTTCCAAAGGGGGATCTAATGAATTAATAAATATGACATTCGTGATAATTTATGGGCCGACGTCGCGTTACGGCACGTCCAAGGCGAAATTAATATTTACTGCTTTACGATGCTTATCGCGACCTATTATTCGTAGGCCTCAATAAAATTTTACTTTATAAAATGCAATTGTTATCGTGCATATATTTACTAGGTATGGTGAGACAAACTGTGGCGTTAAGTTTCACCATTTAATATGAAAATTGGAAAACAGATTGCTTCAACACTAGGCTCTCTAACTTGAAACTTGAAATTTTGTAAAATAAAAAAAAAGACTTACCAACTAAAGTGTATTTAATAAGGCACGGATGGCACAAGCTGGTTATTGGCTGCCAATGTTCATTATTCACCACGTCCGCCATTTCCTTCGACTTATTTGTTAGGAATAAGGCGAACTCTTTGAACGTGACGTCATGTCCGTATTCTAGAGACTCGTTCGATGGGTTCTCTCTGAATGCCTTTATAATGCGTTTGCCCACACGATCCTTGAACAAATATATTTTTAGGTATAAATTATATAATATTTACATTTTTCGTATCAAATAAAAATTTAAAAAAATACTATATTTATATAATATATATACACAAAGGAATGTTTAAAAATGAATAGAAACAAATTACTAAATGAAGACTGAAATTATTATTTAAAATTGTATAACTTTTGTTTGTAAAAAAAATGCCATACAGGCAGCTGGCTATGACGAAATATTATAATTATGATGAAATCTTTGAGATAATAATATGACATAGTAAAAAGCTGTTAAATAACGTTTAACTCACGTTAAATCGATACAAGATCCTATATATACAATATATATATATATATATATATATATATATATATATATATATATATATATATATATATATATATATATGTATATATATATATATATATATATATATATATATATATATATATATATATATATATATATATATATATATATATGTGTGTGTGTGTGTGTAATAATATATATATGTGTGTGTGCAAAAGTGCAAAAAGAGAGAATAAACGTTTATCACTACAACATTCTTCTTTCACAAGTCTGAGTAAAATTGCCAACATAATATGTTGTTACAACCAAACTATACTTAATCGTGATTCGTACTTAGGAAGGTCAAGAATCAAGATTTAAGCTCAACGATCTGAGCTCATTAATAAAATTCGACTATTAGTCGGTAAAAATCACTGTAGCGATATAAAACGACGTCTAGATGTAAACGTGGGGGTTTTGGGTTCAATCCCTATTTAAGGTTTTTGGGTTCAATCCCTACTTTTAATAATAAAACAATAGACATAAATTAGAACCAATAAATTTTTTTTTTAGTTTCTATCTTTGTAAATACATAATGCGACGTTGTGTATCGCCGTCCAACAAGCACTGTCACGAATTCTGACAGTCAGGACAGGAGTGTCTTGACATTATGTGCAGCCTATCCTAGTATCAATATACGTATTGGACAGAAAGCCAACATATGACATCAAGCAAATTTAGATCGAATTACATACGTTATGCGAAGTATTTAATTGATCTAACAAACGAAATTGGAATGAATGAAAATAATCAAATTGCAATTAAAAAAGGCACGTAAACCCACAGACAGAGGCTAGTAGTACAATAAATTCACATTATAACAAAAAAAATAGCACATAAATAAACATAAACACTTGGTAAGTTCCGCTTGCTCTTCAACAAACTTTGGTATATCTATCTCTTTCATTAATTTTAGGGAAGCAAAAACTTGAGACGAGACGTAAGAGATGTCTACCTAAAGGCAAACCGTAATTTATGAATTCTAACATCAAAGAACAAAATGCCTTCGAAATTATGAAGGACGTTTCCGCTCATTTATTTTGTAAATAAAATGACGCCATCGTGGCCTGTTGGATAGCATTTGACCGTACACGCGATGGTTGCGGGTTCGATTCACACTCATAACTAGTGATTTTTTTTTGTATGGCAATGTCTCTAGAATCGGCTGAAAGCGGAGAACGGAGAGTCTTAACATTAAATTCTTTTTTAAAATAAATATCTTACTATATTACTCCAGTTAAAATATAAATGCGTACTTATGGAATAGTAATTATGGACACGCCAATACCTACAGCAGATTATACTTGACAAATTACAAACTATTAAAGATATCAGATTTTCACCTGTGATCACGCGAAAGAGTGTTCATTTTTTTTACTAAAATACGCCTTTATTATCTGTCTGTTCGTGAAGCTATTTTTAGTTTAGTTTCTCATTAGAGGTTGAGATTTTATTTTGTTTATTATATTCGTCTAGTTTAGCCTGTGCTTTGTTTAGCCAAACCGGAAACACACATAAGTATAAAATATACAAATTCCTGGTCACAACGAATTCGAAACCATGACAGACGGAGACGCGACGCCAAGATGGCGTATATTTACAGCTATCTTAATAACAAATAAAGAAATAAAATAAATAGCTTCACGCTATATGCCGCATATAGCAGGGACAGAGAGAACCTAGTGTTAAGACACTCCGTTTACCGCTTTCCTACTGATGTTCGAAAAAATGCGAGTTAAGTGGCGGTACTCAACGCTGCACTTCGTCTTTTTACCAGATCTGAATTATTATATTCCTTTAAGTTGATAAATTTAGAATATACACACGACCAGTACTTTTGAAAAAGAACTTATGATTGATTGACTGATTTAACTGATTTTTATTTATTAAATTTAAGTACAGTCAGCATTTTCTATTTTAAAAACGATAATTGTTGAGTCTATGAAACATTATACCTGTACAATAGGTAATACATAACCTGCTTGTCTTGCACTTTGTATAACAACGAACAGATTATAAAGAAATTAATAAAATATGAAATGAAATAAAATATGTTACAAGTCTCAATAATATTACTTTTACATACATTATTACAAAATTAAAGTTACTTAAAAATTAATGATGGCACTAATTATGACCACTCAGAGGGCAGTAATTATGTTTTATTTCAAGCTTGCATAAAATAGGTTATTCATATTTCAATTGTTTTAGACTTATTTTGTTATTAAGAATGAGTTCATTGGTTCATATTTTCTTAACTTCACCTGTTTACTTTACTCTAAGTTGAGATTTAAATTCAGGTTAGTCAAATATAAATTAATAAAAAACTAAAATATAATATTGTATATATTACATTTCAACAAAATTATTAGTATGTATTTTAAATTATTTCAATATTATATTATTAAAAAATTTAGTTGTTTATTATATTTATCTTCATCAATTACTTACTATTGGTTTTATATATAATATAATATTCATATGATGAAATCTTATATTTTATTTACTATGAGCAAAATCAATTATAAAATATTTACTTACTTGAAAATATTTAGCACTAGGTAGGTCACCCTCAAATTTATTCCTGTATGCCGATAGGAGTCTTTCAAATGGATTCCGCACAATAATCATTTTATGATAATTTTCTAACATCATATCTCTATCTTCTTTGGATACAGAACTAAGATTGCGGAACATTCCAGGAGAATGTGAAAGACTGGCAGGTATGGAAAGGACGTCTGTGTCATTCCATTTTTTAGCTAATATCATAAGTATTCTCTTCCAATTGGTGCATGCCACCTGTGTTAATAATATTGTTGTTAGTTAAATTAATTAATGCTTAACATGCTATACAGTTCAGTAACCTGCTTATTGAGGATGATAACAATAATATTTTTATATTTATAAGTAAAAAATTAATTTAATTTATTTTAAACAACAATTAACTTTAAGTTATTCTAAAGTTTTTACCTTCATCTCAACAAACATTCGTAGATATAGAAGATAATTAATTTTACCATAAATGTATAATATTTATATATTTTCATTTCAAGTCCATTAAAAAGAAAATTTATTAGTTTCAGGTAACTCTAAAATTTATAAACTTATAGGAAAAACCAATGACGTATTAAATACGACGATTCATTATAGATATTACTTGTTTACCTTGACCAATCTCACCTTTGGTACATAACAGTAGAGGAGCTTATGTTCATCATCAACTAAAATATGTTCTAATTGATTTGGTGGCAGATCGTCGAGGCCCCATTTCAAGTTAAGGCGCCCGCACCTTTCCTGAATGAGTTCCTGACGCGCCAAGTTCAGGGACTGGGTCAACTCCAAAGAATGTTCACTCGTAACCTCATTATCACTTCCACTTACACCGTACAAAACACATAAAAACAACACTAAACTATTTAATACATGCATTTTTGGCCATTAGTATCGCAATGCAAAATAAAAACTTTCGCAAATCTTCCACTTTTTAATTTAGGACACGTTCAACTCTATTTGTTTCCGAAACGCTTCGTTATCATTAGATAATACAGCTACTTGTTGTAATATATAACATTTAAGTTATAAAAATAATTTCCATTCTTAATATATTATTATTAAACTATATTAAAATCACGAAATCGGTACGATTACATATCTGCGAAACACGTTCACTATTTACAAAATTGACATTGGCACTGCTAAGTTTGAATTTGAATGAACGATATAGTGATGTGTGTATTAAGTCAAGCTTTAATGGCGTGACGTTATAAAAGAACAGTGCTGCGATTAGTCACTTGCTTATGAACGAATGAAGGGATTTATGATTAAATGTAGTTAATGATGAAATTTTAAATTATGCAAACAAATAAGCTAATAAGAAATATTTATTTTCTTTTATCACAGAAACTGATAAAAATATTTTACAAAGCTCTATTATAATTGAGGAAATTTTACAACATAGGCTATATTATATCACATTAACCGTATCGATGTAACCTACGGTCTGTTCCTACTCACGAATAGAATTATCTCAGATATTTAGTATTACAATAGTATTAGTAGTTATAATATTGTTCTAATTGTCGTGTATGAGGTATGAAGAATTATTATTATTATTATTATTATATTTATCTACTTCTAGAGATCTCCCTTTCTAAGAAGGGGTATTTTTTACCATATATACGGGCTTTAGCCAAGTATAGAGGCAACTGAGTCTACAGATGATGTTGATAAGAATTTACGAGTTATGCGACAAGTGTTTAGTATGATTGCTTTTTGCATAGTGTTAATAATCATATGGGGAATCTTTAAAATATCTAAACTATTGTGTAGTGTATTGGGTACTATTCCTGTTGTGGATATAACTATTGGCACTATATGAACTATTTCTGCTTTCCATTGACTTTTTATTGCCAATGCTAGTTCCTGATATTTTGTAATTTTTTCAGCGAGGGTAGATTGAATATTGTGAGAATTAGGAACAGCTATGTCAATAAGGTATACGGTGTTTGAAATTTTATTGTACAAGGTGATATCTGGTCTATTGTAATGTACTGTTTTATCTGTCAGAATGGTCCGATCCCAATATAGTTTATAATGGCTATTTTCGTGAACTGTATTAGGTTTATATTTATAATAGGGTACTTTTTGCTCTATAAATTTATAACTATGTGCCAAATGCTGGTGTAAGATTGATGCAACTTGATCATGTCTATGCTTATAGTCGGTTTGTGCTAATACTTTACAAGCGCCTGTTAAGTGCTGAATAGTTTCAGATGAGCTATTGCAATGTCTGCATAAATCAGAACCTTCTGTTATTACTTTAGTAATGTATTTTTTATAATTTCTGGTAGGAATGACTTGATCCTGTATAGCAAGCATAAAAGCCTCTGTTTCTGGGAACAGTAAACCTCGCCTGAGCCATTCGTTCGACGTATTTTTGTCGACATAAGTCTGGTTCAGATCAGTTCGGTGTCTCCCATGAAGAGACTTTTCTTGCCATCTTGCTATTTTTTGCTGTAATTGTGTAGATGTTTCATTTGTTTGTATTCCTGTATCTAGAAGATTTAATGGCGTATAATGTTTGTCAATTTTTGTTACTTGTCTATGGAGAGATGAAATTTGTGATTTATGATAAAAATATTTTCTCAAAGTACTAATTTGCTTGTTATGTAGGTTTTGGATGTCTATTATTCCCCTTCCACCTTCTCGACGAGGAAGTGTAAGTCTTTCTATTGATGATTTCGGGTGATGTTTTCTATATTTTGTCAAGGATGTGTTAATTACCCTTTGTAGCTTTTTAAATCAGTTTGAGACCAGTTTATTATTCCAAAGGAATATGTAAGAATTGGAATTGCAAATGTATTAATAGCCTTTATAGTATTTTTAGAGTAGAGATGGGATTTTAAAATAAGATTTAATCTTTGTCTAAATTTCTGCATTAGCTCTACCTTTGTTTCTGTTTGTTTTATTCTTCTACATTGGTTAAAACCTAAATATTTATAAATTTCACCATCATCCATTGACTCTATTGTATCATTATTTTTTAGTGTGTAACTGTGACTCTCTATTTTACCTTTATTTATTGATAATATTTTACATTTGTCTACTCCAAATTGCATATTTATATCATTTGAAAATTGTTGAGTTATGTCTGCTAACTTAAAGAGGTTATTCTTATTATTAGAAAATAGTTTTATGTCATCCATATATAGCAAATGTGATAGAATATATTCACTATCAGTAGTTTTTAAGTTATATCCTATTCCAGGCTTGTTTAGTAAGCTTGACAATGGATTCAAAGCCAAACAAAACCATAAGGGACTCAGGGTATCTCCTTGAAATATTCCACGTAATATATGAATGGGCTCAGTTGTAATTGTGGAAGTTGAGGTTTTGAGTTTTAATATTGTTGTCCAATGTTCCATAACAGTTTTTAAAAATAATATGATTTTGGGGTGAATTTTATATAGTTGCAAGATGTATAGCAGCCAGCTATGAGGTACAGAATCGAATGCTTTGCGGTAATCTATAAACATGCTATAAATATTGTGCTTCTTCTTAAATGTTATTTAAAACAATAGAATCTATAATTAACTGCTCTTTACATCCTTGACTGTTCTTTCTGCATCCCTTTTGTTGCTCTGCAAGTACATTATACTTATCTAAATGGTTGTAAATAGATTCACTTAAGCATGCTGTAAAAATTTTGTACACAGTCTGAAGGCAAGTTATCGGTCTGTAGTTAGATGGATTTGTGTGTCTTTGCATTTAGGTAACATATAAGTAACCCCTTGTGTAACATACTCTGGCATGGTCTGTGGAAATTGCATAAATGAATTGAAGTGATAGTGTAAGTACGGGTGAATGCAAGTGAATTTTTATACCAAAAGTTATGAATGTAGTCAGTTCCAGGAGCCTTCCAATTATGCGATCGATTAATCACCTGTGTTAATGTTTCTATTGTTATTTGTTGGAATTCCATATCAGGGATATCTGTAGTTGCATTCTCAACACTCTGAATCCAGTCAGCTTCTATGTTATGTACAATTGGCACTTCCCATATATCTGCCCAAAATGTTTGTAAACTTTCTTTTGTCGGTGTATTTTTATTTTCTACGAATGGTGTTTGATTTGTAATATTTCTGTAAAATCCTTTTTCGTTTTTAATGAACTGTGAATTTTGTTTTTTCCTAATTGTACAATTTAAGTATCTTTTCAATCTGCTAGATGCTGTATTTAGTTTTTGCTTTAGAGTATCCAAGAAATGATTAATTTCTTTATTTAAATCTTCGTGTTGGGCGTGTTTCTGATATTTACTTTTAATTATTTCGAGATGTGTGATTATTTTTTACTTCTGTTTCCATTCATATATTGTGTCAATCTTGCTATTTCACGTCGATACTTAGCTATTTTGTTTTCTAATCTTATTTGCCATTTCGGTTTGTAATTATGTCGTGGTTCATTATCTTTGTCTGTTCTAATTTTTGCACCATTGCTAATGATTGCAGTATAGGCTGCTACATATATTATTGTTTGGAAAGCCATGAAATCTTGTTCTTCTGATATAAATTTAGGAATTACATTTTTATTTAAATAATCTACTATTGTTGCAAATTTTCTAGACGTTTTTTTGTTTTGGAAGATGAGGCCTTGAAACCGGGTCAGTGTTTTTAAATCTTTCCAATACTAAGCAAAATTGTTGTTCTATCTCTTTATAGTTTAACTTATAAGGTTGAAGATCCTTACTTTGTTCAATAGATTCGGTGCATGCTGGGGCAGCAAAATCTGTATTTTCTTGTAAAGTATTTAATATATTGTTCGGGATATGAGTGGTCCGCCTATTACATATTGAATTAATTTGTGACTTGTTCTGAATTTCAATTTCTACTTGATTTTTGATTTCTTGTATTCTATCATCAGACACCATTTTGTTATTTAAAATTACTCTACGTTGATCCGCTAGTCTTTGTTCTGATATATGGGCAAGATGGGGAAATGATTCAACGAAGGAATTGTGTAATTTTTTACGGTATGCTGTTTTGTTAGTTTCTAATCAGTTATTTGAAAGTAAATACGTATTATAGCTTCATTAATATTATTTGACCAACTCATCCTACCTACAGCCTGTTTTAAATTTGGGGTTTGAAAATCTGATGTTTGGGTTGAGTTTGTGTTAAAATTTAGTATTATGGAAACTTCTTTTCTTATGTTAGATAAAATATCTTCGGAAAGTAATTTATTGTTCACTATTGCTCTACGCTGATCACTAATTCTCTGTTTCGTAGCTTGCATTTCTGGGTATTTTGGATAAAAGATTGATGTAATGAATTTAAATAACCTCGTGAAATAGTTTCTAATTTACTTACGATGAGGTAAGTGCGCCATATGAACGTATTCATTTCAATTGTCCATTGTTTTCTCGCACAAACTTTAGCGATAGTGGGTCCAATATTTTTGGCTTTTGCCCCTTGGACAACATCTATTGCCTGATGTGATTCGGATGATGATGAATATGAGGATGAATAATGACTATTTGGTGATGATGCAGGATGACTGATGATTTCGGCTGTAACATCCTTGTCGGTAGAAGTCCGCCTGCTCAACTCCATACCGCCGATGGTTCGCATTCTGGAGCATCCAGCATCGGCTCCAGATGCGCCCCGGCGACCCCCGGGCAGCGGCCGCAAATTGTATACTTTTTTATCCATTGTAACTCCATAAAATTAAAGGGTTTGGGAATTGTTTGTTTAGGGAGGGTATGCCTAGATGTTATTGGCATAGTAGTAGCATATAATTATGATTACAGACCTGATGAATGGTCTAAAAATATTGTATCTCCTCCCCGTAAGCCCCACCACCACGACAAGGTCAATTCCCGTGGGGGGTTATTATTATTATTATTATTATTATTATATTATATATTTCACTGCCTAAAACCACTGATTATCGTCCTATATATATTCTTTCTATCTTATCCAAAGTTCTTGAAACCACAATATTTATATAAATAAATTAAATTAATTAAGATTATTAATTTATATAAATTAATAATCCTTTATGCTATTACCAGTATGGTTTCATCCTTTCCTCCACCTTTCATAGTCGTTTCGCCTTGGAACGATCTCTCCAAACCAACACAAGGAAGCTAATCTTTAATATTTTTAAATCCAGTTTGAAAAATCATCTCATTAAACAATTAAGAGGACACTTATCATTATCATCTCTCTCACCTTATCAAGTTACTATTATATTACTTTATATTTATGTATATATGTATTATGTTTTATGTATAGTTGTATGTATTTGAATTTTACTTGTACTTTTCCATATATATATATATACATATATATATATATATATATATATATATATATATATATATATATATATATATATATATATATATATATATATATATATATATATATATATATATATATATATATATATATATATATATATATATATATATATATATATATATATAAATGTATATATATATATATATATATATATATATATATATATATATATATATATATATATATATATATATATATATATATATATATATATATATATATATATATATATATATATATATATATATATATATATATATTTATATTTATATATATATATATATATATATTGTCGTCCCTTTCATCCACTTTCACAGGTGGCTCAAAGAAATCTTTGTTAGAGATATGTACGTCCGTCGTTTACCTTTGTAAACATTATTACTAAATTGTAATCATATTTTATTTTATTTTTTTATGGAATTAAGCTCTTCGAGTGCATAATCTCAGGCTCCCTGTGTGTTAATATGAATTTCAGCTAAGCTGAGCAGGCATTATAGACGCCTTTTTTGTTCTCAGCATTTCTTCACTGTATGTCTATACAGTGGAAAAAAAGGAGAGCTCTGTATGTGGCATATTTAGACCTGCAGAAGGCTTTTGACTGTAACCTCGTCAGTGTATGTGTTGGGCACTGTGATCCAAAGGGATCCCTGAAGCCTACATCGGGATTATCAGAGACATGAACAACGACTACGTTTCAACAATATATATCATAAGTAGGACCGCTGTTCGCGACACCAAAAACCTTCCCGAGTACGGTAGAGATTAATTAATGCTCAACTTTAAGTCCGTTTGTAGCGCTAGATACTTTCTCGGCTTACATCTAGGATCAGCCTCCATGGCTGACGATATATACCGATGACTCATTGACGAGAGTCGACTGACGCTTGAGCATGTCGAGTTGAGTGAATGTCTGAAAGGGTACGCTTGAGAACGGCGGGCTTAAACTAAATATGTTGAAGACCAAGTTCATTATGCTTATGGGAGCACGAACTCGAGCACTATCCATATAGGTCCTGAACCAGCCAATCGGAAAAATTCTAGTACCTTGGGTCCAAAATACATAAATCCGAATGTATCAACCGCGGTGCTAAGCCTGGGTAAGCTCTTTCTGGACCAAATGGCGGGAGGTTATTAGTATGGTCTTCGATCGCAGGTACCGCCCAAGCTTAAGGGGCTGATTCAAAAATATGATCCGACCAGTTCTTATATAAGGCAGCGAATGCTGGCCAGCAGTATCTAGGTACACTCAAAAGCTTTACGTCAAGAAAATGAAGATGCTGAGGTGGATGTATGGCTTGACGGGAGCTGAACGCATACGCAGCGGATATCGTGACACAGGACAGAAGCCAAAGGACAACTTATAATGTTCAAGACCGTGTAAGGTTTTATTTTAAAGATTAAGTTGGAAGGCAGACAAAGACATGAATAAATTTGTTAATAAGTAATTTTATATATTACTATAATTTATTGATTTTTAGTTATAATAAAATATATTTATAATATTCTTTACGTTTACTAAAAATTTGGGAGTTTCTTGAACTTAAAATATTAAATTGTTAGAATTTATGCTGATAATTTTTCCGGAATTGTACTCTGTAGCAATAGAAACATACAATTAGTACAAAATAATATTTTATCATATCATTCAAATCTCTAAAGTAACGCTTACCCTTAAATGCTGTATGTAACACACTTGGTAATACTGTCGTATCAAAGCAAACGTTTCTTCAGCTACCGCCAGTTGATTGTATTGCCAAGCTAATACGGCAAGGCATGCCCATAGTGTTTCGTCTTCTACAGTACGACAAAGCTAAAAATTAAATACGTCTTGTTCTTTAATATAGCCGCATATAAAGACATAACTTTAACATAAATAATATAGGATAAAGATTGAAATAATTTAACTACATATATAATTCAATAATTCAACTAAAATACAAAGTATTCTATGTGTTGTTGTCATTTAAACATTAATTTACTTTTATATGCTACCAGGTCGGTCTTATATTGAACTCTTCAAAGTATTAGGTATCATTATTTTTCAATAAATAATAATGCAACAGCAATAAAAGTACCTGCAAAGCTTCATCCCACATGTTACTAGCAACATGTTTTAACAATTTTTCAGGAAATGGGGCGAGCGACACGTGCAATAGTGAACCATTCCCACGGCATATGCTCACTATACCATCGTCTATACTGAGAATACTTGGATTTCTGCCTAAATCACTAAAATTTATAACTTTTATTGATTAATATTATTAAACTATTATTACTAGATGAAAATATAAATTTATATTAATTATTGTTTTAATATTTTTGTCATTTATTTTTCATATTGCCCACAGCTCCGCTAGTCCAAAGACGCTACGTTATAAATTTTCTAACGCCACATTTTTGAAATTGTTTCAATACCAATTTTTACATTAAACATCCCTCCAGGTTGGAATCGAGATTATAACGATAACGTGTATAATGAGATTTTTAAATATCACACATTATTTATAAATCATTTTATATTTAAAGTAAAATTACCTGATGTCTTTACTAACAGTAGTTAATGCGAGCCAATCGGGTTGCGTAGCGGCGCGTGGACAACACCATGCTATAGCTGAACTCGCTCTTAAGCCCACCAGCAATTCTGTATTCGCACTCCAAGTTATGCTTAACACTTGCGAACCTTAAGAAACGTATTTCACAATTCAAAGTAATGCGGAGATTGTATCTCTGGGTGCTTTAAGCTTTACAGAGAAGTCTTAAGTAATACCTACTATTAAATTTCTTCTGAAATGCTAAGTAATAAAATTAAAACACATTACCTAATTTAACGAACTTAGATTTTGGATCTTTAATAGTGACGACGTATAAATCCTTATTGTAATCTAAGAAAGCGATCTGCCTCTCATTAATCGGCCCAGTTTGACTTAAGGCTACGTTTGATACGGTCATCTTATGCAACAGCTTGGTCACCGTGTTGTCAGTAGAGCTCCGAACAATTAAGCCGGTTGGCAAATCGTATACGTAAATTACTAGAATGAAAAATAATTTAATGTTATATATTATTTTTTATGAATATTTATAAAGCTATATCAAATACAGATTCAAAATATTTAAAGATGCATTTGTATTTCTTTGACATTACGTCTGCACTTCTATAACATTATACATATATTGGTTTATTGTTTATAATATTAAAATAATTTTGCGCATTTCAAATATTTGCACGTTTAATTTTAATATTCAAATTTCAACTATCTCCAAAAGCGTCATTAAAATACGTTTAACAAGTAAATTTTAAGTTATTATTTTGTTAGTAGGTGAATGTAACAGTTACGTCAATAATTGTATATTAGCTATTATGTACTCTCTTACTATAAGCACTCTCTCTATCTGTCTCTCTTACTCTAGCGTCTAATATTATACTTAGGATAAAACCATAGCTGCCTTACTTTTTCTATCATTCTGATCAACCATAGCAAATGAGTCCGGTCCAAGTGAAACCGCAGCTCGTCCAAGTGTTTCGGGTCGCGATCCACATCGAGGTGTTGCAAGTAAACGTCCCATATAACTGTATACGGAGATACCAGCTCTTTCTATGACGCATATGCATCTAGAATATGTAGGTTTCATAATAAACGTAACTTTACATGCAAATTAGAGGAAGATAATATGATACTAATTAAATGATGGACCTATTTCTTTTATCCTATAGAATATAATATTGAATAAATGTAATCTGTTTTCTTAGAAATCAGTGATATAAATACCCAAGTCGTTGGACACCTCATACTAGATATTTATATGATATTCCTAAGCTACTGTTGAGGTTCAGGTCGGTAGTACTGTAGTTTAGTTTAGTTTAGTCTAATCTAGTTTAGCTTAGGCTACCAGAATAAAGACCAAGGTCATACTTAGATATATTTTTGTGGAACAGATATCTTATATTTATATTTCTTACAATTACCTTTCAGCCAAAAGTATCATGCTTATTGTTCCTTCTTTCAAATCGAAGGTAACAGGTGTATTCCAGGATGTCAGTTTATGTATGAAGCATTGTTTAACCGTCGCTATAACTAAGTGGTTGAAGCCTAACGCTATTTGAATGACTCTATCTGGATAATCTAGTTGATCACTTTGATCAGTCATTATATCTTTGACGGACACAACTTTACGACCAGTTTGTGTACATGCGTAATTCTTCCATGTATACTCTCTAAAAAAAAAACAATAAAGTTAAATTATTTACTACCTAGCGTATCGATCTGTAAATCTCTCTCAAAGAAAATTTTGGCTTTCTTATCAGTTAATTATCATTTAACGAAAAAGTACATATGTATTTTAATATTTAACAGCTTTTAACATTTGAAAGATGTTAATGGAACAACCAAATTTTGTAAATATAATGCTATCTTGAAGCAATAAATTATTTTATTATCTAAATGACATCACACACTGTATGTATAAAGATATAATAAACCTGTCAATTATGTGTGCAAACAGGACATGGCCATTAGCGCACGCGGCGGCTAGTTGTGTACCATCAGAAGACCACGCAATACTATAGATACTGCCTGTTGATGGACGATCAAGACAGTGTGACCACTGAAATGAGTAATTAACTTTTAATTTTATTTATTAACAGCATGCCAACCATAGTCGTCATCTTTAAAAAATACTTAAAAAAACACACAAACATTTTTGAACGCAGCATGATTTGAACCCGCGCCTCACGAAAATCATCTCCTCTGAAACCTCTTGTCAAATGATGTCCGTTTGCAATAATCTTTGGGTAGCGGAAATTTGTCACAATATCCCTACAGAGGTGCTAACATAGTAATAAGTTGTAAAACGCATATAAAATTTCGACAAAGCTTGAGGAAGAACACGTGGCTTAGTGATCAGAGCGCTTAGATGGTTTCCATTAGGCGCGGGTTCAAAAACCCCTAGGTTCAATTTTTTTTATATATTTTCTTTAAGTATTTTTTCTAACTTTAGTGTGGATTAACACTTAAACAATCATAAAAATGTTGAAGTACAATAATTTATAAAATATATAAAAAGCAATATAAAAAAACGAAAAACCGATTTTACATGTAAAATTTTATAATTTTCTTAGCAGACTTGAACCTAATCAATACTTCTTGAATAGCATGAGTAAATCTATGCATTAAAAGTAATAAAATATTCGTGTTAAATACACGCGGTATAAATTAAAAGACATTCAATTAAAAAAAGTTTTACAGTATCAGCATCGCAACGTAATTCAACAAAGAATTTTACAATATATTGATATAAAACGTATGTTATGAGTATAAACTCAATTGAATGTCTTTTAATTTATACCGCGTATCAGGGGAACAGAGTATCTTAACACTAGGTTCCTACGGTTTCTTGAGTTCCCTCTGCTTATCCTGACATATGTGGTATACAGCGTGAAGCTAATTTAATTTAATTTTTTTTATATGATTGTGTCGCAAATGGCTCGATTATAAAATCGAGCCATTTTATTTTATTATATGTTTGTGATACTATATTGGAGGTTTACGATAGGAACCTAGTGTTAAGATACTCTGTTCCCCGTTTTCCGCCTTTCGAAGCATTGCTTGTTGAGTGGCGGAACTCAACGCCGCTCTTTTTGCCTTGTTACCAGAGCGAAGAAAATGAAAACCATACATTCTTCCTGATTGGGAATCGAACACACACAAAAACAAACTATGCCACTGCGCCACTTCCTAAACTATCATATACTTACACCATTAGCATTACAGAGACGTATTAAATTATAGCTGCCTATTATGTACATGTCCCCGGCTGGCGACCAGCTAACGCTTGTTATAGGCTGATCGTGTTTCACGCTAGTCGATATTTGTTGACCGAATGAATCCCAAATCTGTAGACAGAAAATAATTTAAAAAAAAACACTGTTATTATAAACTACATTTCATTTATTACTAGCGGCACTCATCGCCTTACTCGTTTGGTCTAAATGTGCTAGAGCGATATAAACTTGTTCGTATTAATAATATTTTATATTAATTTGTTGTAAAATGGAAAACTATGACCGGGGACAGAACTTCCTAAGTTAATTATCATTGTCTCAAATATATGGCATACTAATCGCCGCCTGCAACTTAGCTCGCGTGGACTCTCAAAATGTGCCATGCTACTTCCATACAACCATTAACTAAGAACTTATGATTGAATGTTCCAACAAGTAGGCAAAGACTAACTCAATATCACGCTTCATGTTACCGAAGCTCTTAATAATTGAAGTATAATTATGGCCCTGAGTGGAGATAGTACTCACAACCTTCGCAATGGCAGTCAAATGTTATCCCACTTCGCTATGGTGGCTTAAATTTTCAATGACTTTTATTGGTCAATTGGAATTGCACACTATGCTGAAAAATTAACTAATTCACGGTGTCGTTACTTCTTATAGTTTAGATGGGCTATCATAATTCGTCATCAGACGTTCCAGGTTACCTGTACCCTATATGTCAATAAAAAATGTGAGACATGTGACACAAACTTACCTTAGCATAGCCATCTTCAGATCCAGATATCATTAAATTGTTATTCGCATTCCATGCAATACACAAAATGATACCTTCATGTGCTGTCCACTAGAAGCAGGGTAAAATAATATAAATCATAGATAAAAAAAAATAATTTAAAAAAAATACGCTCATACCTTAATGATTTTTGAGTTGGAACTTAAATTTTTTATTATAAGTGAATTGCCTCTTGTATATAAAATTGAATTACTATCAGGACTCCATATAGAACCGTAACAGGGAACATCAGACTGTATAACGGTAGAGCGTAGTAAGCCATTTCGTGACCAAATTTTTATAAAACCATCTTCTCCAGCTGCAAGAAATATTGTGTACTATATTAATATATTTATACTACTACTACTACTACTACTACTACTACTGTACAATATTTATATGCTACTGTACTATATTTATTGTAACAGTTGTATTACATATAAGATAAAATAATTTTACAAATCATTTAAATAATACATAATGTTTACCAGTGAGAAGACCAGCTCCATCTGGACTCCACTGGGTAGCTAGACATGCACCCTGATGAGCATTTACACTTTTTTCTATTCGACCATTATTATTTACAATGTGAAATCTGTAATGTATGTCTTTTTTGTATCGAGGTTGTATATTTATAATTATAATAATGAGGCAGTATCGTCAATTACTGTTCAGGTAAACAATAAAAACTTCTTATGTTATCTTCAGGATTACATAATATTCCATGTATCCATCTGATAGTAAAATTCGAAATAATAAATATACAATTTAAAAATTAGACTTTACAACCGCAAACACTTACTTGCCGTCAGCGCATGCTATCAATATTACATCATTTTGATGTTTGTTACTGCCAATGTTGACCTTCGGAAATAAATGCATGCTAGTTGGATAAAAGTCTTCTGGAAATGTCGTTACCACTAAACATTCTCCTGTTACCAGATTCCATTTTAAGAGTTTGTGATCATCACTGAAAATATGTTCGTTTATAAAAAAATCCGTATACCTATTAACATATTTAGGATTTAAAAATGTTATTCCTTACCCGCATGAAAATACATCTTCTGTATTATTCCAGCTAGCACATGATACAACTCCTGAATGCTTTGGTTCTTTCAGAAGAGAAATTTTTAATTTCATTGTTTTAAAATTATTTTTTATATACTCGGGCTTTGTTTAAATCTGTAACGGTGACCATGGCAACCGTTGATAGTGACATAAATTTTTGTGTTTCTACATATTGGTAGGTATGATTGCTTAAGCTTTTTTATGTTATTGGAACACACAGTGTATATAAATACGTCAAAGTTAATTAATAATTAAAATCATAATTATTCAATTCATTCATTCAATATATATTTTAAGTTAGGCAACACTAACGCATCAAAGGTATCAAATAATGTCAATTGTCATTAAATATTTACCACATGGTTTTGAAAGTTCTCTAAAACAAGCTTTAATTGTGATATTTGTTGTTAAAATTTAACTTGTGAAAACGTTGTACCAACAATATGTCTGACGTGCCAGATTTAAGTTCAGATGAAGAGCATTTCGAAGAAGACGAGTGGCAAGAAATGGAAACTAGCAATGAACCTGTAACGTGTTTATTTTGTTCAAATATATTTTCAAATATTGAGGAAACTATATCTCACTCCGAAACTGTTCATAAGTTTAATTTAAATATATTAAAAAACAAATTTAGCATGGATTGTTACTCATACATAAAACTAGTCAATTACGTGAAAACTCACAAGACAAGTTCAGACGAAATCATGAATTCAGAAAAAGCAATTTGGGATGATGATAAGTACTTAAAACCAGTCGACAATGACGAATGGTTAATGTACGATTTTGATTCTGTAATTGATAAGCCAAGTTCACCTAAATCTTACCATGCAAATGTTGAAAATGGCTTGGTCACATTATCTCAGGCTCATTTTACAGAGCTTCAAAGAACTATACAAACACTGACAGAGCAATTAAAAGAAAGTCAAACTCATCTACAAATGACAAAAGAAGATGTAGGCAAAATGCAAGAGTCCATGAAAACAATAGTAGATGGTGGTGCTGTTAATAACGGCACCTCGGATGGTACAATAATAATGGATTGTGTTTCTAAAGTTCCTCTAGAATTTGATGAAGGTTATTTTAGTAGCTATGCCCATTTTGGCATTCATTATGACATGCTATCAGACAAAGTTCGCACAGAGTCATATAGGGATGCAATTCTTAACAACAAAGATATAGTTAAAGATAAAATTGTACTCGATCTTGGCTGTGGAACAGGTATCCTATCAATGTTTTCTGCTACTGCAGGTGCCAAAAAAGTGTATGCGCTGGATCAATCTGAAGTTATTTACCATGCCATGGACATAATTAGGGAAAATAAACTTGAAAACACTATAAAAACTTTAAAAGGCCGGCTGGAAAATACGGAGTTACCTGATAAAGTAGATATAATAGTATCCGAATGGATGGGATACTTCTTACTCTTTGAAGGCATGTTAGATAGTGTTATATATGCAAGAGATCATTGTCTTAAGCCTGGTGGTCTTTTACTACCTAATAAATGCACTATAAGTCTTGTGGCGAATGGAGATGTAGATACACATAAAAAGTTAATAGAATTCTGGTCGGATGTGTATGGATATAAAATGAACTGTATGAAATCTGAAGTTGTAAGAGAAGCAAGCATAGACATTGTTCCATTTAAACATATAATTTCTGAACCTTGTATTGTTAAAGAAATAGATATTTACACTTGTAATACGGAAGTAGTTAACTTTACATCTAACTTTAAGTTACCAATTACAGACGATGGTGTCTTAACTTCACTTGTAGGATATTTTGACACATTTTTTGATTTACCAAATAATATCTCATTTACTACTGGTCCGCATAAATTACCTACACATTGGAAGCAAACAGTTTTCTTCCTTCGAGATTGTAAAGAGGTGAAAAAAGGTGAAGTCATTGAAGGCATCATTACTTGTAATAGGCAGAAATCTGATGTAAGAGCACTTACTGTACAAATTGATATATTTGGTAAAACTCATAAGTTTATTCTTAGCTAATTATGTAGTAATATGGAGATTTACCATTTTAAGTTGCATTAAGTTAATATAAAAGTGCTTATTATGAAGTCAAAGCATAGAAAGTTTAACTTTCATTTAACTTTTTCTTGTGATATGACTAGGAATAAATTGACATGTTGTAAAGAAATGCCTTTTGGTGCATATACTTTAATAATTTAACAAATAATCTTTTGTTGTTTACGCTATACTGTTTTGATTATTGACAGGCAAATTTTTGTGAACTGTACATTTGTACATTTTCTCCATGAACCATAAAATATTATAGCAATTTGCTATTTCTGTTTTAAAATATACATACTTATAATGGTTTGTCTATATAAAGATGGTTATTTCTTATAACAAAGTGCTTTTAGCTAATATGTATTACAATATATGATCTTAGATAAGCTTGCAGCTTAAAATACCATGTGAAATAAATAAAACAATTGTTCTACGAAAATGTTTATTTCCATTTTTAAATATTTTACACATATTCCAAGGTTTAGCTTCTATTATTTACAAGTAGAAAAAGGAAATTATAACTATAATTTCGTGTTTGAGATTGACAGTAAGACAGATGGAGTGAAAAGCAATTGTATGAATTAGGCTTTGTTATTAATTTTTTTTATTATAATGATAGTTCAACTGTCTTTTTAAATAATATTTTTATTAATATATTTATTACGTTTATAATTAAAAATTAGGTTCCCATTTCAAAGATTGAATTTAAAAATCTAAAAATATTTAATCCATATTTTATTTACTCAAGCTAAGTTATAAAGAACATTATATTTAACACACATGAATTCATAATTTATTTAGAAGAACTAAATTTGAGCTCAAGCTCATAAATTGATACAAAATGCAAGAAGCTATAACACCTAATCTAAAGCTGATACATTATTATATCTATGTAGGTATATGTAGAGAGTAAAAGTAGTGGAAAGAAATAAAAACTTACTACAACTTATTATTATGATCGACTGACTATATTGCTTTCTACGATAAAAATTATTAATATTAAATATTGCGGCTAGTGGAGAAAATAACTAAACTTTTAGGTATATGATATTGGTACCTACACTTGGATTAGACACTTATAGAAATAATAAACGTATAATAAAAGACTGAATCTAATGGCATTGGCCTATTACAATTCTACATCTAGTTCTTCTTTCTCCATCAAGTGTCAATCCAAGTGCAAATAAACACTTAAAAGTTACAGCTACAATTTATAAAGCTATAATCCCAATCAATGGCGACCCGCGACACTATTTACCTAAGTACATAAACGCACAATACGTAGACTATATATTCTATAGATGATAAATATATATAAAAGATCTATTGTACAATATTTGTTAAGCGTAACCAGCTGGTTAGAATCTAGCCTAAGTACCATCCCCGGAATTAAATAGAGGGACCTAACATGATTATGGCTTTGTCATGATATTTCATAGAGAATGGTCCCACACGTCTGTTTGGAGAACTATGCCCATGATATTTTGTATTAGTGGTGTTTTTTTAGGAAATAAAGTGAATTTGTTTATGAAATGTACGTACATTATGTGCAATGTTTTTTTTTCATTTGCAAAGAAATGGCATAAACATTTGGCATCAAGTCTAAACATTTGTTATAAATTTTAATCAAGTTGATTTTGGTTAAGTTTCCAAATGATGATATTAATTATTAGAAATATAAATGATTTTTTAGTAAAGAAAGTGGATGTTACAAGGACGAATGATTTTTTCAGGTTAATAGACCTAAAAGGACGGTTATATTGAGTCCTCCAAATTCTTCCTGATCGTCTCCATTAAATTCTATACCTGATGTTCAGTCTAAAATGTATGTAATATATCCAGAATTATTTAATAAGTACAGAATGTATGAGTGTTGCCATATTTAATCTAAAAGCAAAACATAAGCTGAACATATTGAAATCTACATTTGTTAGAAAACGACACAAATTTACAACATGACAGTAACACTTGGTCAGGGAATATCAGGACTCCAATTTAATCGGAAATATTAAAATTAATAAGCGTATTTTTCATATGGGTTAATTAATTCTAGTTAAAGGCTACGTTACAAGTTTACTTTATATATTACCATCGAAAGAAGACGCAAAGTCTATATAGTTTTTGCTCCGACACCAGCAGTTTTATACATTTGCCCTTAGAAGCTAGTTACATTGGAAACTTTAAAATATATTACTATGAAGTTTCTATAGAAGTGTTATCCGAAAGACGAAGTGTATTCTTAATTAATATTACACCTACACTCTGAGTACACTTTGCAAAATAAATTTTCTATTTTTATTTTTTATTTTTTTTTATTTAACAATTATTTATTAAAGTGCCTCTCCATTTAAAAAGGATCTTTTAATAAAACATGAAATTTGTTTATTCAGTGTGAATAATTATTTTAAAGTTATTCGTATCATTAATTATAAGATTCAAACTAATCCTATTTGTAAAATTGTCTTTTACAATATATTTTGAGTAAAGTAAGTATAATAATGTTTATAATAATAAATATTCGATAAAAACGTAGGTACTTTATTAACAAGTCTTTGTACGGAAATTAATACGTTGACGCTACACGTAAATACGTAAGAATTAAAGGTTTTATAAAGACTAAGTATACTAAACATTTTAAAATATTAAGTATATTCACATACATATTATATTGTTCTACAACGGAATATTCATTTATAATATCTAAAATATTAATATATTATTAAATTACTTTGTCAATATGTCTATAACTAATATAAGCCTATATAAATACGATTATTCTATTTAATGTATGTACTTATATGATGTATAAAATAATCGAGTGTTGAACGAAAGAAATCTATATACAATAGACTAAAGGAATATATGTACGAGTCCCGCTCATTACATTTATCTAACTACGTGATGAGGCAGATTTTAGCCATAGTGAATAAAGTTGAGAGGTTGTGATAAATAGATAAATAAAATTGAGAAAAGAGGTAGTGACACGCCATCTACTTTTTATCCCTTCGTACCTTCTTTGCGCCAGTTACGAAGCTTACAACGCCTTGGTGCCAAACTACATTTGTGTTATTAAACAGAACATCAAGTAGACTGAACTACAAAATTATGCAGGGGAGGGAGGGAAGTTCGAATGAACGTGTCCAACAGCTCGCTGTCTTGCCACCGAGGGCGTAGCGACGCACAATTTGGGAAACTCTGGTCTAGATAATATATTGCACATAAAATATTTTTCATTAGATATAGGTACACACATATTTAATACATTTACTAAAACAAAATGTTTCGTAAGAAAAAATGATAAATATACAACACATGTACATTATTAAAGCAGGCGAAATCGTAAACAAGTCCTTAGTATAAAATACATAATAATAATTGAGATAAAAAAAAACTTATATATAGTTTTTCAGCTTCATGCTATATCCTGCGTTAAGCTAGTAGAGAGGGATCAAGATTGCTCAGTTCGACATTTTCCACCTGAATTCGAGATATTGCGGGAGGAGTGGCGGAAGTAAACGCCGCATTCTGTTTGTAATTGAAATATTGGTTCAAGGCTGGCTTATACATTTGGAGGCGCTACTACCAATACCTACTAGCTACATACTTTATTTTGACGGTAGTAAGGTAGGTTAGGTAGGTAGCAGGTCGTAGAAGGGTCAAAGTTAATATCCTATGGATTATGGAAACAGGCTAACTGAGAAAACATTTAAGTGGCTTGCAAGACCTAGTGTTGGAAGCTAGTGTTGAGACACTACGTTCCCCACTTTCCGCTAAATTTATGAGATATTGCGTGGTGAGTGATGGAACTCCACGCCACACTCGTCTTGTTAACAGAGCCAGGAAATGTAAGTAATTCATTTCCACGAAAACGAATCCAACCCAGAACAGTCGCGTATTACAGTCATATGTTGCGCCGCTGGTTTCCTATGTTAAACAGTTAATAAAGACCGCTGGGTAAAGGAATTTGATAATCTCTTAAAAAACACAACTACAAAATTAACTGATTTCTGATCTGATTGTGTAAATGTTGTGAAATTGTAACTCTTTCATAGTCAATCACCAAATAGTTGCCATTGAACCAAATAGATTTTTCATTTACTAACAATTATTACAAAATCCTACCTCATCACAATCCAAGGGCAAATCAATAATTAAAGCTACTTAACTTTGTACACTACGCTTGCCGGCCCACGGCGCGCTTTTTAACTCACTACGTTGTCTTCCACAAAGAGAATTTATACATCGGCATATTAATTGTGTATTAATTAATTAATATAATTTATAATTTTTTAATAGAAAAGTAACGATTTCAAAATGATAATTGTCTAATCTATATTTTTTAGGAGTTTGTTTCTAGTTATATGTGTGTGTGTGGCCTAACCAATTGCTCATATTATTTTTAATCTGTTATTTATAATAATTATAAAAAATGAGATACGTAATAAATATATAATATATAAATACGTAATAATACATTCAGAAAACAATACTAATAAAAAATACGTAATATCGGCTTTAAATGGTATTCTAAGTGACATTTTGTTTTAAATCATATTACCATGTATATAATATTTTAGATTTTACGTAGTATGTCGTCATTATAAATAGCCTGAATTAAATAATCAATAAAAAAAACATTGGTTAGGCCACTTTGTTGTAAACCTAAATATACTTGTATTCTTTATTTTGAAAAGAATAATATTGATAGCCATTTTTTAATTTATAGATCTACATGAATATTATTTATAGTTGTGTAGTTAATTTTCAAACTAATAATATTTAATAATATAAAATATATTTTATAATTCAAAGTATTTTATAATATAATTAATAATTATGATAAAATTTACATTTATACACTTAAATAAAAAGAAACAGACACTTCAAATTTGTGCGAAACACGAATAGCGATAAGCGCATGAATGACAGCATGCTATTTTAATTCTTAACATTAGAAGCAATTTTTATAATTTAATTTATATTTAATTGATAATAAAATTTTATAATTTATTTACTAAATAAAACAATAACAGTTAAATTTATTACATTTGAATAGTAATATTTATATTAGTTTTATGAAATTAAGCACGATTTTGTACAACTGATGTGACATGAACGTTATAAAACGATTTAGAATATAGAGAGGTAATCTAATACATTAAAAGAAAAAAACCGTGACTATTTCTTCTTTTATGGCGATGTTTAGTTAGGCTATAAGCATCGATTTGTACTTTAGGGTGTTTACGTAGAATTGTTGCCAGTGTAAACAGCTGCCGGATTGTAAGTACTTGGCATTGTGAGTATACCCTTGTTGCGGAAAAAATGCAGATTTATGTGTGATAATTTTTAAAACTGCTCTATATGTTCTTTCTGGCTTTAACATGTGAGTGTTGGCTGAATCTCCCGATAATGGTATGAAACTATCGATTGACCAAATGCGAAATAGATCCGCTGGATTTCTAACTACGGAAGCTTAAACGGTGTAACTGTCTTAGAAGTATCAATCTTCTAAGACAGTGAACAGTCCAGCCGCCGTTACTTTTAATTAAAATCTTTACACTCATTTAAATTATTAAAAAAATATTTTAATATATAAGAATATTTATAGCATTAGAGCATTTCTGTAAAGACCAAAAGGAAAATATATCTAAACAATATTATGCCAAATGCCATATTACATGTAAAAATTGCTTCTAATGTCACAAAAATATAATATACTATATCTACTATAATTAATTTATTTTCTCAACAAAGAGTGAAACATGTTGTAGCAACTCGTTTTCACATTATTTACAAGGTTGGCTAAATATTATTCATCCGTTGGTGGGGACGTCCCGTTCGTCTCTTCTTCCAGTTTTGCTCGAGCTTCTGCGTCTGAAATGTGCTTAATTTATAATGTGCTTAAATGATGTACTTAATTTAATTCATATATTTTAATTATTAAAATAGTAGGACAGTGTGTGATTATAAAACCGATAGTTGGTGGTGATTTTTATTTTCCTAATATATTAGATAGGTCGGCATTGCGCTCACATAAATTGTTAATTAAGAAAAGTTATGTAAAAGGACAGAATTCTTCCTTTAAAATTTTTTTGGCTCAACGCTGTCACTTCTTCTCTTGATTCCTTTTATATAATATGGAACAAATTAACTCTTGTGACTCTCCTTGAATACAACCTCTACCCTTTAAGGCCAACCGAATGTTCTAGGTATATATAAAGCTGTAGATAGAGGAATTCAACAACACACTGTATTTTAAATCAATATCGGTTTGCTTAAGGTTTGGTGGACAGTTGATATTAAAAATTAAAGACATCATTACGACATTACCTTTCGCAGCTTGCTCCTTCCATATCTTTTTATTATCCGTGAGACAGGCGACCCACGGCTTCTTGATTTTAAACTTATTTGTTTCTGCTGAAAACATACAAAATTATATATATTATAAAATTGTATAGGATGGACTTACGGTCCAGGTGGAGGCTATTTAAATATGTTTTTGATATATTTGTGTGAATCAAAATAAAATTTACCTGTATTTTCCTCATTTATAGGCTCTTGCCCAGAACTGCTTGTAGAGTTTTTAGTACTTGAATGCAAAGGACCTAAGATACATTCCAGCATATCCGCACACACCCCCATACTGGGTTCCACAATGAAATCTATGAAACCAATTTGAGATTCTGCTACCAGAGTATTATTTCTATCGCACAGAGGACTGAATGGAAGTCCTAGTTCTCGTTCTTTGTCGCCTTGGAGGAAAAACTCGTCGAGAAGGCTCATTGTCCATCTGTGATGGAGATCCCATCTCTGGAAAACGATTTATAGTTTGCTAGTATAACATAAGGCGAGATCAATTTATTAAATAATATTAATATTCAAATTTAATAATAATTTCGTGTTTATTCTGTGAATTATTAAATTATGATGAAATTCAATTTTATTTACTTTCAAAAGTCAAAAAGATAAACATAATATCCTAAAATTGATTGGTTATTTTTTACAACTTGTAAATGAAATAACTAGATTTATTTCATATCTGAAAACTTTTATACAACTTAACCAACCTTAGCTGGATGTGATATATCACAACAATGTAGCACTAATGAGACAGCTTTAGATTTATCCACGGTCGGTTCAGCCAAAGTGAGTAGAGACCTCATGTTCTTCAGCTGCTGGAAGTGGAACGACATGTCTGTGGCCAGCACCATGTCGATCACGAGCGTGCGGAACTCGCGGAACTCGTCGCGAGACAAATTTTGCAGAATATTACATTCTTCTTCACGTATTAATCTGGAAATAATAATGAAGATTCTATTAATTGTATAATGATTCCTCGAATTCGATTTCTATCGGAACTTTGTGTAAAAAATATTTTTCTTAATTTCATTGTAATTTAATCTGTATAAGTAGAATAGAAAACTCATTAATTTGTTAATTACGAAAGCTCGAAATCTTTTAGATGAACATCAAATTTTAAAGAAAAGTAGGTTATGGATGGAACATGTCAGATAGTAACGGATTTTCCAATAACAGGTATTTTATAAAAAATATTGTTAATTTTAACTACAGTGTTCTTACAAGAATTAATTCAAAACAACACATCGTCAGGTTTCAGAAGAAACCTAGGTTTGAGGGAGACTTGTGTATAAAATGAAGAAAAGTAGAGTGTCTTATCTCTCTATTTTAATCGACGTCAAAATTCAAATGTGACCGAGAACGAACACAATATTTTATACTATTAAAAACATTATACACACATACATTTTCATTAGAAATTATAAATCTGCCATAATATGTAATACCATGTGTCGATGGCACGTAGCATATTAAATCTTCGAGATCTGGCTTTAATTACTTTGCAGATACAAACCGAATTTTGTTTATTATTTAAATATAGATTTCAATGGTTTTGAGAGTAATTAATCTTATGTTTCATCGCTTTTTAAGTCATAAATGTTTCTTTTGCTTGGAACTCAAGTATGTTTATAAAATAAAAATATCTTGTATAGAAACAATATCTTTTTATCGGAAGCCATTGTAGTAAAATGGGATAGAGTCTGAATGTTACGCGATGGTCGTGGAATCGATTCCCTCTGTGACGAATGATTTATTTCAATTACTCCGCTCTGGCATGACTAAGCGAGGCATTAAGTTCCGCTACTGTCTTAAATTATAACGGAATACAGAGACCGTAGTTTATTGACACTACGTTCTCTCCTTCCTGCTGTATGCGCAATAATTCTACATTTAAAGAATCTAAGGTTTAATAGGTAGGTATGTACGTGCTATAAAAACAAAAGTAGGGCTTACTAAGAAATGGAATATTATATAAAAAAAAACTATTAACTTACATCAAAGTAAAGAAAAATATACAGGATCAATGTAAATATCCTTACTTATCTTTAATTATAAAATAAATTTCATTTGAAAATTTTTGTTTACTCCTTTATTCGCTCTGAGAAGGGATTTAAACAGAAAATTTATTCGCAGATGTTAGAGATTACACCAATAAAACTCAATAAAGGCACCTTGCGTTGAGGCAGCTTAAAGATAAAGCTTTTCATATTCATCGTTGCTTAATTTTCATGAATTTATAAAATAAAGTCAATCAGTATTTATAACAAGATAACGCTTAGATGTTTTATGGAATTTACATCTAGATATTTCAAAGGTTTTTGACAGATATTCTAAAAGCTATCCTTAGTTCATATCTATATATGGACCATCAGATTCTACCACCACATCAGATTCGACCACTTTCCTCGTAAGCGAGGAAGTCGGAGAGTTAGAGGTAATGTCAAGGAACTACGTTACGTCTTCAGTGGCGGAGGTCATTGCCACATTTGGTTATATTAGAGGGAAATAAAACAAATCTTGCATAATGTTATAATTGAATATAATTTTCTAAGGAATTTAATAGGGAGAGCTAGAGTGTGTTTTGTCAACTATTACTCAAAGTGCAGTTAATCTGAATTAATAAACTTAATTCAGAACTAACATTTCTTTATAGCAGTATGAAATCAAGCATCAAGCAATATGAAATTAAAAATAACATATATATATATATATATATATATATATATATATATATATATATATATATATATATATATATATATATATATATATATATATATATATATATATATATATATATATATATATATATATATATATATATATATATATATATATATATATATCTATATATATATATATATATACACATAATTATAGTATGAATTTAAAAAACTACTAGTCTAGTAACTAATAGTCTAGTAACTAGTCCATTTATTGTTGAAAGCTATATGCCTTTTAATATTTCATTAATTACTCCGACGTAGCCGTACTGTTTCTGGGGCTAGTTAAATGTGTCATCGATTTTTTAAGCTATTTTTAGAAGCCACAGGTATAAGCTGATAATTTTAACAATTTTAAACTTTAGTACTTTATTTAGATGACAGCACCATATAAAAAACATTAAGCTTCAAACAGTTCTTTTTTTCTCATGATTAAAACGAGAGAGGGTTGACGAGTGGAGCGAGCAGGGGGATAAGCTCCGTTGTATATTAAAAACGTAAGTCTCAAAGCAATTTCAACCTATACCCATCGCCTCAGCTAGCGCCATTATTTTCACCTTAGTTTTAATTATTAATAATATATAGTAATACAATTTTAGTTTCACGCATTAGCTCGCTTTGAAGGGAATCAAACCCATCGCCATCGTGTTTCCAGTTAGCCACCGTTCCACTGCGCCACGACAGCCTCAAGAAATATTATTTTTGTCGTCTATACTTATAAAATAACATGTCCTGACTGACTGACTGATTCATCATTGCCGAGCGCAAACTATCAAAGGTTACAAACATGAAATTCGGACTGTATATTCACATTGTTATGTAGGCACTCACTAAGAAAGGATTATAAAGAATTTTACCTTTAAGGCGTTCTAATTGGGCATGACAATATGTGTGAAAGTTCGTCATTTTGAAAGTAAAATAAACAAAGTCATGTATTTCGGTTATTGACGTAGAACAGATAAATACGTCTTTCAGGTATTTTGGAAATTTTAATTAATAAGGGATGAAATGGGGGTTGATAATTTACGTTGTTTGAAGGTGTTTAATTAATATCCTAAACGAGTTAAGCGACGGGAAACAGCAGTAATATATGAATATATTCCTATGCATGTATTGACAAACGAGAAGAGAACAAGAATTTTATGTCCTTGTATGATTTTTGAGAAATTATTGCTTAATGATTAAGTGCTCCTACATCACCGAAGTCACCATGCAAAATTACCACCTACATTCAGTAGTTGCATCTGTGCGTTGTTTGTCAGATTTCCATATATACTGATGGATATAAGCCTTAAATACCTATATATACATATAAAATACGCCTATTAGTGAAAGCCGTACTAAAATCCATTACGTAGGTTAAAACATATATGTGTCCACAGTTATGAAGCGACAATGTGAAATTCCCGTTACTATTGAGATATGAGCCCAAAATTACTCATAGTATTTACAATGATATGAGTAAAAAAAATCATTGCAATATTTACGCAAAGTAATTAGGCAGGATATAAAAATATATGAGTCTAAGATACGCGCAGTGTGAAAAGCTCCGTCTCGTGGGAAATTACGTTATGGATCTGTAGGCTTTGTTTAGAAGCTTGATATTCTGACGTTCTGTCATATCTATATAAATTTGCTTTTCTTTTTCTATGAAATTTATAAAACTGTAGAAACTATAGCAATAATTGTATAAAAAATATAAGAGGTCATTGTGGTGTAAACTTGACGGTTGTAGGTTCAATTTCCACTGGGGGAATGCTATTTTTTTTAATTTTCTTACTCATATACTCCCGCATAGTTATATGCGGGATACAGAGCGGATCAAAATATAAATAACATAATGTCTTAACCAAAATTGTTATCATGAACGTTACGGAAGTCACTTATATAAATATACACAATAAAAAAATCCCTTTTACATTCAAATACGAGTACAAGCTGAATAATTGAAATTTCTTTGATAATTCGTTTTACATTGAAGATGTCCTTTAATATTTCTCACAAAGAAAATACGAGTCAGTTATAAGGAAGCTAAAATTAGATTGTCAAATTTGGTGTACATTTTAATAGTCCACTTAAAAAAGCTGTGTTTTTAAAGAAAAAATTCTAATAAACAAATGAAATTCAGTTTTTATGATGTTGAGTCAGTTTGTGAATAGACTATGATATGACATAGATATGACATAGATTTCGGTCAACACAAGATACTCGTACCTAAATAGTGGGAGTTTTTGTACTTTAGCTAAAAAGAAGGTTAATAAATGACAAGAAAGGTTTATATTAATTTATCTCAATCTAAAAAAAAAAACTGAAATACGTTATTTACTTCAGGCAAGCAACATTCATTAAGGTTATAAACGAAAACAAAATAGATTTAATGACATATGTATAAAAGGTTGTTTATGCCATCAAGATAAAAAAAAAATAGTGACTTCTCTAGCTGGCACAAAGGATAATATAAAAATATTGAACTACAACTATTTCGTATCTTAATATAAAACTATTACCTAAACGCAGCACTTATGTGATGGTTTTCCAATACGGCTCTATCGTTGTACAGTAGAGCGGTATCCGAGCCCGACATCACGTGGAAATTGTTAGTTGTACCTGTGTGCTCGAAGTCGTGTACCACCGCTGCTACTAATGTCGCGAATATTTCCAAATCTGATAACCAATTCTGAAAATATATACATAAAATTTATTAACAAGAAATATCGATTTATTAAACATCTATGAAATGAGAGTTCATGTTTTTGAAAGTATATTTATATATTACTTAAGGTAAAAATTTACTACTTGAAATAAACAAAGAAAATGACAAATATGGTAGCAAAATATAAAGCCCAAAAATGTATAATATATAATTTATAATTTACATTTAAAGTGCTTAAAATTATCCAAGTCTAGACTGCTTAAGACCTTAAGCGACATTAAATATGAAGACAATTTGTGGTAGACAATAATCCCTGCTACGTTATATAGAAACTACTATACTACTATAAAAACTATTGTTATATATGGGTATGTATGCTGCCACTTAAAGAGAATAATGTAATTATGTTAGAAATATTTTTTATTTTGTGTTGTTTGTTATTCGTCCCCTAATATGTTTAAATTTGGATTCAGAATTCAACAAAAATCATATAAATTATTATTGTTCAATTGAAATTAGGTTTAGCCAGTTTTTTTTCTCAATCCTCGTTCTCGTGAATGTGGAAGACGTACCTTCTTGGAACAAAATAAAAATTGCTTAAACGGAAAGCAATTTTTTAAAACGTTTTTTTTACTTTTTTGACTCGGAATCTAACCCACAACTGTTGCGGTTACTGACTGTAACCGCAACAGTTGTGGGTTAAATTCCCAATCGGGGAGAAATAATTGTTTTCATTTTCCTTCATCTAGTAAAAGCAGCGCGGCGTTGAATTCCGTTACTTAACCTGATGTTTCGGAAGCTGGCAAGCGTGGAACGCAGTGTTTTGACACTAGGTTCCTAAAATAAAAAAATGGCAACAAAAAATAAAATATGCAAGATATAAAAATCTCTCACCATTAGTCCAGTCTGGCAGAGCATGTAGTGCACAGTTTGCGCCACGTCGGCTGCATGCAGGTTATTGTGATAGGGGTTGTGAAATTTGCAATAGCCTTCCTCGATGCGACTGAGGAAGTTCTCGAGAATCGTCGGCGGCACCTGCTCGATGAATAACAGAATTGAATTTCCACTGCCAATTCTAATGTTTGGTTAACTCAGAACATCTAACTGAATTTTAGTTGGATTTTGGTGATTTCAGTATATATGTATATGGAGTGTAGCATTGTTTTTAAATTTTGATATATTTATAATTAAGGCGTTACGTACATAACGTACATTACGCCTTTTTAGTGGTTGGGACGGGAATATTATGTAAATGGTTATATAAATACTATCGGTTTGTCTGTATAAAAACTATATTTTTGCTAACCAAGTATAGTTAGCTTAAATACGTTATTGTATCCTGCTGTCCAACAAGCAATCATTTAGTGTCTGTGGTGTGTCTAAAGACCGTAAGCTCTATGCCTATCATGCCTGTATGCTATATGGCTATGCTGTATATAAGTACTTTAAATTATTATTTCACTATTTGGGCGTATTAATAAAAACAAATGTCGTATTCACATTAATTTTTTCCGTTCTAGTTTGACACCGCTATCTAGCTAGCTAGCTAGATAGACAGACAGAAAAAAATTATTTAACCAAAAACGTATTGTCATATTATTATTTATATAAAATTTAAGTTTAATTGTATATTTATTATTTATTAGAAAGCTCTTATTATTAAATTTCCCAGTTGAATATCCTAACAGTATTTAAAGTTTGCTCGAGATAATTGTCTTACATCGTTGATACCTGTGGGAGTGTTGTTGAAACTAGAAATTGCATTTGTAAGCTTGCTTTACAATTTAGTACCATACGTAAACTTGGGCTTAAGTTTTCTTCTAGGATTGATTTATTTAGAAGCCATTTGCAATTAATTGTTTCACAGCTATAGGTTTAGATTATGCGGCTACTGTTCAGAATATGCTGGATAAGCTTCCCGTGTCTTTTGATTGATTACATTGACTTAGAAGTATATTTTTATCAGTACTTCAAGAGCGGGTTGACTTGAGCATTTGATTATAATTTCCGTTTGGATACTTCGACGCGTTCAAGAAATGAAACGTCTTGACAGATGGACAGACAGACAACGATGTGAACACATAAGGATTGAGGTGCGGAACACTAAAAAAGCACATTTTGTGTATCTGATTAATAGCTATTTTCATAATAGCAGTGTAACATATGATAAAATAACTATATTTGTCAAGCACGCCACCTAGCTGTAATGCTACTCAAGACAAAAAAGTTAATATAAATTTATTTACTAGCATAAATAATATAATATGAGGGACATTCAGAGAAATATCGTTATTCGCTGGCTCAAGTAAATTGCACAAGTTTTGATATTACGTGTACGCAGGCCTTTTAGGATTTCGTATTTTTTAAACTTTTCTCATTTGTACCCTTCTAGTTTTGTATATTCAGACCTACTGTGACAAGGTTTCTTTTTTGTGGTGCCTACTATATTTTTTTAATTTATTGCCTCTTTTTTCATAGCTGGCCTACACCTAATCTCAAAAAGAATAAATTATAAAAAAAAATACAACCGAGATTTTCATTTTCTATAATGAATTTATAAATATTGTTACAATACAACAATATCCTACTAAGAACGTATCGCATTATTGGCTGAATAGAGCGAGTTGTTTTAAAAGACAACCTCCACCTGCAGGTCCTCATTATCATCGTACTCGTGGTCAAATGGAAATTTCTAAGAATTGTATATGACATATGATATATTCCAAGTGTCCGAGGACTTTGACCACACGCACTTTACATCGAAACGATTAACTGTAAATGGATTCCAATTTAACACCAAAATAATTTTCCGATTCAAAGTAGTGTCTGCGATTATGGCATTCCAAATAAACTAATTAGCTTTATAATATAAGTATAGATTATAAGTACACAACATAAATATATAAATTCTTTAGTGTTATTCTAACAGACGATAAAAATAAATTTTCGTCCTAAGAGACTGGAAAAATATTGAGAAACGAATAAAATTTTCAACGTAGGTACAAGTATTTACCCCGCACCTCTTGGGAACCGTCTAAGCGTTCTAGCCAATTAAGCTATTATATGTTCTTATCGAGCTAAGTCGAAATTTTTATACGCTTATCACAACTTATTTATATTGCCAGTATCTCTGCAGATTTTTTTTTAATTTAATTTTTTTTTCATAGTATACAAATTTATTTATAATTTTTTTTCTAAACAAACTCTTATCAATTGTTTTTGTTTTCACACAATTTATTGATACGTGCTATTCTCTATAAACAATGTAAATAAACAAAATAAAAAAGTATTCTTAAAGAAAATCCGAATCCACATAGCCAACGTGTACGCAATCTCCTTCAATATCCGTTACATGCAATTTTCTTATACACTACGACCCATTCATGTACTGATGACTTTTTCACAGTGTAAGCGAGTCCAGTAACAGAACACGGCTTAAAAGCTCTACTAAAAGCTTAGCTTAGCTTAAATAGGACATTATACACGGTACGCTTTAGCTTAGTTTATTTTTTAAACATATATTCGTACAGCCTTGATTAACATGATAATATGATTTTTATGTTATTTAACATGGTGTACCCTGGGGGAGGCCTACGTCCAGGAGTGTGTAATCAATATGACATTTCGTTTGATTACAGATTAAACTCGTAAACAATACAGTAACTGGAGCGTCAACTCTATTCAATTCCAAACAATAAGGTCGTAACGTGGACCAAATAATTGACTGAATCATCTATAGGTGTGTTATATCTCTAGTTCCACGACCAAAGGCTTTCGATATGATAATAGCTCGACACTGTGCATCCAATCAATTAGTTGAACACAATTGAACTAATCATTTCAATCCTATCAAATCAGTTAATAGCATTGACGGTGTGGAAGGCGTTTATTTTGACTACCTATATTGTACCTACACATATATATATATATATATATATATATTATATATATATATATATATATATATATATATATATATATATATATATATATATATATATATATATATATATATATATATATATATATATATATATATATATATATATATATATATATATATATATATATATATATAGCATAATATATAAATATGAGTTGGTATTAGTGAAAAATTCTGATAAAGTGTTATTTAGTAAATGTTATAAATCTGAAGAGTATATTTGGAAAATTACAAGCGAATATTTTAAATCAAGTACACAAAGTATACCAACTATTTAGACTTTTTAAAACGATCCAAATTTGTTAAGATTAAGTAGGAGATGTTTAATCTTACTTAGTTTTTCAGTTTCTCTTAAGTTTCAGAATGCAGGTTAGGTTAGGTAGTTTTCATACGGCACAGCACACCTTTCAATTCTGCTCTGCCTGGGACGCAGAAAGGCAAGCCCTAGTACAGGAAGTCGGGGTAATCTTTCCCTTCCCGCAGTCATAAGGACAATGTTGGGCAGGGAATCAGCGTGGACAGCCGTAGTCACCTTTTATGAGACAGTCATGTCTCAGAAAGAGGCTGCAGAACGAGATCGGGAGACGGAGAATCCTTCTCTCCATAGGCAACGTCGCCGTGGTGGCACGTTCGCTAATCTTCCTGGTGTTATATTAGGTTAGCTTATTCTATATCGCTTGTGGTGAAGAGAGAAATAAAAAAAAATCGTCTATTCTCTCTAAAAGTGAGTTCCTTAGAGGAGTATGTTACGTGAGAAGGGCTACGGATGCGGTTCCACCGATTTCCCGGGCCCTTCCGTTGTGTCGAGGACGGCAATCACAGGGGTTTTAGTGGGTGAAAATCCTACATAATCCAGTTCTTATAAACGGACTGGGTATCTTTAAAAGACTTCCCCTGCGTCAACAAAAAAAGGTAGTTTTCATACGATGTCGGTATGTTAGTAATGATAGAAATAAATTAATGATATTTTGAATTTATCATCAATTTAGTTCTAAAACATTCATTCCAAGGTGGCAATAGTTCGAAATCAGGTTAAGTACGAGTAGACGAGCTCGATTAGTTGAGGTGAGCGTTAATGCGCATTTCAACGAGGCCCCCTAAGCCTACTCTTGAGTTGTAAGGTGCTGTTCTGACCTTTTCTCCCTACAAAGCCATGGTCTTGGAACAAGCACGGTGAATCCATGGAGCGCTATGTAGTTTCATCGTTCTATATATAAATATGTATACAATATATGACATATATACATATATTATACATGTACGTATATTATGTATGTACATATATTATATATGTACATATATTACATATATTATATATGTATACGTCCTAGCACACACAAAATGCTTTATAGTAGCATAATATATATGATAAAAAAATTATACCTTAAATTTGTGGATCATCCCATATCTGTTCAAAAGTTCATAGCCAAGGTACTTCACAGGCTGGCCCGCAGAGGCTTCGTGTAGAGCGAACACATCAAATGACCACTCGTCCAGGGTCTAAAAACATAAATCGTATTGTAATATATAAATTAAATATAGACGTGTAATATGTAATTGTTTTATTATCTTTAGTCAGATTTATAATTTTGTCAGATACATAATAAACATAGAAATCCGAGTAACAAATCATGTCAATTTTTTTTAGAAAAAAAAATACAAGAGTTATTTGTCACTAATGAGAATTGTACCCTAATGTTGAAGTTCATCTCTCTAGTTATGGCGTTTCGCTTGTGACAAGCTGTTTAAACCAAGTGCGGCGTTAGTTTACGCCACATAGCTTACAATATTTCAAAAAATAATTAAAAATAAAGAATACACACCACACACACTCGCTTGAAAAACAAAAATATATCAATAAATAATAAAATCTATACATTATTACAATAAAGAATTCCTCCATTACAAGTAAGTAATTGAAGATAGTAAAAGGGGCTACAACAGTTCCAGCGGTATTGGTATTAAAAGTTAAAACGGACCCGGACCCGGCGCAACGCTACTCCTTGTAATTACTTAAGTCCCGCAGGCAATTGCGTGTACAGCTTTGTTTCCGCTTGGATTACACAAATATTTTTATTATATTTAATAGAGTTATTACGATTGTTGTTTTGAAAGCTCCTTTTGCGGTCATTTATTTTTTTCAAATTATGTTTTTTTTAAGCATTACAATTTTTTGTAAAGCTTTTTTGTGTAAACACAGTTGTCAGCTTTTTGCTCGCTCTCTGCGGTTAGTGACTTTTCCTTAGTGTTAGTGACGGAAATCGAAGCCGGATTTTGTATTACGAAAGCAAGAAAACAAAAATCAATTATCTCATCGAAATTGAAGTCACAACCATCGTGTTTTAAGTCAAAGGCTGTATGGCTGTGTCAAAGGCTGTATATAAGGACCACCCAAATACAAACCTTACATTTTCCTTTACATCTCTGGATCAATGGATTCTAGTAGATGTCCACAATTTCCTTAGCGTCGAGTTTATGTTTCTTGCTACTCGACTTCCTTACTTTATATAATTTATGGTTTTTCATGAGATTTCCCAGATCTTGGATTTCCACATATTAACGAAAAATGCTCAAGAGGCTCAACAACTTTGATTAAATGTCTCTGACATTTTCTTATTTCTTATAGTTCACTCATCTTTTATGGTACTAAATAAGATGTTCCAGGTCCTTGATTTTTATAATTCATCGGAAAGTGCTTATCACGGTCGATGCTCACGTGTCATAAGGCAGCATTTCCTTATTTCTCATAATTCACCTGGTCTACTATGGTTCTGCATCAGGTAGGCAATTTTTTAAAATACCCTAGATTCTGCCCTGATCTAACAGACAAACAGTTTCAAATCCTTCAAAACTTCAGTAGATCCGAAGATGTAAATGTAAAAACAGACATACAGAGAGGCAATCATTTTCAATATATTATAGAAACATATTCTCTTAGTGTTTTTATGTCGCCCTGCAACATTTTTTTGTAGATTACAAAACACAATTTTTGTACTGTTTTATTATAGTGTGAAATAGTTTACACTCACATTGTATGTTAAAGGTTAATGGAGGCAGAACAACTTTTATTTTCTTTCCCCACATAACCTCACAGTACAAAGAAATTGAAATTAGAAAGACTCGATATAGATGTGTAATGATATATTAAGTATATATATATTAAAACATTAAGAATAAACTTAATATGAAAATGTTAATAATTTAAAATATTGACTGACGTTTATGATATAAAAACTAAACTGTTTTTATAAAGAAAGCTCTTTTTTTCATATATTATTGCGAATACCGAATCATCTTGAGAGACATACCAAATCCCAACAGTCCAATAAGTCCAGTTGGAAAAATACAAAAATACACGGACGGCTGTCTGTCGGGTGTACAATGAAGACGAATTTCTTTAGTTTATCACTTAATTGAATTCTTAACTCGATTCGTGGTCTATAAATATATTGTAATGGACTCAACAAGATTTATTATATAAGTAATTTATTATATAGGTATATAAGTACTTGTCCTGTGATAGTTGATAAAATATGTAGTTTCTTTTTTTTATTATTACAAATTAATTAGGCCGTTGTGATTCACTCAACATGCAATGTCCCGAAAGATGGATAACGGAGATCGTAGTGTCTCAACACCAAGTTATTTTTGCCAATTTTGCTATGTGCGGGAAATAACGTGAAGCTGTATAAAGCATTGTCAGGTACTAATTCTTCTCTTATTATAATTAACAAATAAAATATCACGACCACATAATGCAATATAGTTATTAAAAAGTACTAAAAAAAAAATATAATATTATTAAAAATTACATATTAGTGATGCGCCTTTGTCCTGTAGTTTAATAGAAATACACATGTTTAGTAGTTTAATAGAAATACAGTGGATCACATTAAAGCGATTAACTTGATAAAGTATAGTTTTACTGTTCTAGAAAAATAATAACAATAAAAATATATATTACAAGACCGAGGATATTGAGGACCTTCGTGGCTCAAAGGCGACTGCCTGTAAACGTGACGTTTTACGGGTTCGATTCTCACACGGGGAGAAGAACGGAGTGTCTTAACACTAGGTTCCTACGGTTCCTACTGTTCCTACGGTTCCTACGGTTATCTCTGCCTACCCTGCCCTGTGTAAACAGCGTGAAGCTAATTTAATTTAATTTTATATATATATTATATCAAATCAGAAGTTCCTATGATAAGAGCGATCAACCATATAAACTCTTCAAATTATTTAGACGTACATACTATTCTGATTATCTTTTGAATTAAAAACCAATTAATTAGTGTTTGAGTTAATTGTGCTATGACGACGCCATTAATTAATTAATTTACCCACAAAATATTAAAATATTCCCATATTAACACGCAATCAAATACCATTTGCACACATAACTCATGCATCAAGCCAAAGCCGCCTAAAGCAACAATTTGTTGATAGCAACATTCCGTCTTATTGATTCCACACTAATTGGGAGCGACCACACGCGTGCTCTCTATCCAACGGCACTAATTGAAAATGCCCGGAACGTGTTCAGTTTCCCATAGCCCTCCTTTATGCCTAATCGGCCGCTGTATTTCATATCTGGAAGTGCATACACTGCTCGGATGGATTTTTAAAATTTCAAAATTTATTGGCAGCTTGGATAATAGGATGTGCAATGATTTTTTAGCAATTAGCGATTGCGATTATTTTTTTTAATATATCACTTAAAGAAGCATATTTAAATAAGGCATAGCTACTGTATTAAGTACTGTGTGGCATTGGCTATTAATTACAAAAATATTGTATTATCTAAGAGAAACATATTGAGAGTTCTTAAATACGAAAATATTTCATTCTATTTAGGTTTTCCATAAAATAAAAACGTCAAAATCATTTGAATTTGTTAAGTTGTATCCATTGTTGTCTCTCTTAGCACTTATTAATAGCTTCACGCTGTGGCGTGATATGTTAAACATATACAACACTCCGTTCCCTATTTTGATGCCCAATTATCGACTCATGGCAAGTTGAGTTTTGTCTTGTTACTAGAATGAGGAAATAAAAATATCCTCTAGTAAGAATCGAACCCAAAACCACGAACGATTACAGTCAGACGCTATATTTATATTTATATTATTACAGTGTAATTATTTTTTATATTTATTGGTTAAAATATTACTTACTTTGAGAACTCTCACAACATCTTGCGGGAACTGCATAAGAGCTGTACTCGTGACCCGTCTGTAGATTCTGTCCACAAATATGCCAGCTCTGATCGCATGAGCGACGGATCTGAATTTCGGCTTCTCATCAGACTTCCGTTTTGCAGTCGCCAGTTGTCTCGTGAATGTTGACGCCAGCCATTCCCGTACTTCCGGCGGCACAGCATCCGGTTGCACTTCTGATAGCTCATCATCTTCGTCTGCCAATCTCCTGTGCACAGTGCTTCTGATTAGAGAAAGGTATTGCACTTTAAGTCTAATGACTTGAAGCAGTCGATCGAACAAGATAAATTTTAATGTTGTTTTTTTTATCTCAACATAAAAAGCGGCGAAGCCTTGTATTATTATTTTTAACTATTTTTTGCAATTATATATGTTATTTTTTTTGTTAGTTAGATATATATTACACACTACCTATAGTTTTTGTTTAAATATTTTTTTTGTGTGACACTACAAAAATTCTAATCTATACGAACCAATGACTTTCTATTCCTGTACTATTTATTATATCTATCTATTTAACTAGGTGATTTTGAATGAGAGTATATACATATATGTTTACATTTACAACTTAAATATGAACCTGAAAAGAATATCCTCTTAACATAATTATGTTAGAAAGCTTTTCTTTAACTCTAGACCTTAGAAATTGGATAAATTTTTCTTCAAATATTAACCTAAAAAATTTTAACCTTAGATATATATAATATATTTATTAAAAATATTATATTATATGTATTTATTAAAAATCATTAATAAATATATTGTTATTTTAAAATTAAACATATACTATCATAGTAGTGGATTTCCTATATTAAATTAGAAGCAGTTTTAACTTTTATTTGTACTTGTTATTTTTCTTGAAGACGGTAAATTTTCTTTACTATTCACATACTCGTATAAACCAAGTAGTAGTGGACGAAAGTCGGAAATATGAAACATGCCTATGGAGGTGCGCTGAGGGTATAGAATATCTAAAAGTCATTCATGCAACGTGCTCAAACTGTCCCATTACATTGCTTTCCATTGGAAATTATCAGTTTATTTCTTGCTTATAAATGCAATTTAAATTCATTATAAATTGTTCTTAGATTTATAATTAGTTACGAACGTCAACTACAAGTAAAATACATCTATTGAAAAACAAAACAGCCCGTTAATTGAAACTGCTTTGTACAGAAACAATTTCCCTATAATTCCATACTATTGTAATTGGGAAAACAGTAGATTGTATTTGATATTAAATTGTTTGTATGTTTTTGTGTTTGTTGATTTTTTTTATATTATTGAAGCTTAATTCTTATAGTAACACTTAAAGCTAGCTTTAGATTTTTTTATTGGAAAGTTTGGTGCCTTTTAGGTGACTTTAGGTGTATATATTGTAAGTGAGAATACATAATGAATAGTAATGTATAGTAAATTGAATTTAAATTTTGTAGTGATATAGATAAAGTGAAAAAAGCTATATATTTAAGCACATGGAAGAGGCGTTACTTATCAATAATTTAATTAATATAAGTTTACACACCACCATATATACATATTATATAATTATTGCAACAAACAATGGAAAGCAACGTTGAACCACGAATAAATCACATGAAGCAGCTGAGTTAGGGGGTAGTTAAACATACAAGGGCATTTATTACCACTTGAATATTATATCGATAATTCTTACAAGAAACTCTAGGACTAGTCATCATGATTCAATATATTAAATAATTCGTGATAATTTACGTTATTATAAACTGTGGTTTATAATCTATAGCAGAAAAATTAAAACAAAAAAAAAAAAACCAAACAAAAAGTGAAAATACTAAATGAGAACTAAAAAATGTGCACTTAATGTGCATACATAGTTATAATAGTACGAATAAATAAAGCGATTCAAGTGGCAATATTTTTATAACGGGTAACGTCGACACACCTAAACACGAGGGTTGGCGCCGATTGCTGTCGCGCCACAGCCGGTCTAAAATAAAACACGACGTCATTGTCCACACTCGGGGAGTTTAGAAGGGATCAACTAACATTTACCACCACGTTACCTAATTTAAGTATATATATGTATAGTATTATATATTATTATATTGATAATATTATGATAAGAATAAAAAAATCTGGATAATTTTTTCCTTGATAATTTTATAGTCTTCAAAAACACTTGTGTATTTATTCTTGATATTAAATTAGGTAACGTTGACATGTATATAGTATAAATAAATCTGAAAATAATTTCAAATAAACACACATTTGGATACATCTTTAAATTTATATTAAGTATAATTATATTAATAATTAAATAAAATAAATATAATAAATAAAAATGATTCCATTATAGTGAGAAAGAAATACGAAAACGATTTACAAAGCAAATAGTTTGATACAAGTGTAACTAAAAACCTACTAAATATATAGACAGGTATATAATACAGATTAAACAAAATTAAGCATTTAAGGGGTCATTCCTCATGCTTGTGAAGTAACAGAAACCAATAGAAGTATTGCACAATGACAGATATTCCACAATGATACCAGGACGATACGGGGTACTAAATTCCAGTCTAATCTAATGAGTTTATAGACCGCTTTCTACATAAGTGAAGCTTAACCCAAATCAGCACATTCAAGGTTGACATGGGTGTCGTCAAACCCCAAAACAAAAAAAAAGTCGAAAGATATCACCAATTCGGTCATCCAAAGTGGTGTTAACAGGAGTGTAACTCAACATAAGCATCAACAGAACAGAAAGACCTAATCGCATAGTGGACAGAAGGGAGGCGCGACTACTTGGCCATTTTCGGCGTTGTTGTAACGGTATTAACTTTGCTTCGTTCGGTTTCTCTACTGAACATCTCGCCCAGCACGGCGTGCGTAGGCGCCGCATGTGGAGCGTGGCCGGCTGCACTCTCGGCTGCTCCGCGGTCCTCCTATCCCTGTATTACAAATTATCACTGGCCGGATGCGCCGGTGCTCGTATCCGTCATGTATCAAGGACAGGATCACTTCAAAATGCACCTAAATGCTACTCTTAGATGAAAGATGTAACGTCACAAGTGTATTGCGCAATCGATGGCGGAGCATTTAAATGTAATTAGTGTACAAAAGTTTTATTCATATTATAAGAATATTCGTTTATTTAATAAAGTTGTTGTTAATAAGACTTTGTATGTATTCGTTAATAAGCATAATCAACTTTTAGAACAGAAACCTCAAAGGTCAGCTTTCCAGAGGAATGCCGTTCAGGCTTTGAGGACACGCTATCAGTATTTAACTTTTAGTTAATGTTAACTGAAATTTCATACATTAGTTATGTGAAGCTAAACTTTGTTGAGCTTTGACATTTTCAAAACTTTTGCATTGAAATTTATGTGGACGAGGTAGCTAATGTGTTTGTGGACTGATTACTTTTATTAATATTATTTAATGCATCATCATAATATATATATATATATATATATATATATATATATATATATATATATATATATATATATATATATATATATATATATATATATATATATATAGATATATATATATATATATATATATATATATATATATATATATATATATATATATATATATATAGCAAATAGCAATATAATCTGTAGGAGATTATGTTCACATTTCTTTTATATTATAATAATGAAGTGTACAAACAAAACAAAATAAACATACGTTCTACGATGTGACTCACGCTTTCAGTTTATTTTGTGCACTACACTACACTATATAATAAAAATTGCGATCCAAAGTGCACTTGACACTTGGAATCGCAATTTGCATATTATAAATCCGTTTCACATTTTAGTCTGTTAAGATTAATAATAAAGTTAGTATTTTTTGTATGTGAAATGAATTAAAATTTTAACTTGATCCATGTTACATGTGACTCGTTAAACGTCATAATCAATAAATAAAACAAAAGAGAATTACTCCATAGATTATATAAGTAGATATATGAACCATACTTTGGTTGCAGTTTTTATATTATTTAACCTATTCTCCTACCAACCGATTCTTATAAAAAGATCCTACGAGGTTCTTTTGATCAATTTCTTGTTGGTCTTGTAGTACGTATTGCAGTTAATCTGCCTGGCAGAGATCGCATATAGCGATACAGCCTGTGTACTGTACAATATTCTTTTTTTTTAATATGTTTCTTGGCTTTTGTATAATTTATTTGTGGTGTACAATAAAGTATTATTATTATTAATCTTAGTTGTGCTAATTCTGCTATTTAATATTATAATAAAAAAATCTTAAAAGTAAGCAATATCTTATTTTGATCCCACTCAATTATCAAGGCTAAGATCAGACGCGTTACTATGTGAATCATCCGCAGACACGCCTTCATCTCAAAATATCCAAATAATCCCAAATCAATCGAAAATGTACAGGGAAAGTGGTTTAACTTGCATTCATAAATCCCTATAATATCGTAATGGAATTTTTAAAGGTATGTTATATGAATTTTCACGTTTCAACGTATTTATTATGTCGCGGCCTCATGTAGGACGCGGGATCGTAATTTTAACAATGAGTATTGATTTATAAATCCAACCATTCAGGTTTCGTTAGCATTATAAGCTTAGCAAGGAATTGAATGTACTCGTTAAATATAATTAGATGATACACCAATTCAACGGCGAGCAGGGAGAAGATTATTTTGATTAAATTTTTGCTTTATACTATATTGTTTAATCTTGCATTGAAGCTAGTGCTTCATTGGATTTAAGCTTCAAATTATTTAAAAGCTTCGTGCTTTTTCTTAGCAGAGAGAACGGGGTGCCGAACACTAACGGTCCCTCAGTACATGATTCTCCTTGTTCACTATAGTTAACCGTGCGTTTCGGGGGGTTCTTATGCTTTTGACGTGACCTCATCAATGTGTGGAATTCATGTTATTTGAATTTCTAAAAGGCTTTTCTCAGAAGAACTGCCTTCCGAACCAGTGATATCGATGTGTTCTTTCGACGGTTTATGAGTGCTTGTAAAAGTCTATTTGTATACAGAATATTTTGCATTTGAATTTATCATCGAAACTGTTTTCGAAGGTCAACTGAAAACTACCCCAAACGAACTACTTATTCGGTAAAATTGAATTGTTTTATTTGTCACGGTGTTAGAGACGTTGAGATCCATCACTTATTGGGCACAATTGGGCACAAGATTGGGCGTTAAGTTTAATGGGGAACGGAGTGTCTTAACACTACCTACCCTGCTATATATGGAATATAACTTTTTTACCGCATATGACAAAGTGGGCAAAAAATGCCTCATACTTTAAATATAATAACACGCTTTATTATTTTTGGATCTGTAACTTTATTATTGGGTCGGTAATTATATAAGTTATTATACTTCGTAGCTTTATAAATATGTAACTAAATCTAAGAAACCGAATTTGACCCACTTGAAATATTCATAACATTGTGAAACTCGGCAGTAGTACGTAGCTTAGGGTATAATACAATAATATGGTATTATTGAGGTACTGTGATGGTGGAACCAGGATCCGTATAGAGAAACTCTTTAGAAGATATTTAAGCAAACCCCTCAAAAGCCTATTAGTTGTTTTAACTGTTTAATTTTATATAGAGACATTTGATATATACTATATTTATAATAATTGTGAATTCGACCCCAAATATGTAATATTAATTGTAATAAAGTAAAAATGACAGAAGATAGAGACAATATATGTATTAGAGATAAAGACAATATATGTATTTATATATACATAATACGTAAAAATACAAAATATATATACATAAGTATACGTATTTTTATATATATGTTAATTAATCACAGTAACCAACGGTTGGATTTCGAAAGCATTATTTTTACTATGTAACTTTAAGCCGTACGAAACATAATCATTAATGAAATTAGGCTTAATTAAATAACGCATTTAACCGCACGGTGTTTAATTTCATATTAATATTAATCACTTAATAAAAATATACTTGTAATAAAAACGTACTTTGATATATTATTTTAATCTATTTTATATTAATAGAGGATTAATTTTATGTTCACTATTCGACATATATATATATATATATATATATATATATATATATATATATATATATATATATATATATATATATATATATATATATATATATATATTATATATATATATATATATATATATATATATATATATATATATATATATATACAAATATATAATATAATATCATCATTATGGCGCAGAGGGTAAATATCCCCAATTTTCATAATACTAAACCATAAATGTCGCTAATTCTGGTATAAACCGGAGAACGGAGCGTTTTGACACTATGTTCTTTTTGCCTTTCACGCTATTTGCGTGAAGCAAAAAAAAAAATTACAAATATATAAATTAGTATTCATTTACATATTATATGAATTTATTATGTAATTTATTATTTAATAATAATTATTGTATTTTTTATAATTTTTATTAGTTTTACTTGATATATTTATACCTAATACTTTAATTTTATCTGGAAATTTGTATAAATGTTGTACTTGATTGATACTTGTGTCAGAATCTGCCCAGAATACTAGTATTTATATATAAGTCGTTACATATATATATATATATATATATATTATATATATTTATATATAAGTCGTTACATATATATATGAAAAATTTTAAGGCCACAGTGGTGTAGTGTCACAGCGTCTGACTGTAAATGTGATGGATGGGTATTCGATTTCAACATGGAGAATGAAATATTTTAAATTCTGCGATCTGGTAACAAACTAGGTAGATAACAAGTTCACTTCCTCTTTCTTAAAGCCATTTTACTTAAGGCTTAACAAAATGAAAAACACACAAATATAAAAATTTATAGATATATGAGATAAATTGGCATAACAAAAAATATTTAAGTAAGTATACAATAAAATATAAAAAAAATATATCTTTGTCCCGTAATGAGTGGGAAGAATCACGAAATTTCAAAAGTCTTTGGTTTGGTATATATATATATATATATATATATATATATATATATATATATATATATATATATATATATATATATATATATATATATAATATCTATATATATATATATATATATATATATAATATATATATATAGATATATGATTTTATGATTATTTATCAATATTATTAAGTTAAAAAAATTATTACATGTCTGCTATTTTAGACCTGGTTCTCTTCTAATGTAGATTATTTGAAACTTCAACGTTGATAATCATCACAACATCCTTTAGTCCACAAAAGGGTAAGAATGTTATGATCTTAGATCCTGTTGTGGATTATGGGACGTCATGTTGGCACAGTCAAATTGATATTATTAAATACCTGCACAATATAGCCTGCAAATTGAATCGACACTTAAATCTGTGTATTATTTTACAAGAAAATCGATTTGGACATTTTCACAAATTCTAAATAATTAACTCATCACTTTAAGTAGGACTCGAACCCTCTACCATAGCGAATATACTCGAATACTCCCTAAACATAAATAAGCTCTCTGTCTGTATTTTGTAAGGAATTTACTGAACTAATTGCTAATTTATTTATATTGAAAAATTAAAGGAACGTTAGTAACAGAATTAACTTTTAACTTTCCCTTAAAAGCCGTTTGAATTAACAAAGCGCAAACACAAATTGTAATGTAAATTGACACAATTCTGCGCCAGACAGGGGGTTATGTGACGTGAACGAAAGCTCGTTATGCCTGGGCTTGCTTTAAGCTCAGATTTTAGTTGACTGAAGCTAGATTAATATTTGTAAATGATTTCCTGTTTAAGCAATTAATTAAATTGATTTCAATACGTTTTAAATATTTGGCAACTGGTAGTATGAAAAGGAAGTGGCATAATAAATATTTATTAGTTTATTATTTATAAGCTTTTTAGGCATGTAAGTAAATTTTGTGTTAAGCCACTTGGCCCTCTTTATCCACTTAATTAGATGATAGAAACGTCTTAAGTTAGTGATATCTGTAATAATTTCTTATTTATTATAAATTAATGGTTTTATTAAATATTTCTTATATGTGACAAAATAGCAATTTTCGTTAAAAATATAACTACTAGAATGTAACTTAAAAAAGTTTGTACAATAGTCTTCCCGTGATTAACAGGTAGACAGGCAGACGGTTCTGTTGAGTAGTGTTTTAGTTATATACTATATAGTCTATGATAGTAAAATTTCAAAGTCTAAATTACCAAGTTTAAGCTACTTTTAAGCGTTATTTCTTTTTATTAAACCTCAATGATATCTGTTTCCTTATGTTTTAATAACTTATCAGCTTTAAAGCCAGCAGTTTCATAGGAGAGACGGAGATATTACTATATATGTAATTTGTACTGAACATTAATCCTAGCTTGCGCATACAACTCTGAATTAATTGCAGATCTCGTGTTGCAGGTACAAATGTTCAGGTAAGTGATTTGCTTTAGAAGTAAATTAAATTAAAGTCTCGAAATTTAAGCATTTATTGTTTTGTATTCAAATAGACGCTTTAATGCTACAATTAAGACCAGATTAAAACTGATAAGTTGTTTAACATTCATATATATATATATATATATTATATATATATATATATATATATATATATATATATATATATATATATATATATATATATATATATATATATATCACAGATTCACGCTATATCTCGCATATAGTAAGGTAGTTATCAATGAAAATAATTGAACTAAATAATCACTCCCCCGTGTAAGAATCGAATCAACGGCTCCAACATATAGAAATTATAATTATTTCATTGATTATCTGTGAACGTACCAAACTTTTCTATTTTACTTAGAATTTCATTATTTGAAAGCTATCAAACTAAAGTATATCAAATGACGTAAAGTTATTATAGACGAAGTTGTAAAATTCAAGAATTTGATAATAATAATATAAAATTTAATGAAATAAGTCAATTCCGAACAAATGCATTTCCAATATGAAAGTATCCTACCGTTTGAACGTTTAAAAATTAAGTTATATATAATATCACCGATAGATCTTGTCTTTCTTATGATAGCTTGATGACAATATAAACTGGAAACCAATTCCCGCGTAAATTACATTTTTGAAGAATGCTCCGACATCGAAATACAATATATAAATAGTGATGTAAGAAGCAGTAGCTTTTACAGAGCGACATATAAATCGATGGCCGTCGAAAATATCGAATGCTAAAATTTTATCGCCAAATCGTCTGCCAATCTGAAACACAGGAATAATGAAATTTCTTTCTATAAATACATCACTGCGACATTTCCGATAAAGAGACGTCTTTCTGTGTTTTGAATAAATAATAATCATATATCGATTTTGTGACAGTTCTAAGGAAGGAAAGAAAAATCGATTATATCGCAATTGTCGCAGTTACTCCACTATACAAAGTTGTATTTTTCATGATGTGTCAAGAGTTTTTAATAATTGGAAAAAATTAAACTCAGCTTTCATATGGGTTGATATTTTTAATCAGGCATCGTCTATGGGTTTTTAATATCCGCCGTCCATTTTGTTGGCGAAATATAAATTCCCAGATATATATGTAATAATTACGATTATTTAATAGAAATGCTTATAGTTTAAGAATGTATATATATATATATATATATATATATATATATATATATATATATATATATATAAACATGATTAATGAATTACTCCAAACAATCCACGGGAAGTGTAAGTGACTCTTAGAAAGGATTTTCAAAATTTCTATGGGAAATAACGTGTTTTTACGTTTAATAATTCATGTAAATAAACTTGCGACTTACACCGTGTTAAAGTTAACATTTTAACCTTTAAATGCCGGAAAATGTGCGTAAATTTAGCCTAAATTTATCCATTCGTTGATTTTACGGAACTAATGGCAGCGTAATTTATTATTTCAAAAAAAAAAATTTTATATTTGATATTCATTCCGCTACCGGAGTTCTTGTCGTGATAATTGTGGGCTGAAAACATTTTGTTTAATGATATACAATAAAAACTGTCAACGGACAGAAATGTAGAATGACAGCTAAATTTAGTCTTCCAGACGTACATATGTATGACATACGGTACTTTATATGCGTGCGAGCGTCTCGAAACGCCATTAGTAAATACAACTGGACTGAACTGGAATTATATGGAAAAACGAAAAATAAAAATGTCAACCTAATAATAAATAAAATGTAATTAAAACTTAAAGCTTATTAAAAGTTTTCACATCAATCCATTGGCAACTTTGTATAGTGTAGATACTTTTTTATACATTGCGTATATAATAATATGTATATACTTAAAATTGTCATTTACGTTTGTACATACTTGGTTTCGTCGATGTAGACTGCTTCGAGTACTCGTGCGGCATAGTGTAGGTTTTTTTGTAAGGTCTCCGCGGGTATCTCTCCTCTATTTAATTGTCTAAGGAGGTAGCGTAATCTGTGAACAAGAATACAAATAATATGAATATTGCAATATAAAACGCCGGTATTTTTATATATGTATATAATTAATATGTATAGTAATAATATATAAATTATATATATAAAAATACATATATATAATATATAACATAGAAATTCTGCAAAAGGCGACCTTATTGCTTAATAGCCATCTCTGCTAGGCGACCTTAATGCAGAGGAAATAACAAAATTGTGATTGGGGATAGGGTGTAATAATATTGGTAAAATCTCAAAATAATTAAACCTAAATATATACCACATTATTTATGAAAATATTTTCATACATACAAAAAAAAAATTATAAAATTGCATACATACTCGTATATATATATATATATATATATATATATATATATATATATATATATATATATATATATATATATATATATATATATATATATATTTTAGAAATAAATAAGTAATATTTATGTAACATAATAAATAAATATGAATTAAAAAGTAATTATAAATGTGTAATATTTTGACAGCTGATTTCGTGACTCGCAAGTGTGAAGTCAGATTCTATATGGACGAGTAGCAAAGCAAGCAAGCAACACAGCTCTAGGCACTGTCTTACGACTTAATATTGACACTGCTAGTTTATCGTGGTTGTTTGTACAAAATTGTCATGTTAATAGCCAAGTGAATTCACCATTCTCTGCTGCCAGAGCCGATATACAAATAAACGTATAATAAAGTAAATTTAGGTTGTATTTCGATTATAATCAGATATTAGATTATTGAAATACTTTACCTAACTTGAGATCGAATACTTGTAAGTAACTCTAAAAGTGTCCAATGATATATAAAGTAAGTTATAATAAAGCCTTCCTAGCACCTGTAGTTTCTGAGATTAGCGCGTCCAGCCAAATAAGCTACTCAGTTATATATTATTCAATTTCTTTGGTAGACATTTATATTTTAAATAGAAATGTATTACTGGTGTAAAATACAAAGGATAAATTGGTTTACACCGGCTACTACGTACTATCACTATGGATGGAGAGTTGAGACTCTCTCTTTATTTTGTATCTGAAACGTCAATGTGGAATAAAATATACGTATCTATTGAAGAAAACATGTTCAATAAGAAATAATTAGACATAATAAGGTTTTCTGTTTTTATGTGTGTGCAAAAAAGTGTGTGTGTGTGTGTGTGTGTGTGTAAGGTTCTCAAAATAGCAATACTAAATCAAATCAGTTCATAGCAAGCCTCGTGATGACTACGCTCTAAAGCGACTCTAACAACTTAATAAGGAAGTAGTTACTAAGCACGGGAAGATAATTTTAGAAACAAAAACGGAGGCGTGGCGGCGGCACAGCATCTGATTGTAAATACGATGGTTGCAGTTCGATTTACACTTAGTGAGAATGAATTATTTTATATATAAATTGTAATATAACATTGTGTATTCATGCATATTCTGTATATTTCTGAGTAATGACATGACAGAGTATTCTAGTAATATATGAAATTTATTAATAATAATATAAATTTCAATAATGTAATATATTCTGTAACTTATTGTATGTCATAGCATGTCAATTATATTTCGATTCATACAAAAATACATACCGATTCTTAGCCACAACATCATATAATCCGACATTTGCCATCTTCGCCAATACATCAATTATGATGTATATTTACAAAAGTTTTTTTTTTAACTTCACGCTGTATCCCGCATATAGCAAGGTAGGCAGAACAAACCTATTGCTAAAATACTCTGTTCCCCGCTTTCCGCCTATCGGGACATTACGTATTGATTGGCGGAACTCAACGCCGCGTTTTCTCTTGTTACTTGAGCGACGAAATTTAAAATAATTCTTTTACCCCGAGTCGGAATCGAAACCACAATCGTGGCTTATACAAAAGTCATTTTACAATTACAATAATTATAAAAAGGCTTCCACTTTTAAAGCCACCTTTATTGAAGAATGCTGTCAGCACCAGTGATGGCTTAAAGACGAGCTAAGTTAAATGAGGAAGAAAACTTGCGGCGTTGGATCTTAATTTGAGCGCAAATTCTGTTGAATTGCTTAATGCACTGAAAACGATATTGTGTTATTTTTAGTAGGTATGTAAATTATGATTTTTTTTATCTTGTATTCAGCAGCCTGAGTGAATGCAGCTGAGGTATGTAGATACAATAGCTGCTACCGACCTACCGACGACGACTATCTACCTACAACCTCAGACTACTAAAGCAAAGTGTTTAAGACATCAGGTTTCAAAAAACATAAAAAGCATAACATTGCGAAATTGTTAAAATTAGAATTTGACAATTTGTAAGTTGGACCTACATATAACATGTCTTAAGACAATTTATCCTTTTTTCGTCCATATAAGGAACATTGTGTGGATGAACCTACCAAATTTATTACAATTTTCAGTGGAAATTGATATTTTAAAATATCTAAATATATATTTTGAAAATGTCCTCAATTTAATACATGGAAAGTATATTCAAATAACATACAATAGACAATAGAGAATTGAGAGCTTAATGTTAGTGGAAAAGCTTTTAGTTCGTTAATTAAAATGCATCATTAGCGTAAATGAATAAATATTACCTACTAAAGATAGATTTGTTTATAGTTTTTTATAAGATGAAATAGTATTTTTTGAATGTGATGTGGATAGAACAAATTAAAAGGTATGCTAGTAATATATACCTTTTTTAAACTTTCATATCAACTATTAAACTTTTTTATTCAACTTCACACTTTGCCGCGTATGTATACGTAATAAATACACTACGTACTAATTCGAATGGAGCTTATCCATTCCATTCAGTACGTATTGTACGGGCACACTAGCACCCAGCGATACACTATATTAGTATGAGACTTCAAAAATAATCATTAAATAATCATTTAATAACCATTTTCTTAAAACAAATAGCAAAATCTCTTTATTATTATATTTATCTTATTATCGCACATTAAGTAGGAGGACTCTTTGGATAGCGGAAATTTGTAAAGACCTCCATATAGAGGTGCTTACAACATAAATAAATTGTTACAAGTATATAAGAATTTCGACGTAGCCTGATGAGAACGTATGGCTAGTAGAACGCAATGGTCAGAGCTTTTGAAGGGTTAAGAAGAGCGGGTTAAAAATTTTATACGTCTTCTAAACACAATAATAAAAATGAAAACCGGATAATAATAGAAAAGCTGGTTTCATTAATTCATCACTTTCATTGTTTCCCATTTTCATATCAAATAGCATAAGCTATTTTAATACAATAGCGCCATTAGAGGCGGAGGTCCATCGGGCTGTAAAGCGGACTGAAGTTAAACGTTTGATCTGTGAATGTGATGCTAGCTAAATCTCTTTAGGGCTGACGTTCGTACTGTAAACTATGTTTAAATTATTATTGGAGATACCGTTTACGTTTACCTGTGATCACGGTCTACTGCAATGTCGAAAGAAGTTCGAGAAAGGTTTCCAAACAAGAGGTTTCCGAACAAGAAGAAGAAGAAGACAAAGAAGATCATATAAAAATCAAGAAATTAATTTTTGGTATTTTTTAGCTTCTAATTGATACATATTTTCCACTTCCAAATATTATGAATAGAGTGGCGGAACTTAACGCCGTGCTTTATCTTTATACCAGAACGATAAAAATGATTCACCATTCATCATGAAAATGATCCCCGATTAGAAATCGAACCCACAGCTGTGTCGCCAAAGTAGTCAGTCGACACGGACTATTTTAATTGTTCTCGTATGGCAAGAGGAAGCCCGGCGTTAAGTTCCACCACTCAAAATAAAATATCTGGAAATCAGATGGAAAGCGGAGAAAAGGGTGTCTTGACACTACGAAAATAGTAAAATATAAACTTACTCAATTACACATACTATGATCTACTCTAGAAATGATTAAGCAGCAAATAAAGCCAACCAATAAACGAACTGAATTGTCCAATCTAATTTAACCAAGCACCCTTTGCTGGTTAATCAAGTGAAATAATTGACCTACGGGCAGGATAATTGAATGAAAATATCCCTTATCTCAATATTATCATCATTCCACATTTAAGGTTAAGCATCATAGATTAGTGCTATTATTGTTAGAGTTAAAAAAGGTTTCTTATTTTTCACGGTTTCTTAAAATGAGTAATCTATTTCGTTTATTTCGTCCTTATGTTTTTCAATTATAGAAATTCCCATTTTCCTGTCTATATTAGGATTTGGGACAATCTTCTCTGCTGTGGGTGCAGTGCAGGGGGCACTTCCCAGATATTCTTCTACTTCTTCTTCTCTTTAATTATGGCATTTCGAGCGTGCCAGTTGAGCACAATTTACTTCGCCAATGTCACACTGAATAGGAGAACTTCCAAAGTATTCTATATTAAAAATGTCATGTCACTGTCAGTGTCTGTTAGTTACTTATTAACAAAAGAGATTACGTTATCAGCTTAGCAGGTAATTTAAAAAAAGTTACAGCTTTTTTTACAAAATATAGTTAAAATTTTCATGTTATTTTGGATTTCATGGTTATATTGTTTTATCATTATTAAAACTCGGCGAGAACTTTTTCATTATCAAAAGCCAGATATAGTTATTGAATGAATATTTGAACATGAATATCTCATGTTTTTATGACATAGTAGCGCATAATATGCGACAGATCTGGGTTCGATTTCCACAAAGACACAAAGCGGCGGTGAGATCCGCCATTCTAGATGCAATGTATCTAAAATTGAGCGGAAACTTCGGAAACAGTAGGTTCCGTAGGTTCCCTTAACACTAGGTTCTTTCAGTCTACCCTGCTATATACGGGATCACTGTAAAGTTATACAAGAAAAATATTTCTTGTTCACATTTTAAGAATTCATGACCACAAATTTGGTAGCTAATATTAATTGGAAACAACGATTTTCATACCGTCAGCGTATTTGCAAATAATGAAATTCCAATACGGCATTTACCGTACAATTATTTCAGTGTAATTTGCCATTTAATATAATTTACGATATTAACGAAACCATGATATTAACGGATTGTTATGCAAGAAATGAAGTGTCTATTTGTATTTTCAATTCTTATTACAAACTAATATTTGAAATTTCAAAATTAGTTCTTGCTTGCTCATGGTTTTAGGCTGTACATTGTTCAAGCTGTGTAAATATTGTGAATTAAAATAGATCAACGATAATGAGACTTATTTGTATTATAATTTGAAGTAAGTAATCACATTATTTGTCTGTTAAGAGAACAATAAAAAGAAGTAACAATTTAATAACAGAGTGTCTCAACACTAATTTCACTTACTACTCTGCTCTCGATTAGAGCAGAGTAGTAAGTGAATAGCGTTAATCTATACATGACATATTCTAAGTGCTAGAGGTAACTTTAACCACAGGTACGTGTGTTATATCGATAAGATCAATGTGTAATATAGCCTATAGATTTTCTCGTTATATGGACTATCCAACACATAAATAATTTTTCAACTAGTACTCGTAGTTCCTGATATAAGATTCTAGAGAAGAATATTCTTTTTCTTCCATCCCTGATACCGTTTACTCGGAGTCGGGCCTACTCACTCGTCTTCGTCAAGAAGCACATGTTTGGTTTGTCGTGTCAGGCAATTAGTTATTTTTAGGTCTCTTGCAATGTTAGACCACCAGGTCAAAGGTGGGCAACCGCCTCAAACTTCCTCGTATAAATTCATTACGGATTCTGTTCAGTCTAGTACCCCTGTTGCCCAACTAAGTTACTGTAATAATAGGTACTGTTCCAATAGATGATGATGATAAAGAAAGAAAAGATGAAATAAAAGAGCATTTCTGACACACCATTTTACTCCTGTTACTCTCAAATCGTACTTTTCAAAAGCAGAAGTTCACGTGTTAAGAATTTATTGCCGTTTGGTTGCCATCTCTGCAGCTAGAACAATGTGGTCTGCGTATGTAGAACAATATAGTCCAAGGTAATAAGGCAGGTATGTCTTTAGTGAAGTAATCATGACCAAGATAAATAGAAGGGGACAGAGGTCCTTCAAGGAAAGGGGTCCTTGATGGACGCTACTTCAACAGCCTTACTCACTCCTGGCTGAGCTACGGACTCTTGTGTTCCTGATATAAAATTATTATGTTTTATTATTAATATAATAATAATACATACGATTGGGTGACATTAATTAATTAACACAATGTAAATAAATTTTAAATATTGAATATATTATTTTAAGTAGTCTATATTGCTTACGTTACGTATATCCAATATAATTGTTTACTGTAAGTTTTTTCAAGAGTAGCAGTAAAATGACTGCATAACCTTAACTACTCTGGTGACGACCACCTTCAGACCAAAAGGATCTATTTCCTATTACAAAGCATTTAGGCATCATCCAGAGCTTTACAAAGTGCGGGGCGGTAAAAGCTGCTATACTTTCGGACTTTATTAAATTTTATTATTTTTAATATAATTTAATTTCCATTTAGAGACAAACGATACATGAATATTATTGTTATTTCTAAATTGTAATAATTGTTATTTTTTTATATTTTTTTACATCTGTTTTATTTTGTAACAAATGAAAATTTTATACTAATATTGAATTTTATACTAATATTATAAATCTTCAGAATTTAATTTGTTTGGCCGCGCTAATCTCAGAAATTATTGATAGCTCTAAGAACGTGTCATAAGTAATAATTATTTTCATTTGACCAAGAGACTGAAACCACAGGCAAATACATGTATCATCTCATTTCTAGATAGGGGAGATATTTATCACGTGTTCTCTTAAGCATTGTGTCACTGATAATCCTATGCGAGTACATCTATAGTTTTAAGCTTAGCTTACCTAAGTGCGGCCTTATCGCACGCGTCGGGCGTGTCAACGGCGGGCAAGTGTTCAGTATCTAAGTCCAGCTGATCTAGCTGTTCGTCGGTGGGTGGAGAGCTCTCTGTCTTACTGCGGCTGGAGGACCGTCGTACTATTGTGAGGGCGCCTTGTTCTGAGGACAAAAAAGAGAATTATAGTTAATATTCTTATCGTAATTTTGAAATACGTGGTAAAATTTCACACATATATATATATATATATATATATATATATATATATATATATATATATATATATATATATATAAATATATATATTATATATATATATATATATATATATATATATATATATATATATATATATATATATATATATATATATATATATATATATATATATATACATACATACATACATAGTGAGTTAAGGCAAGAACGAAATCTCCTACAAATAACTGAATTTTTTTACAAATAAAAATTCTCAACTAAATCAAACAAACAAAAACTCTCGATAATGTAGGTAGTTGGTACACCACATTAAATTGGAGGACATTAAACATATTTCTTAAGTTACACATTATAGATATTAACATTATAGATATTTCTTAAGTCCCATCTAAGCCTCCATCGCCAACAGATACCGTCTAGAAATATTTATATCAATTAGCTTAAAGTAATACTGTCAATGCAAAAACAACAATAAAGCTCCATATAATTTCCATTTTAATGAAGTGCAGAGTATAAATTTACGATGAAGTTCGTTCATTTTATGTACAAAATAATATAAAATGTAAATGTAAATCATGATTCCAACTGAAAATGTTTATGAATATTTAATATATGAATGTCGTTCATAAATGCTTGTTCATTTTAAAACCAGCGATAATTAAATACTGTACTACAGAAATATGTAAACTGGCAACTATTTAAACTCGATTCAATAATTATTGTTGAATGCTTGAGAATTGAATGCGAATGAAAATTCTTGATAGATATCGTACGATTCGTAAATTGTTGTGAAATTACAAATTTCAACTATTTTCGTCATTTCATGAAATGTTAATCAAATATAATTTATTGTTTCATACTATGAAATATAGGTTATGAGTATATATCAAGTGTTTATTTTAATTTTCTTTTTTATTATTAAAAACTTTTATTATTATTAAGACTTTTATTATTATTAAAAATTTTATATTATTATTTATTAGAAAGTAAATGTGATGATTGTGGGGTTAAACGCCGATTAGAGCAATAATTATATATTTTTTGTACTTTCTCCATAGAAAGAACGCGCCAAGCGAGCGAGTGAACGAGCGAACGGAGTATCTTAACCCTTGGCTCCCATTGCCTACCCTGCTATATCCAGGATACAGGGTTTAAAAAAAAATTCAAAATATGGTCTTTAAATTCATTTCAAAAGTAAAAGTTAAGTAAACCAACACTAAACTACAATACAAAAGAAAAAAAAAGCACTACAAAAAGAATCTCTCCCATTCACAATATTTAGCGTTCTATCTGTAGAGCTTGGAACTAGGCATTGTAAAGTGTCAGTAAAATATCTAACAAAGAGCGTGGCTCAGTCGTGTTTTTAGTTTTTTTTTTATCTGCAACAGATTCACGGTAGCTTGCACAGTATGGCTGTAGGTACCTATCGCTTTTCAATTCATTTTGTGACTTTATGTTTTGATTTTAATTAAAGAATATATATTTTAGACACGTTAGATTGTTAACGTGATTATTGTGGGTTCAATTCCGCTTGGGGGAAAGATTTTTTAAATAAGTTTTCATTTCCCTACTCCGGTAGTGTCCTTGAGATACACCACTCAACACGCAACGTCTTTGAGACGGAGTGTCTTAACACTATGCCCCATTTAACTATGCCACTCTGTGGAACCTGCTATAATTTTAGATGCACTTTAAGCTAAACATTTTAGAGAGATGTTAGAAAACCTTTATTGATCTAAATAACCAAGACGTATTCGAATCTGCAGAAGAATAATAAAAAAAAATTGTTTAAATTATTTTTGTATAAATTCAAATTAAATAATTATCTAAAATTATACAGGAAGAATTTACTAACATTTTCTTCATAATTTTAATTTTTTCTTTTCGCCCTAAAGGTTATCTGGAAGAGATGGCTACAAAGTCATAAGATCGCCTTTTGTACATCGTTTTTTATTATTTCCCTTTTTGTATTGTTTATTTTTATGTTTATTATAATATTTTGTACAAATAGAGAAGTTTTCTTTACTTCATAATGTATATATATATATATATATCTATATATATATATATATATATATATATATATATCTATATATATATATATATATATTATCTATATATATATATATATATATATAATATATATATATCTATATATATATATATGTTTGTTTGTACAAAAACTGAATCTTTGTTTGAAACATACATAGAATGCCTTTTAGATTTGATGGGGAATTTGATTACAAAGTTGGCATAGTTTTTGATAGTTTTTCAAATATGTGCTATTTTTTGTTTTGTGTAAATCTGGACTATTACTACTACTATAGTATGTATGTACTCATGGTATGTACATACAAATTTTTTCATATATTGCAAACGTGCGAAAAAATGTGTTAACATATATTGAAATATATGTATATATATATATATATATATATATATTGTATAAGTGTTTTTTTAACTTTATTTTTGTAGCCTGCATATAGCAGGGTAGGCAAAAGAAACCTATTATTATAACACTCTGTTCCCCACTTTTAGCCTATTGAGATATTACGTGTTGAACTCATCGCCGCGCTTTGTCTTATTACTAAGGCGAAAATTTTTTTAATAATTCATTCATCCCGAGTGGGAACAGAACCTACAAACCGTCGCATATATAGGCAGACGATGAGCCTCTACGCCACAACAGTCATACAGTATAATATTTATTAGTAAATTACCAAGCTAAATGAAGATGAAATGAAAAAAAATAACTAAATAATATGAAATTAAATTAATTAAGTTGAAGTTAAGAAAAAAAAAGCTTGGTACATTGTTTGCGACGGTACGGGTCAGATCACAAACGCTGTCGACCATTCATAACATCCGCCGGCCATAATAATAACCTAGTGCTCGTAACCAAGAGAAAAACTTGCGAGTTGTATAGAGTGAGGCCTCTTATACTGGAGTTCATCTCAATTTTCAAGCTAAATCAATTGTTCTGCTGCAAAATATTGTAATGTAAATTTGATTGTATTTTTAACAAAATATTAAAAATTTTGTATTTTAATACTTAGTTAAGTAATTGTAAATCAAAAAATATAAAATTCTTTTGTGAATACACAATTCTAGACGGTTTCGCTCATCGTTTTGTTACGCTTGTCTCGTCAAGCCGTATTTAAATGATAACGATGTAAATAGCACTAATGTCAATGTATCCTGACGACATGTACTTTTCATTATAAAAGTCAAAGTTGGAAAAGACAGAAGTGCCTTAAAGTTCAAATCATAACTTCAATTTCATCAATAGTTTACGATAAAATTGCAATCTATTAATATGGCTAGGATCGTATAGAAAAGCTCAAATCTCTAAAACTTTTTTATTCGACCAACGAAACTTTTTTATTCGACCAACGAGTGCCTAACATGGGACAAAGCCAACGAAAATATATGAGAGGTAGTAAAAATTGTAAAATATTTCTTGGTAGGAAGGATGTAGAGTACTACTCTAGCACTAAGTACTTAGCAAATACTCGTCTTCCAACGTTAAAATGACACATGAATCATATTATTTAAGACTCTTTAAATATTAGATGGCATAACAATATTCTCGTTTTGTAGATCAATAATTGACTATTATTAATAACTAGCACAATTACAATACCTGTCAGTTAATACAAAATAAGTAATAATGGAAATTAGAAAATCAACAGAATTTCTATACTGAGCCTGACAAGAGTAGACAACGCCTACCGCCTATGGAAATAACGCCAAAGGCAGCGAAGCCAATAGAATTGTTTTTATAAGTGCCCGATCTCATTTCAGCTCGTTAATATACTTATTATATTTTTAGTTACCATGGCGATGGTGTCTTCTATTTTCTAGTATACGTTAAAGTTAAATTGAAAATTCTTATGATTTTATACGTTGGATATATTTCGATTAAATAGGTTCAGTGTAGTAGTGATGAGGGGTATAAAAGCAAATACCTAGACAGAGTACACTGCAATTTCTACTATGTTTCTAGCCAACTGTTATTTCTACCAGAATCATATGTTGGCCCATTCATTCTATATCAGCTTTTAAATGACATATCAAAATTAATAAAATTGACGTCAATTAGATATATTTTGGTATGTTTAGTTTAAAAAAGGTATATATGGACTGAAGCGCCTTTGCCTTTTATACCCCTCATATATGAATAAAATGAAAGCTAAGAGATTTATACTACGATTGTATTTTGTATATTAATATGACAATTTTTTAATAATATTTAACTTGCTTGTAATACGAGGCTTTTGCCTCACAATGGGGAAACACTTGTCTGTAAACATAGTTATTTTGGGTTCAATCCAAATGATCTCAAACGTTGCGTTGGGTTCCGCCGCTTAGCACGCAATGCCTCAAATACTGGCGGCTAAGGTAAGAACAAATTGTCTTGAGACTAAATTCTCTTTGTCTATATTGCCATAGCACGATACAGCGTGAAGCTGAAAAAAAGCCGAGTGTAATAGTTTAGGTAAATTTGATCGACTTGATGATGGTACAAGTTCTACTAAGCCCGTTACCTTTATTCTTTATGAAATTAATTCCGTCATGTCCCAACCTATAGAGAGAAGATAAAAATTCGATAAACAGACAGAAAGAGAGTCCAAACTATTTATCTTTCGAAATTATATAATATAAAAACGCTAAGCAAGCGTGAATTAGATAGAAACAAAGTTTATAATAACGTTTAGTTTACTAATTGCTTGTTAACGCCAGAAACTTATAACGGCCGGATTACAGTGTTATGAGATAGGCAAACTTTAAATAAATTTATTTATAATGTAGCAAGTATATAATTGAGGACATCGTAGCGCAGCAGCACAACGGTTGACCGAAAACGTGAAGGTTGTGAGTTCGATTCTCACTCGAGGAGAATGATTTGTTTTTGTTTTTTTCTATGTGCCAAGACAAAGTGCGACGTTGAGTTCTGCCACTCAACACCAAAAAACGGGGAACACAGTGTATTAACACAAGGTTTCCTTTCCTACATGCAGTCATATAAGAAGATAATTATATAGTATGGTAGACAGAGAGAGAAACCACCTAGTGACAAGATACTCTCTGCTACTTATTCATAATCATACCCTCAAATGGGATTCAAACCAATCTCATAATCATCCATACTTCCCTTTTATAGTTGGTAAGTCCTATTGCGCCACAAGCCTTCATTTCTAGAGCTAAGTATCCATTCAGAATCCTCTTAAGGTCTCACAACATGAGAGTTAGATTAGTTGTGTTAATTACCTTGATGAGTTTGAAATAGCTTACGTAATGGCAGGAATAATTTGTCAAAACGTCTTTAGGATTAGTATGAAATATAAATATATATTTTCTTTAAAACACTAATTTTATAGCTTCAATTTCAGATTGAGGCAAATTAATTAATATTTCTTTTTTATACATTTCCTTTCTTTATAGCTTTTAATTTATATATACCTAAATTTATATATACTATATAATATATACTATCCACTATATAAGTATATAAATAGGAAATGAGAGGTAAGAGGTTAGGGGAGAAGAAGAGGTTGATGACAGTGGACGATGCAAAAGAGGTATGTAGAGACCGTAGCGTTTGGCGCTCTGTTCTCTATGACTATCACGCTAATGCGTTAAGTTATGTATGTATGTATGTATGTATGTATAAAAAATGAACGTACGTTCTGGTTCAAATTTTACTGGGGGATAAGTTTTTATTTAATATTAGCCCATCGCCGATCGTAGAACAAGACTGTTATCTCATTAACGATCTCTGTCCTCGACTGCGAAAGTGATAAGTGACTTCGATTGACCTTCGAGAAAATAGTACCAATGTTGGAGGAAGGTCACGCAAAAAGCATGACGACCCTTCAAACAAAGGACATATATGAAGGATGATACTGGATGAGGTGAAAAACTGTATGTAACTTCATTACGTAGTGTTTGTTATATTTAAACTTACATCGGTGGAAAGTCACTTCTTTTTATATTGTATATTTATATTAAAACGTATGTGCTTTCCCCGTTCCCCGAAGACAAAGTGCCGCGCTAGAAACCATCAATAAAAAATATAAACAGCTCTTTCTTATTTAGCGGAAGTTACTTTATAGCATAAATACACGTATTAGTATATAATCATATATATATATATATATATATATATATATATATATATATATATATATATATATATATATATATATATATATATATATATATATATATATATATATACATCTACAAAATGGCTTTTTATCGTTCGTACCATTCTGTAAGAATCTTACAGTATTCGTTTTTCATCTCGCACTGAGAGTACAGACAGCTACATTTACGAAGAATGTTATAGTTTTTATCAGTATTTTGCCGTGACCCTATTTTCTGTGACCCCAAATTAGATTGAAACACTTTCACTTGGTCACTTTAGATCCCTAAGGAATAAAATGGAATGCTATATCTGAAAACGAAGTGCCCTCGATTCGGACCGAATAAATAACGGCTTATAAACTACGTTTATTGATAGAATGAAGATTATATTATAGAAAAAATGTTATCTTATCACGTTTTTCAATTTACTAGATTGAACAATTGAACGTATTGAACTAGAATAATTGTGTTTGATGTTACAAAATAACTATAGCCAAATCTACGCGCTTTATCAAATTTAACTTCACGCTGTATCACGCATATAGCAGGATAGGCAGAGACAATTCAGCGTTAAGATACGTTATTCCACTCTCCGTTGCTAAACACTGTGTTGTTAAGTTACGGAACGTAATGATATACCAAAGAAAAAAGATAGTCTCAAATATAAATCGAGCTCATTGCCATCGCTTTTACAGTCAACGATGTCTCACTGAGCCTTGATAAAAAAAAATTGTGGATGGACTCAATGAATAATAATATTCGAGAAGTAAATAAAAAAATATACCATCACTTATATATAACCACCACAAAATATACAACAATAAAATAAATTAAGTATATATTAAGATATACATGCAATATTACATGCTCAAAATAAAAATCGTATTTATTTTATTTATAGAAATACTTAGTACGTTTTATAAAACATTTGAAAAGCTTTTATCACACAAACTTCTAGTAACTTCTAGTAATTCGCCTTCAGAAAATAATTTACACATGCGATACATATAGAATTTAAAAAGAAAAACAATTTTTCGGATAAACGGTTTCTTGTTATTATGTTCTTGGTATGTTCTTGTTTATTTATCTTCTGTTATAACCGAATTTTGATAAAAAAGTTCATGCTATGTACATACATACATATATAGCATATATATACGTATACGTGACATATATATATATATATATATATATATATATATATATATATATAATATATATATTATATATATATATATATATATATATATATATATATATATATATATATATATATATATATATATATATATATATTATATATATATATATATATATATATATATATATTATATATATATATATATATATAATATATATATATATATTAGTTTCGTTCATGTGGATTGTGAAATAAATACATATTTGTGTATCATACGTAATTCCACAAAGTCTTAATCTAGTCCTAGCTAGATTAATCTAGATTTAAATCTAGATATAATCCGAAAAATTGTTTAAGTATATAAAGCATCGGGGGGGTGGAAAATGCGAAAAAAACATTCCAAAAGTGCACGAAAGGACGTAGTGGTTGCTACAATTGTATAATAAACTACCAGTAGCTTCAACATTGATAGAACATTACTTTTTTCCATTGAATATTTCGTTCTTTTTAGATAACTTATGTAATGGATATTTCCTATGTATAGATGGATTAATTTGCAATATTTGTTTTGTATGAAGGAAAGGAACTCATCTCATATAAACTTTTATCATTGTCAAACGCGAGTCAATTGTTCTATACAATTTCCACAAAAGCTTAATATTTTTACTTAATTCACTTTTACATCTTTTATATTTTTATCTTTTATTAAATTGCTTCAAAATCAAAAATAATTGAATCTAATACAATCGAAACAACCACTGTCTGAGCCGTGCTTACTGGGTGATCCGTTGCGGGGTGGCGGCGGGCGAGGCTCCGGCGCTGCGCCCGCGCCGCCCGGCGGACTCGCCACTGCAACATCAACCATCTGTTAGAAAATCGTCACGATTGAAACTTTAATAAGTGAAGATAAGTCGAGAATGTTTCCTTTGTCTAGAGAGAATCCATGTCGTCGTATCTCAAAAATCTTCGTCTTTAGAAGTCTTTAAAAATACGTTATCTACTAAATTTAAGCTTAAAAGTGTTATATCTCAAAGTCATAAGTTAAAATGGATTTCACATAAAAAAATATTCATCGCATGACATCGTCATCTAATAATGCAGTCATCTAATTATGATTGATTCATTAAAAGTAAAAAGTGCAGTAGTACTTTACTTCGGTTTCTATTCGGTTTCAGCTTGAATATAGGGAAAAATTTATAACCTATCATATAACGTACCTGCCCGCTTAATTAAAAAATGCCGGTAGATTTTGTCAAAATGAATTTTGCCTGATTTTTATTTATTTAAATATCTTGATACACTAGAATTTAAATGTAAATATCATGACAGCTTAATAGTAGCAATTCAATTATAATTTGAATAAATGATAAAGCTTTTATGCAATAAAATATTCAATATCATAAGAAGCTCTTAGTTAAATATAAGAATTATTCTATACGTGAGCTTTGAATTAGCATTAAAATATAATTGCTGTGGACGTCGCAACGAAACGCAATGAATGAATGAAATGTCATCCCACGAAGGATTTTTTTATTGGAATAATAGGAATAACACACCTATTAACTTTTTTTATATTTTATTGACTTTTGCTAATTTTTACTATAATTTATGAGTTATTTTTCGATTCCGGTATACAGATAGTTTATTTATAACAGAAAAGTGTTCTAGTAGTTCGGAGCAGGTTCATGTTTAGAGATCACCCAACCATCCTCATATCTGGCAATATTTTCAATGAGCATCATGCCTTCACCTTTCGGTCTTTCTAGTACGTTGTATATTTTTTATACTAGTCTAGACGAATTAAAAAAAATATAGAAATCTAGGTTAAATTCATATCTACATAAATTGTTTTCAATTCTATATTACTTATGTACGCTATCGTAGGATCCCAGAAAAACTTCCGAAAATATTCTACATCACAATTTAATAGAATTGTGATAAGGCGTTTGTGTGTTAAAGGTTATTATATAATTCATGATTTTATAAGTGATAACAGGCCTTGGGAATGAAATGCCCGCTCCGGTCTATTTCAAAGGTATAATTCATTGTCAGCAATGAATAATTGTAAATTTGTAAGCGACCAAATTGAATAAACACGGGGAAAATTGTTTTTTCCCAGGATTGTTCCTGCCCTGCATAGTTTCTTGCGCCGGTTCTTCTCAGGTCTAAGGCATTAACTTTAGTGAATTGGTTTTAAAGATTTTTAACGTTCAAAGAATGATTTTTTATTTTAATTTTTATTAAGTATCTGTAAATGATATGGATGTGAATGCGTATCCCACTCGGGCAATGAATTATTTTCATTTTCACTACTGGGTACATAGTGTCTTGAATTAGAGTAGGAAGTGGAGAATAGAAGGCTAGTTTCTCCCTACGAGATACGCTACGAAGCTGAAAAAAAACAAACTTATTTTCGAAGACATCATTCTTATATAAACTTTAGTATATATCGAAATCAAGCTAAAAACAGATATTTTATATTTCTACACATTTTTATAATAAACTTGTATAAAACTACAATATCAAAGCTGCCACGTTACAGTAGTTGAAGTAATAAAAGCTGCTAGCTCACGGCGTATCTGAATAGCCAACTTTGTAAATGCACCTGCGATATACAGTCTCCTTCGTCATATTTTATTTACGTATGTATTTTAAGCACTACGATTTGAAAACCGAACCGATTTAGACGCTACAGTTTCTAATGCCAGAGTGAAAAAATAAATTTTGATGATAATAAAAGTGTTGATCCACTAAGGATAGAAAAAATACTTAAAGAAAACGTATAAAAATTTGTACCCGCGCCTCATTGAAACCTTCTAAGACTTGGACGGTTTCCACGAGGCGCAGGTGCGAGTCCCGCTGCGTTCAAGTTTTTGTATGTTTTCGAAAAAATGTACTCCATTCATTCAATGGGCATTGAATTCAAGTATATCGCCAAGAACCCAAAAACATCGGTCGCTCTATAAAAAAAAACTCTATAGAAAAACATAAAAGCTTTACTCTGTATAACATTATTAGAGATTATACTTCACAACAATGAACAAAGGGGCTAGTTGTAACCAGTTGAAACCGTTTGAAACTTTGCCATTGTGCATTTCTAATGCTATTACAATAATACGGCAAAGCTACGAGCAACTCAGTGTTCAGGAAGTTACAACAGTTCTTGAAGTTCGTATTTGAAATAACTTTTTGCAATGTCATTCTTGAATTAACGTTATGGAAACATGAAAGTAAATCTATTTAATAACCTAATTTTTTACAGACGTATTGTCAAAAAACAAATACATATATTATATAGCTTGTGGACGGAACTTGAGCTTTAAGTTGCGTCCACAAGCCAGACAGCACTTAGTAGGTAAGATGGGTCGATGCTTCACTGAAAGCAGCCGCTGGAAGGTAGAACAGGGCCGATCAATGTGGAGATCCTTGGAAGGCTATGCCTTGCAGATTGATATTATGATAACAATAAAGAATAACTCGTGGCTCTTGTATGCTCTTGTATCCTGGCTACGTATGTACATATATGATTTACAATAATGAAATTTTTATATTTATTAATTTTGAAAATATCCTAATGAAATATTCTTAATAAATTTTACCACGAGATAAATTCAATAAAGTTCATCAGGATTTATTTAATACTAGAAAGTTTGTCTACGTGGCAAAGTAAACCTGAAGTTCCAAACACTTATTTGGTAGCAATTTCGTATGAACCGATTGAAATTAAACAAACACTAAATATTGAGGGAAGGAATATACTGTATTATAGAATAATGGTGATAACTCTATTTGAATAGGTAAAGCCGTTTCTGAGATGAGAAACATATAAAAATTTAAAAATCATTGTTTATGTTTCTATTATATTGATAAATGGCCCCAATAACTGTTCTTTTTTATACAGTCATCCATGTATAGACAGCGATCCGGTACATTTTTACTATATGCATATATAGATTGAATACATAGGTATAGATTAATATAATTTTAGTTACTATTTGTGTATAATTTCTAAGGCTTGATACTAACTTTACACTTGTGAATACAAAAAACAAGTTAAAACAATATTAAAATTTATTTCTAATACTATTTAATGTAAAAATAACCATGAAATGAGCTGATACACCAATAGTGTTAAATAGTTTCCTTTAACTTGAAATTTGTACGCCCGACGTAATTTATTAAGCTTTGTCCCTTAACGAGGCGGTTAACGAGCTATGACAGCGTGTACAGAATAATGACCGAGTACAGTTTCGATGATCAGAAAGAAAATATTGGAAACGCTTTTTCACTAGAAAGTAATAAAAATATGCAGAAATAATTGGCAATGTGACAATTTTATAAAAAGTAATATATATATATATATATATATAATATATATATATATATATATATATATATATATATATATATATATATATATATATATATATATATATATATATATATATATATATATATATATATATATATATATATATATATATAAATATAGTTCACAAGTACACTGATCCATATTTCATATACGCTTATTTTTTAACGGGGGAAGTCCTCATGGACTACCTCCGCCCGGGGAAAGGCGGAGGGGCGTGTCGGACTCTTATCGACTAAAACCACCCCGGTGTCTCCTCGGACGTACGCGCAGGGCCACGGGAATCCAAATTCTTCCGCAGCCCCACACTAGTTCTGGCTCGGTCCGTCTGGGCCTCGTCTCCTGCACTGGGTAGTGCGGTGTTCTACTACCCCGTGCATCGCCTCAAGGACGTGCGCTGACACACGCGCCAGCCTCCACCTTGGGTCCATCGAATAGAGGGCGAAGATTTCCCCAAGTCCCTCGCCTCTGGACCCATTCATGGGGGCCGGAAAAGGGCATTGTCCGCCCTTCTCCTGCGCCCGGTGCGCCTTCTGCGGCCGGGGAAGAGAGTCAGAATCTCTCTCTCGCGTTCCACAGCTTCCTTCTGCGTAATCACGTCCTCACAAAAATAATCCATCACGTCCCACGACTCTGCTCTACCGACTATCCTTCGCACTACAGCCGGCAGCGACAGATCGCCTCCTACTACATTTATGAGGACAAGGCGCTTCTCCAAGCTACAAAGCTCCAAGCTACACTCGGCGAGCATGTGTTGCGCCGTGTCCTCTTCGAAATGGACTCAGTGGTGGCGCCGAGCGTCCGGTTCCATGTCTATGCAAAACAAGTACTTGCTGACGCAGCCGTGTTCCGACAGCACCTACGTCATCCTAAAAGACAGGGAGCCGTGCCTTCTCGCAAGCCAGTGGCCGGATCGCCTCGACAGTAGCCAGGCCGGCAGTAGGGCGCACAAGCCTTTGCCGCCATTCCCTCACCAGAACCTGACGGAGTTCCTCTTGGCGCAGCGCGACCTGCCGCTGCACCGACCTCGAGCCCCGTGCCCGCTCTTCCTCGCGCCATCGATATAACGACGCGAGTACATGTTCATACACGCTTGTTATAACTCATTTATGTTGTTAGCTATTTTGTACTTAAATATTGACTATAAAATTATGTCACTTTGTATGTATTTGCAATACATCAACATAATAGAGCACACGTTTATTTTTCAATAAAATCGTATCTTAAAGTATGGACCAAAGAGATTTTTGGTTAAATAAAATTAAAAACTTTAAATGTCCTTCCTGTGACATTTGTATTTCTAACTTTACTATATTTCTAGTATAGATTAAAACTTAAAAAAAAATATTTCTTAGAATAATATATGAACTGCTATCAATCGTTTAACACAAGTGTCAACTGTGCCACAATGGCGTCCATGATAATAAATAATATTTGAAATATATCGTAAGGTGTCAATTGATGTACATATAAAGGTTTTTGCTATTTCCACCTCAGTGCGTTAACGAGACGGGTATCGAGCTATGACAGTTTGCAAAATAATGACCGACTATCCGCGCGAGGAGCGGCATAAAAATGTCGATAAAATATATATTAAATCGAGTTGAATCAATGTACATTATAAAAGAAATCGATATTAGAAGAGAATATTTTGTCCATTTAAATTATTATTGGCTTTTTAACATTTTCTGGTATTATTCTATATTTGAAAGAGAAAAATATTTATAGAGGTAAGAAATTTTACACGTAGCGGGATTCAAATCCGCACATCTGGGCATCGACCCAGCTCCCACTCCCCCACTCTTAACAAATTAAGCTTAAAACATGTTGTTATCGAGCTACGATAAATTTTTTCTTTTTTTGCTACATAATTATATACATAGTTTCATAAGAACATTTTCGTTCTTTCTTCACTTAATGTTGAGTCTTATTAATAAATATACTTCAAAGGACTACATAAAAACGACTTGAAACAGCATCTACTTGTTTCTTATCAATAAAGAAATTAGCTGTCAATAGAGAAATTTAATTTATCGATAAGGGTGTAATTTTAAATATGAGCTTAGTACCCAAATTTGCTCGATGAGCCGATGGAATTTGATTGGTGGAACAGCGCTTTGGCCTAACTGAGCTTTTGTCTTACCTGAGTGAGGAAATAAAAATTATTTGTTATTTCAAGTAGAGATTGAAATCACAACCACTGCGTTTAATGTCAGCTGCTTTTTCACTGAGCCACAATTGCCTTTTGATTTATAACATTTTTCACCTTTTGACATTTTTAGAGAGAACAATATTTTATAATCTCATCATACATAAGGACACTGCTTGTGACATATTAATAAAGCGTATAAAATTTTACGACGTCAAAAGTATTAGTCAATCCCATATTGTGTTTTATTAAAGAAATTTTAAGCCAAAACAAAAAAGATTCGACAGCTCACGCTTCAAAATAATGACTGGACTTTTCCGCCATTTTTTGTTATCTATAAGGAAAATGCTTTGACGGAAATTTTAACACGTATTGTAGAATGTTTTTGTTGTAATTAAAGGGACCTTTAGCTTTAAGTCTCGACTTTGGTGTTAATTTTTTGTCGTAGTAATTATTACAAATTTTAAATTTTCTATTTAATACAAAATAAAAAGCTACCTTTTATACAATGTGATAATTGATACCAAAGATTTTGTTTTATAAAAATATTAATATTAAGTTTTTTTCTAAACATGTGATAAAGATTTTTAGCGTTATTTCGTCTTATAATTAACATGTTTCTACTATCTTTGTATTATAAATAATTTACTTATGGTGTAAATATATATTTTTATATAAAACATGACCGTTTAAAAATATATTGATAATTTCAATGGTTTATTGCAGATGTTTCTTAAGAAATATATTATATAAAATAAAGATTACGAGTAATTTTTTTCCTCAACTATTGTTAACCTTTTAAAAAATAAAAAATATAGTACAATTTTTAGGGACAACTTTTATATTTTTACTCCTGCATCTCACAATAGTGGGAGCTATGCTCTTAACTAATTGCTTAAATCCACTGTCTATAAAATTATCATCCTCATCATCATAAACACCAGACCCCACTCAAGGTGTTCTTCGACCCTCCGCCCTGCGCTGCCCGCATCCAGCGGCTTTACCAGAACTTGATCAGAACTAGATCCTCGTTCCACCTGGAAGGAGTCTTGCCCACTAAGCTACGTCCGGTGTGAAGCCACTCATTATTATCATGTCACCATGCTATAAGGCGCATTGTGATAAGATGTTGCACGGATTTTTGAACAAAGTGAAAATTAAAAAGATATTAACTTCATAACACGCTCGACTTTAATTTAAACAAAAATAAATATATATTTATATATATCATAAAGGGCTATCATAAAGCTTCAATGATTATTTACCGAACCAATTGAAATTCAACTTGATTAACATTAATTACCATAATATTCTCTAGTATTTCCCCATGTATAAACAAATATAGATTTATATTTTATTTAATTAAATATGTTTTATAAACTGAAATGACTAATTGAGCGATGTGAAAATTGCTATAAACTGAGGTCATTGTGTCTAAAATTATAGATTTATTTTTTAATAGAAACTGATTTCAAGCTGCTGCTTACGTAGATAATTGTACGGTTGAAACTCTTTAGTACCTGGAACAAGAAAATAATATAAAATTAGCGCTACTATATTATACAATTCTATATTATATTATACAATTTTATTTTGTAATTAAAATAAAAAAAAATATATATAAAATAAAAATTAAAAATTATTTTTATAAATACATATTATAAAAATTATATATGTAGCTCATATACGTCATTTTGCTATATATTCATATATATTCTTTCGTATCTGAATAGTCGGTAAAGTCGATATTATTCAACGAGAATTCCGGGATAAAATTAAACTACATATTGTTCTATCTTCCAGTGAAAATTTTATAAAAATCATTTCAGCTGTTACGGAGATTAGCCTCGACAAAAAGAAACACGAAAAAAATGATATTTATGGTCTTGACACTATGCTATTTCTGACAAAGGGATAAAATTTGAAATATAAATTAAGAAGCTTGAGTAAATGACAAAGTAAAACATATTAATATTACTTTAGCTCCATAGTATTGCATTCACAGTTCAACCAGTTAAAGGCAAGCAAACTTAATCTTGGCTTAGATTAACATGCCTCTAATGAATACTGAAATGAAACCTCGAGTGCCAACCAATAGTATGAACTATACTACATCTTCAATCGAATTGTCTATATATATAATACAAATATATCTGATAGATACATGGAAGATACTTAAAAAAAACTATTTTTTGGGGCATTTATCAATAAATTTTTTGTCTGTATGTCTGTGCGTTTGAGCGCGCTAATCTCAGAAAAGGCTAAACCGTTTGAAATACAGTTTTCAGTATTGGACCATAGTAAGTCTAACTTAAGATTTAATGTTTATTTTGTTTAAATTGGTTTATAAATAAAAAAGTTATATCCATTTAAAGAATTTTGTTTAACAAAATTTGCTACAAAATAACAGTTTTTTTTAATTGGCTAATACTTTAATGGTCTAAAAGAGACAGGTTGAGGGAAACAAGGCTTAAATAATTTAAAGTTAATGTATCTTAAGGTTACAACTTTTATATTAGAAGTCACTAAACGTGCGCTACAAATGACCGAACGAATTTCAGTTTAATAAATGATTTTTTTTATAATTCTAGCGGGCGAAGCGAAGAAAAGTGGCGTTTTTTTATAACTTACAAATAATTAGCGCGGCGTTAAGTTCCACAACTTAGCAGACTATCTCTGAGAGGAAATGAGGTAACGGAGTTTTAGCACAGCATGCTTACTTTACTATATAGTATATACTGAATACAGCGTGAGACTACAATTATAAGTGAAGGGGAATGGACAAGTCTCAAGTACTGCTTCGAGCTTGCCTGTCGGTGTTTATTTTAAATTTATTTATTTTATGCATATTTTCATATTTTCTTTGTTTTCTATATTATGTTATAATTAACTATTATATATTTGACAGTCGTGGCACGTCAGTTCAGCGTAACCGTGATCATTGTGAGTTCGATCTTCACTCGTGGTAGTTTTATAATTTAATTTAGAAACTAGAAAACTCTAGAAACTACAGCGTTAAATTCCGCCACTCAACACGAGTTACGGAATAATTTATAACAAGGTTTTTGCATACCCTACTAAATGTAGGAAAGTTATATTATTTTGATGATTTTTTAAAGTGTTAATCCACACTAAGAATAGAAAAATACTTAAAGAAAACATATAAAAATTTGAACGCAGCGGGATTCGAAGTTATATTATATTCGAATGAAGATATTAACTAACACGTATAAATATATTTATATTTTAATAATCTTCTTATACATATTTATAGTGACAGCTGTTTCAAGTTTGAAAACAATATTGTCACGAACAAAAGGTTATTTACAACGACAGCCTGTTCAACCAGATAATCGTTAGATTAATGGTTTAAAAAGCTTTTATTCTTGAATAGAATAGCATTAGATTAGCTTTCATTCTTGAATAGAATAGCATTAGATTACGATTTGTTTTTTCTTATTGCTTTCCATGCCATTTTATGAAATAATCAAATTTTCATCCAGACAGGTGATAAATACTATTGAAAACGTTTATTTTTAAGTAGCAGAAATTTTGTAGCAGATAGTGATCTATCATTACCATCATCACCAAAATCAAAATATTCTTTATTCAAATAGGCTAATACGAGTACTTTCGAATCGTCAATTCACATAAGTGTCAGTATTGTCAGTCACCTTCAGCCTTTCTGTAATGCTACGTCACTGAGCTCGATCTTCAGCTCTAGCTCTTCACTTCCATAGAAAGACTTGTATCAAGACATTCCGTTCTCGATTTTTCGTCAGAACTCAAGATATTGCGTGGTGAATGGTGAAACTTAACACTGTGGGAAATAAAAATAATGAATTCTTCCAACTGGGGTTCAGATTAACCTTCCAAACAACAACCCAAACAACAACCCAAACAACCAACAGCTTAGCTGTTCCATAATATTTATATATTTTAAAGAAAATATATTAATTGTCAATATATTAAATAATTTCTTACAATGATACAAAATATATTTATTAATAACATTATATTGTAACTTGTTATTAATATTATAATAAGAGAAAATCTTACAGTATAATAATATCGAAGCAACAGACGTAAAAATTCCTGAAGGAGAACTAAGTCCTAGTTCACGCGGTTCGTTGGCGCGTGATTGCCGACGGTTATAAAAATGCCAATAAAGATAGTATTTGTGGTCCAAGACGTGATAAAAACGATACGATAGGAAATTTAATATTATATATTAATAATATTATTATTTAGTATAATATATTTTTTTATCATTCATATTAGTTTTGGACGAAGTGTGTGTGTGTATGTATTTATATGTTATTCTCATATGTACTTTTAAAGCTCAAAGCTCCAATTATCTTAATAAACAATGTTTAAGTTCAAGCAGAACCACTAATATATTGTGATTTTTTTTTTGTTATATATATATATATATATATATATATATATATATATATACATATATATATATATATATATATATATATATATATATATATATATATATATATATATATATATATATATATATATATATATATATATATACATATATATTCTTTTTAGCTTTTATTGTATTTTTAGCCCAAAGGTGGGCTATATCTATACCGTATAGCGGTAATTAAATAAGAAATCGATGTTGAAAAGTCTCTGCTCTTATATCTTCTAACATTTTTTCCATATAAAAGTTTGATCGATATGTTAAACGGCCTCTAGGGCATCGAGCCGAACATGACTGCAATAATAAGATTTATATAACACTGGTAATATATTCTGTCACGAGCAAGTCTTATAAATATCCAGGCCATAGTGGCGCATTGGCATATGCGTATCGCGATGGTTGTAGAATCGATTCTCCGTTTCGGAGAAGGATAGCATTTGAATAATTTAATTTTATTCTCGGTTACAAAAAAGAGTTGTTGAGTTCTGCTTATTAAAAAAAAGTAGAAACCTTAATGTTTTAACATTAGTTTCTCTGTCGCTGACTGATGCGGCAAAAGTATGAAGCTGACAGCAACTGACAGAAATATGGCGTGACACTGTTGAGATGTGGTGATGCGATGGTTTTGAATGTAGTATGAGGTTAGGAGGAAGAAGAGGCTCCGAGCAGTGCTTGGAATTTGGAACCAAGTGTAGGTTTAAAAGGGCCCCTTGAAACGCATTAACACTCGCCTCCACTGTCTTAGCTCCTCCCACTACTTAACCAAATTCAAAAGTTCGTCCTTTCAAGTACGTTCTAGAAATGTACTGAGGAATGTAGAAATGACCTTTTAGAAAACTATAGAGAAATTCCGCTATTATAATTATTTCCCCCGAGCAGAGAACCAGCTGTAAGTTAAAGCACAATATAAAGAAACAAATTTTATGATAACATTCAGTAGACTCTTAACAAGCAACGTTTTCGAAATTTTACAACGTATTGTAAATAATAAGGCTCCTTTTTAGATTCGTCGTAAAAAATAAATTTTCTTCAACGCTACTACTTGAGAAAGCTTTACATTTTTATATTAACAAGCTTTTATAGCGTATTTGTAATTATTATTGTGTTTATAAGCTATTGTTAGCTTTTTTTTATAAGAATATTATGGCAAATTGGTTATATAGACCTACTTTCAAGCTTTATGAGAATTTTATATCTTTTGGTAGGTAAATTATAGTATATATAGGCGAATATCAATATACATTTAATGAATGAAATTATTGTTTAATTTTTCAAATGAATAAAACTTTAGTAATGTAAAATTCTTAATGATATAATTCACATTTGAATTTAGTACAATCTACAGCTCTATACTAACTATCGAACGAGACTAAGTCAATTGATATTACTGTGTATTTTCATTGGAACTCTAGCTTAGCGCCATCATATAAAACCAGACTAATAATAATATTATTTGTACTGGTTCACTTTTCTGTAACAATATTCCTTTATATGCTTCTTTTTTATTATCAAATGATTTTTTTCTTAATTTATGAACAATAAAAAAGTTTACAGTTCTTCATTTAGCTTCACCCTTTACCCAGAGAGAAGGGAGCGCCAAATTCTACGGTCCCTTATCGCTTTCACATTCAAAGTACCATCCAACAAAAATGTATAACTAAAAAAGTATTGACTGTTACAAGTATAAGCTTTTAATCCATTTTAGAGAGCACTTCAATAAACTGTGTTTTTGACGTTATTTAAATAGTTTAAGTGCTATTTTCAATCATATGGTAAACTTCTTTTTATATTTTACCCCTACCCCTACACCTTTTTTGTGGAGCAAATACAGTGTCTAGGACATATTATATAGATAGATACTCTAACTAACTCTAATTTTTGTTTGTTTGATATTGAACTGGCGTCAGTAGCGTTCGTTCGCGTGGACTTTATGATTTTTGCTTTTATTACCTACTGTAATGTAAATTACTTTTTAATGATTTATTTCATTAAAAAGCTGAAAGTAGAGCTTTGTGGCGTGTCATTAGAGTGGCCTGAGTCCTGTACTGGAAAACGATAAGGTGATGATGATGGAGGTGACGGAAGTTAAAGGTTATTTGCCAACTCTGAACAGCAGGGTATAGCATATTGTCTGTATACCCAGAAATATTGTGACAATGAAGTTAAAATTTTAATTTTAAATATAGTAGTGAAGTTAATATTTTAGCAAAACTGAATTTCCACTGAAGTTTTTTGTCACTTCATACTACGAGTACGTATAGTCGTAAATTTAATTAAATATTTCAATGGATCTTTTTGTTGATAATGTCAGGACGTTCTCGCTTACGTTACGAATTAGGAGAAGGGTCAACTTGACAATTGTACGTTATTCAGCATTCTGGTACATATTTAATCTTGGCGCAAAGAACAAAGCGGGCGAGCGTTACATTGAATATTGTAATAAAGAAACCTTGCGAGTCTTTTGTTTACACGTTTTTGGCCAGGCTTTGTTAATACGTTAGGAATTTTAATGTATTTTATACTAAACTATATATTTTATGTCGTATATTATTTAAACTAATACTGGCACCAGTGATTAAAGATTTTTTTAATATTTTTGTACAGTATATTTGGGTCTCCAATTTTAGTTCAAAATTCAAACCATACTTCAGAATACAGATAATAAATGAAGTACATACATGGACTTGCAAGAATTATAATTAAATTGATAAACAAAATAAATTAGATTTCATTTTACTGTATTTACGGGTATATATGTAATAATTAACTTTTGTAAAACCATTATTCTACTACGCCTTTTGTAAAACCATAATTCTCAAAATTGATACAGCAAAAGAACGTATAGACATACATACACTTGTATTTTAATAAACAGAGGTCACTTTTAGTTTCCAAATCCAACTACATGCAAATCCTTGTCTACATAAGTAATGATGTACATTCGCAGACTATCACAAGAACAAATGGGTTCTTTGTCTTTTTAGAGTTAGTCTGGTGAAAATGACGATATATTTTGTAGGTATTCCGCTGACGAAATATTTAATTTAATTTAATTTTAATATTAATTTTATACGAATAATTTATATAGAAAATTAAAATTAAATTAAATATTAATTTTATACGAATAATTTCTATAGGTATAGCTAGCTTAATCCTTTATCTTAAATTATTATTATTATTTGTTAACCTCTCAAATACTAGTTTTCGAGAAATTAGCTTTTCATAGAATCTCTTTATTGAGGATAGATGCCTACCTACATGGATAGTTGCCCCACCATCAAAATACTGAGATGGATAGATGCTCTTTATAATTTATGCCCTTTCTAAACGAAAAAAACCAAATGAAATATTAAGTAGTTTTACTTCTGAAACAATAATTGTCTCTAAGAGGCATGAGCCATAATAATGAACTTTGTGTTTTTTTTAATGTTTTAATTTTTATCGTTACAAGATAATTTGAATTTCACACAAATCATTATAATACAATTTGATAAAAAATTGTTTAACTAAAACATAAATTCTTAAGTTTATATTTTATCCAATTTAATTGAAGTTTAACTGGATAATGCATTTATATTTTCACCTCTTGACCACTTTTTGAAAATTGCATAAGTGTCACGTAGTCTGTCCTGACATGCTGTTATTTTTACATATATCTTTAGTGTTATCCTGTCCATCTCTCTTAGTTTGCACGGGCTTTAAGTTTCATTTCCTTTAATTTTATAGTTAAGTGGATTTTCTTCATCTTTGCTACTTGAACTTTAAATAATTTGCCTTTCTAGTGAATTCGGTCTTGTATGGCTTATCATTCATCATTTTATTTATCACACAAATCGCTTTGATTGTAAGCGTCATTTTAATTAAATTATAGTTTAACAAAAGTTTGTAATATTCTGTATGTACCACATCGTCTGTAATGCATATACCTGTGACAGTGGAGGTAAGGGCACCTATACCACGAAAAATCATGCAAATATCCTTTTTGATAGGTATAGTTGCCCAGATATTTTGGACTAATATATTGATGTAATAAAAAATATAACGAAATTTATTACTTATTATAAGAGTTATACAACGTCAAATTCTGATCCTTGAAAATTTTACGTGTTCATGAATTTCGCCAGACCACTATGTATGGGTTGCGTATTCCGGAAGCTAGGTTTTTAGAACATGAGGCATCTATCCCACTAGGGCAACTATCCTGGTTTTACCTTATATGTTATACATAGGGTAAAACCGAGATAGAAATGTTTCGTCATGATTTGTTTTGTCATATCCGCTAAGTCCATAGGATATAACTGAGTCAGCCAGCGCTTTACAAAGCATTATCTTAGTTTTTTACGTTAATTTATTCTTTAAATCTGTTCCCTCTGCCTCCTGTTCTGTTAAGCCAAAGTGTGGTGTCGTGATTCCAAATCAATATGTCTCGAATTTAGGCAAAGTGGAGAACATTATGTAAATAAATATTATAATAGCTAACGTTAGGTATAAATATATGTATCATTTGCCGTATTTTTTTACTTTGTAAAATATTTTTCCAGACTAAGATAAATATTTTTGAACTATGTTAACAAGCGCTTAATCGGTTTCGAAGAGTCGTGTGTTCCGCTGCGTCAAACATTTTATATGCTTTTCTAAAATAATCTTCTACTTTTGCCCTAAGCAAAAAATAATATTCCTGAGATTTAAAGAAAAGCGTTGATATCACTGATAATAGATCTCAAATGAATTGCCACACGATTCATTGATTTGGAATGCTCTGCCGTTGCTAGGCAACGCTTTGATGGCTCTCCAGTGTGAAATTTCACGCTTAGCGAGTACCAATCTAATGGAGTCGACTGCTGAATACGTATGGGATGTACTAAATATTAGTGCTGATACTACTTAGTTGATATTATAGTCGAAATAATGATTATAATTAAGCTTCATATTTTTCATTTGAAGAAAATAAATGAAACTTAAATGTGAAAGTTAACCTGGGTTAGCTTTACTTTTTGAGCTTGTTTGTTTTGTGACATATACTCAGAACATAGTATGTTTATATATTTATAGCTTCAAATGTACTAAGATATAAAAAGTCAGAAGTGAAGGCAGTTTAGTTGAGAAGTCTCTGTAAAAAGGACTTACAGTTGAAATTGTATCTTAGGTTTCATCTTTATCTTTAGAGTTTTACTCTATATAATTCAGTCGTAAAGTCTAGCTAATTGCGGATGTTGTGAATAAAGGAAATTTATAGAATTTTCTTATATTTGTATATTTTTCATTATTAATATGGTATCGTAATTGAAAATATATAATCATTTATTAGATATATTCAAGATTTGAATTATATATTCACTTCACGCTGTATCCCGCATATAGCAGAGAAGACAGAGGGATGCGTAGGTTGAAGGAACCTAGTGTTAAGACACTCCGTTCGCCACTTTCCGTTTGAGTGGATTTGAAATAAATAAGTTTTGAAAAGGCCATGAGGTCACAGTAATACACCGTGTCACTATAAATAATAATAGGTTCGACGTCAACTCAAGAAATTATAATTTTCATTTTCCGTGTTGGCGCAATGTATCGAAAGGAAACGGAAATCAGAGCGTCATGACATTCAATTTTCTCTAGTCCTACCAGACAGTGTAGGCGTGATTCCACTTTCCTCTACTACCTGTCCAAATATTATATATACGGAGATTATTCTTTATTTATTTTTTATATAAACCGACCTTACGTCCAATTTTTATAAGTATTGTCGCTTTAAGTTGGAAACAAATTCATGATGAAGGTTTTCTTCAAAGAAGAGACCCACGAATAAGCATTAAATTTTAATTAACTCATGAAAAATCTTTATATCCAGCTAAACTACATTCAAATACGGAAAGGGCGTCTTATTTGTTAAGGCTCTATTTCACTCTACTGACTTATCCTGATGGACATTTTCATTCACAACTTATCTAAGTCCAACAAAATTATAAAAAAAAAATGTCTTTGGTGATAATTATTGAGCGTAATGAGCAGTTTTCTTTGTAATGTAATATTCTAACACGTGGAATACAACTCAATGAAAAAGGATAGCAGTACGTACGGTGACAAGGATCGCAAAGGACACGCCAACGAAGTTCCGGGCATCAACTACTATCATAATTTAACCATTCATTTGACTTTCATAAGTACAATACGCGTTATATTTATTATTATAACTGAAACTCGTTTTTTATAAGGGCTATTAACAAATTAATTATTCGAAGCCTTAATATAATTTTGATGAAATAATTTGATTGGATTATTGTGTATAATAATTTTACTAGCGTTTGTTTTGTGCTCGTTGAACACAATTAAGTAAAAAATTCTATTACTTCACAATTACATTTCGTGTTAGGTGAATACTAATATTGTTAAAATAGGCAGTTTCCTCTCTTTAAAAGGGACACGAATCTCTTTTGAATTGTATATTCTGTCTTTCTCTTTCGTCGTTTCAACATATTAAGTTATTTACTTTTAAAACTTGTATATACATTTAGTTATGTAAGTAACAAAGTTTAAGTCAGTCTTACTTTTACTTGTAAAACAAAAAAAAAAACCAAATGGCAATTGAGATCTTCATGGTTCAGTGGAATAGCGTCTAATTTGATAGTTGTGGGTTCTATCCTCATCTTGGGGAAAGAATTATTTTAAAGAATTATTAAGTCAAATGTAGGACTGTCGTGGCGCAGAGGCACAGCGTCTGCCTGTAAACGGTACGTGGGTTCCCACACTGGTAGAAAAAATAATGTTCATTTTTTTTGTTCTGGTAACAAATCAAAAAGCGCGGCGTTGAGTCCCGGCACCCAATACGCAATGCCTCGAAAGGCGGAAAGCGGGGAACGGAGTATCTTAAAACTAGGTTCCTACGGTTCCCTCTGCCTACCCTGCCATGTTCATTATAAAGCGTGAAGCTGTTTATTTTTTTAAGTTAAGTGCGGGGTTGAGTCGTATTTCTTGTCTCGAATTCGGATGGAAGGTGACGACTATAGTGTTTTAACATAAGGTGTTCTTTACCTCTGTTCTGTATATTGTTGAATTGTACGGAAAACATGTTGCAACATAATCAAACAATCAAATCAATCAAAATATTCTTTATTCAAATAGGCTATTACAAGCACTTTCGAATCGTCAATTAACATAAGTGTCAGTATTGTCAGTACCTACTAGAAGCTACCACCATTTACCACTATAAAACTAACTAAACGGTGTGAAACTAAAGAAAATATTTTTAACTCTCGATACCGGATACAGTAGTACTATATGCACGGAGTAGAAAGTTTAAGTAACGCTACACTGCAACTAGCCAAATTGATCTAAGATTACAGTTCCGTTTCGCCTCTAGAACCTCCCAATCAAATTATGTAGAGTAATTACATTAATAGGAGCGGGCCAAGATAGTAAATTAATTCGTTGATAAGCTCATGACGATGTACTACAGCCTTCAATTAGATTTTAGACGTTGTGCTTAATTAGTCAAATTATAAAGAATTAATAGTATTAAAAAAGATAAATATATTTTTTTAAAGAATTTAATAGATTTTAATAAGTTGAAAAAGAAAGTTAAAAGCTGTGATTTGTCCCACGTGGCTCAGTGGAGCAGAGTTAGAGAGAGATCAATAAACGTTTGTCTCTACACCAGAAAGGAGAAAACGGTACATCTGGCCGGCCATCTCCAGTCGAGTCGAGTCGAGTCGAGCCGTTAACTCCACCGTCCATGGGTTCTATGACTGATGTGACCAGCACATTACCAGTTCAATTTGCTACACTTCTAGCCTATGTCTGTTACTTTGGTCTTCTGGCGGATAGTCTCATATCGGACTTTATCCATTAGCGAGTTCCAAGCATAGAATAAATAAGTTATCTGTGCTTAAAAAGAAAAAAATACCCGAAAAATTTATTCGGACAGTCTTCTTTCATGATATTTTTTTCTGTTCTTCAAATTATTTTATTTTTGTCCAAAGAAATTTTCTTCAGCGGCGTTAAGTTACGCCACTCTACACGTTACACAAGTAAAAAAAAATTACAACGCCAGTCATAATTTTGTTGCAGCCACGTTAGACTTACAACGACTCTGATAACATAGTTTTTTGTCTAATTTAACTTTCAAAATTTCATTACAGACAGACAGAATCGCAAAACTTAAATCGACATATGCCAACAAAGAGTATCCATATAAAGGTTTCGACGTGTAATTAAAATGAGAAAAATAAAGTGATTTACATCTATGATCTTTCGTCGTATAAAAAGTGGCATGTAATCGAACGTAATTAAATAGACCCTCACTGTCTTAGATTAATGCTCCATACATTTATCACTCGTGTCTTAAGTGCTTAGAAGCTCGAGATTAAAACGTCGAAACGTACGTAAAATATATTCACACCACGTATGGTATAGTATTAAATTTTTTTAGGCTGGATTCGTACAGGGTTCTATTCCTGATCACGTGAACAAGATTAATAATAATAGGATTTTATTGTATAAAAATAATAATAATTATAATAATAGATAAATTATATATATTATGTAATTTTGCTGTTGTTTTAATTTGGCAACATTATGTGAGATCTTCTGATTTCCTCTGCATTTGAGAGGGATTGTTGGTAATTTATCCCAAAAAACTCATCCATATATAGATATATATTATATAGTATATATATATATATATATAGATATATATATATATATATATATATATATATATATATATATATATATATATATAGATATATATTATATATATATAGTATATATTTGTTCAGGTACCTTGGATCCATTATGCACGAGTCCGGAGGCATCGACTACGATGTCCACGCCCGGATTAGCGCTGCTTGGGCCAAATGGCGGGAGGTCACTGGTGTGGTCTGCGATCACAGAATACCGCCCAAACTCAAGGGGCTGATTATACAAGAGCATGATCCGACCAGTTCTTCTATACGGCAGCGAATGTTGGCCAGCATTATCTCGGCACACTCAGGAGCTTCACGTAACGGAGATGAAGATGCTGAGGTGGATGTGTGGCGTTACTCGGGCTGAACGCATACGCAACACATTCATTCGAGGTAGTCTTGGGGTCCGTCACGTAGCGGATAAGCTCCAAGAGCGTCGTCTGAGATGGTATGGCCACGTTTTGCGCCGGCCGAAGAACTACGTCGGAAGAAAATGCCTTGATATGTCTGTCCCTGGAGTAAGACCCCCCGGACGCCCAGGAAGCGATGGCTGGACGTCGTGACGCACGACATGAGAGCCAATGGACTAACCACTGAGGATGCTCAAGACCGTGCAAAGTGGAGTAGCTAAGTAGGAAAGCAGACCCTGGCAATAGGCCGGGATAATGCTAAGTGGAAGAAGAAGAAGATATATATATATATTATATATATATATATATATATATATATATAGATATATATATATATATATATATATATATATATATATATATATATATATATATATATATATATATATATATATATATGTATATATATATATATATATATATATATATATGTATATATATATATATATATATATATATATATATATATATATATAGATATATATATATATATATATATATATATATATATATATATATATATATATATATATATATATATATATATAGATGTTTAAATTTATTAATTTTTTCTCTTGCCTAATTACTTTTGCATTTCATTTTAAATAAATCTATTCTTTTTAATAAGATGTCGATTTTTGTAAATATACCCGACTTATATACAAATCACTAATAATATTTTTGACAAATTTATATATATTCAAATTTGTTAAAACACAAGTGTCAAGCTCCATTGACGGAATAAATAAAGGATCTCATTATGCTAAGTGTTGTTGGAACTTAGATAACCGATAAGGCATGTTTTGTTGACAAATGATAAATTGGACGATAAGTGAGGGACGACACAGAAGTAACAAGATTTGTATTATAATTGATTGGGAAACGTAATTTACAAGTTTTTTTATTAATTCAAGAATTATTTTTTAATTGGACTACTGTCACTGGTTTGTAAACTCTTGTAAGACAAAGTCCGGCGTTGGGTTACGCCATTCAATATGCAATACCTCTATTCTATTAGAAGACTTTCTCTTCTCTTCCAGAAGTAACCTATTATCCAAAAAGTTCGTTCGTTCGTTATTGTTTTTAAAATGTACTGCCATATAATTTACAAATTTCTAATTTTATTACTACACATTTATTATAAGAAAGTAATGCTCGATAAATTTTATATCGATGTTACATACGAGTATGATAAATAAGGGCGATTAATATGAGCGTGGACGAGATACGACATATAATAATGTAGATCATTTATCGTTACAATTCTAGCGTAAAATTGGAAATGCTATATTGAATGAAATTTTAAAATGGTACTTTAAAGCGAAAATAATTCTTCGAGACGATCGCTACTAGATGACAAGTGGCTTGACATTTAATCGAAACGTAAACGGTAGTGGGTTGAAACCTCTATTTCTGTGATAGAATAATAAAAATGTAACTGGTTTTCACAATTTATATAATTTGTATAGCGAATAATATATAATTAATATGGCGAATGAAGAAATATTGTCGTAAGTGCAACAATATAGATTGGTCGAAGTATGACAGAAGACGAATGACGGAAGACAAATCACAAATGACGGATGACAGTTGCGGGACTGATGACGGATGTCGGCTATATGGATGATTATGAATTTCTCTGGATGTTTAATTTTTTGCACATGATATTTATATATTATTATATAAAAACATAAGCGTAATTAATATTTATGTTTTATACCAATAGAGCAGTATAAAATCAAGAATATTGTATATCAAAATTAAAATTATTATTGATATTGTTAAAAAAATTGTCCTCCGAAGAGTTTTTTTTTATATTATCACAGCGACAAAAGCCAGCGGAAGTTACGATAACTGATTAAGATACCTCGCGGTATCAAAACTAAAAAAAAAAAAACAAGTGAACAGTAGATATGGATGTTACATCTCTAAATCGTTTAATAAAGTAAAGCTATATAAGTCTTCGCCATTCTATCAATCATTTCAAAATAAATGAATTATTGACACGTTTTTAAGAAAATCTACATACTAATAAATAAAGTGTGTGTATGTTTGTAATATTAAAATAACCATATTTTACTATGTGCATATGAATATATATACGGTACATATACCAAAATAACATATTTTACAATTTATATCTGTCTGTCTGTTTGTTGCAGTTAACCGCTGAAACGGCTGGAACGATTGTGACGAGACTGTCACTGACAGGTAGCTGATGCAATAAGGAGTAACGTAAGTAAGTAAGTAAGGCTATATTTATTATTAAAAAAAACATATATTAGAGTAAATACGAGTATACTGAACATGAACGTATCAAAACGAATGCAATTCAGTTTAGTTTAACGGCGAAGCCGTGAGCGGGTCGCTAGTATGTCATAAAAAAATATATGTATCTTATTTTTGTGCAAACTACACGATCAAAATTAATTATAATAACGCCTCTTTAATTATTTATTATACTAAAGGTACGTCAGGATATTTCGTTTTAAATACACACTTAACCCTACTTTGATTGCTTGTTCTAAATTTACATTTTAAGACGAACAAATTTGTTTAAAAAATTGAATTAATGTATCAACAAAGTAATGTATTGAAATGTGAATGTTATCAGTAAAACTTTTACTAAGTAAGCATTTACGCATAGTAAATACTGCAGCCGCAGCGAGTCTAGACTGTGTTTGAACTTAAAATACACAATGGTGGTTATGGATCTAAATCAATTATATAGTATATAAATATAGTAATATAGTAAATAAAACAAATTATATAGCATCTATAAAATTTGTTTAATTTTCTTGCATCTCAAACATTTTTCGGACAGAGAGATCATTGTGACTTTACTCTCTTTTTCTCTACGCCGTTTTAGTCACCACAGACATAGTATCAATAAATAAAATATTAATTTAGTTACGATTACTAGGTTACCATTACTTATTTTTAATTTAATAAAAGTGTGTATTATTATGTCATTAGGAATGTAATTTTCATAAAATAATGAAACTTGCTATCATTACAGTACTTATATGAAAAAAAACCAACAGTGTGTTTTTACTTTAGAATTAAGAAAAAAAAAAAAAAAAAAATATATTATATATATATATATATATATATATATATATATATATATATATTATAGTATATATATATATATATATATATATATATATATATATATATATATATATATATATAGATATATATATATATATATATATATATATATATATATAAGATATATATAATATCTTCTTCTTCTTGGCATTAGTCCCGGCTTTTGCCACTCCGACTAAGCCTACTCCACTTTGCACGGTCTTTAACATCCTCAGTGGACAATCTATTGGCTCTCATGTCTTGTGTCACGACATCCAGCCATCGCTTCCTTGGGCGTCCGGGTGCTCTAACTCCAGGGACAGACATGTCAAGGCACTTCCTTCCGACATAGTTCTCAGATCGGCGCATAACATGGCCATACCATCTCAGGCGACGCTCTTGGAGCTTATCCGCTACGTCACGGACCCCAAGACTACCTCGAATGAATGTGTTGCGTATGCGGTCGGACCGCGTAACGCCACACATCCATCTCAGCATCTTCATCTCCGTGACGTGAAGCTCCTGAGTGTGCCGAGATAATGTTGGCCAACATTCGCTGCCGTGTAAAAGAACCGGTCGGATAATACTCTTGTATATCAGTCCCTTGAGCTTGGGCGGTATTCTGCTATCACAGACTACACCAGTGACCTCCCGCCATTTGGCCCAGGCAGCGTTTATACGGGCATGGATGTCGTGGTCGATGCCTCCAGACTCATGCATAACGGCTCCAAGGTACCTGAACTTCTCCGACTTAACGGCTGGCTCAGGCCCGATATGGATGGTGCTCGAGTCCGGGTTCCCGCAAGCCATGTACTCGGTCTTCGACACATTCAGTTTGAGACCACCGTTCTCAAGCGCACCCTTCCAGGCGTTCACTTTACGCTCCAGCATCAGTCGGTTCTCGTCGATGAGTACTATGTCATCGGCATACATCATCAGCCACGGGGGCTGGCATTGGATGTGAGCCGAGACAGTATCCAGCACTACATTGAATAAGAACGGACTAAGAGCTGAGCCCTGGTGAACCCCTACTGTAATCGGGAAGGGCTTGGTGTCGCCAACAGCGGTCCTAACCACTGAAGCGGAGTCGTTGTACATATCTCTGATAACCTCAATATAGGCTTCAGGGATCCCCTTGGATCGCAATGCCCACCAGATACACTGACGTGGCACACAGTCAAAGGCCTTCTGCAAGTCCAAAAAGGCCACATGCAGAGCTCTCTTTTTTTCCCTGTAAGCCTCCATCAAAGTTCTGAGGGCAAAAATGGCGTCCATAGTGCCTGATCCTGGTTGAAACCCATACTGAGACGCAGAGACAGTACATTCTTGGTGGAGCCTGAGGCCAATCATGCGCTCGAAGAGCTTCATGGTGTGGCTCATAATCTTAATGCCCCTATAACTACCGCAATCTTGAACAATGCCCCTTCCTTTGTAAATAGGGATAATAAAGCTCTCCCGCCACTGATGTGGCATCTTTCCAGTATTCAAGATACGGTTAAACAGGTCAGTAAGTATAAGCACACCAAGAGAGCCCAACGATTTCCATGCCTCGATTGGGATGTCGTCAGGTCCTACCGCTTTTCCGTTCTTCATGCGTCGAAGACAATTACGAGTTTTGTCACGGGTTATTGGAGCAACAAGTCCGAGGTTAGGAGATAATTCAGGAGGAAGACTACAAGACTGCTGAGTGTTCAGCAGCTCCTTAAAGTAGCTTCTCCATCTCTCCTTCACAGAGGCATGACTACAAAGCAACGTGCCCCGAGAATCTCTGACGCAAAGACATTTTGTAATATCCTGCGTCGCTTTATCTCGCGCACGAGCCAGTTTTTATATGAGCTTCTGCCCCTCCACAGTTTCAAGTTTATCGTACAATGGTGACAAACTTTCTCTGCGGGCTCTGGCTACAGCTCTTTTGCTGGCCCGTTTCGCTGCTATGTACTCCAGTCTGTTTTCAGGAGAGTTGGAATGCTGCCATTCTTTAAACGCAGCCTTCTTTTCCTGAATCACCCCCTGCACCTGGTCATTCCACCACCATGTCTCCCTGTCGATGACACGCCCACCCTTAGTAACACCAAGAACTCGCTTGCCCGCCGCAATGATTGTTGAATGAGCTCGATCCCATGCAGTCTGAACGGTCTCGGTGTTAGTCAGTAGATTTTGACTCTCCACCTCCGCCAAGAAGTCTGTCTGCATCGGCCCATTCAACAACCACCACTTAATCCTAGGCTTGCGTTTCTCAGCTATGTTGGGCCGTCAGGCTTTCGCCGGGAATGACCTTACAGTTGGTCACCCTGCCTATATGACACCGTCTAGTCAGCAAATAATCAATTTGAGTTGAGTGGGACCCGTTCTTATACGTTATAAGGTGCTGAGGTTTCTTCTGGAAGAAAGTGTTCACGATGGCCAGATCAGACGCAATGCAGGTTCTTAGAATATTTTCTCCCTCTGCATTGCGAAGACCATATCCAAAACCCCCGTGAACACGTTCATACACCTCAGCGACCCTACCCACGTGACCGTTCAAGTCCCCCCCAACTAAGATTGCTTCGGTAGACGGTATAGCGAGTAGGACCTCTTCACACTGCTCCCAGAAAGTCTCCTTTTTAGCCGCGCTACAACCCGCCTGGGGAGCATAAGCACTGATTAAGTTTGTGATTACGCCCTCGATCAGTACCTTTATCCGCATCAAGCGGTCGCAGCGACGGTCAACTTCAAGAAGCCCATTCTGAAGCTCTTCAGAAAGCGCTACCGCTACACCGTTTTTGCCCGTAGGTGACCCAGTGTATATTAGGCGGTAACCCTGCCCGATGTTACGAAACTTATTGTCCTTCCAGCGAGTTTCCTGAAGGAAAGCACACCGGACCCGACGTCTCATGAGTACATCTGCGAGTTCTCTGCATCGTCTGGTTATATATATATATATATATATATATATATATATATATATATATATATATATATATATATATATATATATATATATATATATATATATATATATAAACAGCTATGGCAATGACAAACAATATATTTAGAATGGACTTAAGACTTCTTTTGAAACAATGCCCCGAAGGTGAGTTGAGCTGATATTAATATTCCAAAAGACACCACAAATGCTAATATTGAATAATTTTAAACAATAAAATCATTTGTACTTGATCACATAAAAGCATTAAGAAGTAATATCTTGTTACCTATAACATAAGTAGTTAACGAGTGTTATGTTACGACACACCCTGTATATCCGATGTCCGTTGTGAGGGGAGTGGGATGTTATTTTAACAAACTGTCCATGTTATTGTTTACTGACAGCTATAATAGCTAACGTTTTACGGAAATGCTTTCCATTTCTGAGAAATGTAATCTATTGGTTTCTATGTTTTTGTTGTTAATTCTGTTTTTGTTTTTTTTTGGAGATATTATTAGATTTTAAGAAATGAAATTTTTGAAAAATATTTCTGCTCAAATTTCAGTCAATTTTCGAGATATTGCAATATATTGATGGACGTAGATCAATGTCGCTTTTTTCTTTTTGCAACAGTGAAAATTCCTCTATTGGGAATCAAACCCACAACTGTCAGGTAACAACTATTGACATTTCAAAGTAAATTGACCATTGAAAAGTGCTTGTATTGGCCTAATTGAATAAAGAATATTTTTATTTTGATTTGGTCGAGTTTACACAAAGTATGACTTTCTTTTCACCATATCTCTTATACTGTTCTTACATAAAAAGGAATTGTGTGTCACTCCGCACTGTCTCATCAGTCAACGAGGAGAACTTTTTTAATTATTGCACAAAATACGTAATTTATGCAGCACGGCCGCAAACAGCGCCCTCTTCATTTTTAACCTTATTATCATATTCCGTAAGACGTTCACAGTCAATCACTTTGGTATATTATAATAATTGAAATTGTCACAGTTTGGATTCTGCAAAACAAACTGACAAATTGGCTAGTTTTTTTTTCATAATAGAACTTTTGAACTGACATAATACTCAAAAATTCTATACTTTACCTTTTAATTGTTTTTAATTTTCTAGCTTTTTGGATTAAAGATGTTAATTTACTTATTATTTGACATATTCAACAAGCTTTTATGTGCTAATTTAGTTAAGATAAAATTAACACTGAAAAGTAATGAACAGAGTCATAACTAGTGTAAATCTCCCAACGAGCTTACAAAAAAGTTTAAAAAATCATTTAATAGCTCTATTAAATAGTCTAATAGTCTCTCTAGACTAAACGAATAATATCGTGGACTAGACTAGATTTCAAGATGTGGTCGCATTGGGTAGCACATCACGTATTATTACCCTTACGTGACTGTTTCGACGTTTGCTTCACTGTTGCTGTTTACGCCGCTCACGTATACCAAATATTAACGCTAGAATATATAGATGTAGATGCTGGATAAAAAATTAATTAAAGTCTCGCTTGTACTTAAGATTTGGGACGAACACAGTATTACTTCTATTGTACTAAAATTTATTAGTATTATGATTGGCTAAGTTAACGCTTAAAAGGTGGGCTAGTAATCTTGCTATTATCATTTTGTAGGCCCTCAGTTCTTAATTTTTTATATGTAATAATTAACAAGTTTTATGTACTAACTATTTATTTTCAAAAGTTTTTCCTTTGAAAACGTCCTAGCGCTGTGGGATAGCGTCCATTGTAACCACGATAGTTGTCCGATCCCTAATCATGGCAATGCTCAAATTCAAATTATTTTTATTTTCTCGCCCTGCCCTAATTTTTATGAATCGAAAATAGAGTGAAAAATGGAGAAAATAGTTTCTTAAATAGTGTCTTAACACTATCCCTCAGCTTGCACTTTACTTACCTACTCATTTATAGATATATAAGAACTTTTTAGATATATAAGAAAATTAAATGAACAAACAACCTACTTTTCCCACAAATTTAATAACAAGAAACTGTTATTTAAAAAATAAAATCCCGTTTTATGAAGCACATAAAGAAATTCAACTAGCATAAAGTATTTAATACATATGTATACTGGTATAGCCAAGATAGCTGGAACAATTGCAAACATCTCAAACGTCTAAGAACAATAGACATGATATCAGTACCAGGATAGTCTTTGTACCTCCATCCTGTTACAGCCACCTGTGCATGACTGCTGACGTTTAATCTTAACAACGTAAATACCTTATACCTAAGTCATTTAGCTATAAGGAGTGACGTATAGTGGACTGAATTTTGTTTTTAGATAAGAAATTTGTGAGTAATTTAAGATATTTTGATTTAATTATTATCAATAGATTTAAGGTTTTTAAGAAAATAATTATATTTTATTATTTATATACTTTTACAAGAATTCAAATAGTTCTTTCAAATACTTTTACAATAATCGTGAAATATATTAAAAATTTAAAAAAAGGGCATTAAAAAGTTTTTTAATTTTAGTATCCTGGTCTTTTTGGCAATTATTCGATTGGCTAAAATTAAGAATTAAATCGGATTTGAAAGTTAGAAAATCACGATATATGAATATTCTTATAATATTAATATTTTGAATAATAAGTGTGCTTTTTGAATGAAATATTTAAATATGAATTTTAATTTTCTATTTTTCTTAGTTGCCAAATTTTATTGTTAATAATTTAAAAGTCATCCTATATTAAAAATACATTCAGATTTCGTTTAGTGTATTTAATAATAAACTATTTAGACAACGAAATAGATCTAAACATAAAAAATAATTACTAAAACGTAAAAATAATTAATGAATAAATTTTTTAATTTACTTCACGGTACATATCCCATTTTACAGTATGATTAAAGTTTTCCCAAAAATTCAAAATTTTCAATATTATTACGCTGAACACTTTATTATGACTGACACTGTTTACAACCAATACTGCCAACGCTTTTCTCTACATAAATACGAAAATAATTTCAATTGTCATTTAGTTAATAAAACATAGTATTATATATGTACTAACATCATAAAAACCACTATACTATATCTTTCAATAAACAAGTACCTTTACATTAGTCTAATAACGAAAATTTTCAATTTAAACCTCCATTTTCCTTCATTTTGGATATAAATTGTACAGCATAATCCCGTGTGTGCTAAAACATTACTTATTCCGAAATGTATGTAAGGGAAATTATATTCATATTTTAGCAAGTAGCCACCTAATAGCCTTAGAATCCGCTTTGCAATTTTTTGCTTTGTAACTCACGACGAGAATCGTATGTAATCAAATCGTGTTTGTTCTAAATGATAAAATATTCTATTTTAAAATATTAATATACATTATATATAGTTAATATGATATTTTCATCTAAATAACGATTATTCAGTTCTTTATATTATTTACCTAGATATTAAAGTTTAACTTTTTCTATAGTAGATAGTTTTCTATAGTAAGGACCTGAGTATAATACAACATTTCTGAATGGATAATTTATATTAATGTCTATTATAAACCTGTTACTATCATACGAGTACCATTAGAAACATATAAAAACAATTTCGACTTAAGTTAGGATCTTTCTACAACTAAATTATTAGTTTAAATATTAAATATTAATTAATACTTACATGATCTACCATTAATTTATAGTAACTTAGAACGGAGTGTCCCATAAGATGGTACGGGTAAAGAGGATTAGGTTAATTAATACTCGCTAAGCGCAGGAGGATAGTACGCAGAGGTTTCAAAGCTAAGTTTTTATATGGAACTTTCATGAACCAGTTTTTTATTTTACAAATATAAACATTTTTAAATAATGTTTTTGTTAAGAAAGCTTTGTACCCTTCTTCATAATATCTTAAGAATACTTTATCTATATAATTTTAGGGTACTTATTATGTTCATTTCTCTACTATTTTTTTTAAGTGCGTTGGACTTCAGCATTTAACGGGCAATGTCCATCAAGAGAATGGGGACCGGAGTGTCTTGAATCTGAAAAGCCTAATTAGAGTATTTGAATAGAATTAGAATATTTGAATAGTGAATATAAGCGTCGTGTTTAATTTTTTTATTTCACTTTTTATAATATATTTCTTTTATAAGTATAGAAAAACGTAAATATATGAAATATTTAAATCGAAAATATTGATCATACAACCTCATTGGTACACGAGTCACAGGAGATATTCGATATTTCGCGATACGGCTGAAAACATAAATTGGACTGCAACTTTCCGCAGAGCAATTTAAAGTTGCGGTAAATCGATATTCACCTTTGATACTAGCCAATAATAAATTAATCGGATCTTTATTTCGTAGGCTAAAAATTGTTGTGCGTTAATAGTGTAATTTTATTTATAATTATATATATATAATTTTAAATATATAAATAAGAGAATTATTCAAAAACGTGTGAAAATTTAATCTTAACAGGTTTTAAGTCCTTGGGACTTATTATAAATATTAATCGGGTCGATTAATATATCGATAACGGAAGTTATAAAAACACTTTTTTCCATGATTTTCCCTGTTTATCGGTCGAAAGTTAAGATGCCTGACGTAGCGCGTCTTTTATTACGAGCACTAGGGCAGTCGGATGTCCCTACCAAAAAAAATATTCAAAAAAACATATAATAATTTAGAACATAAAAAATAAATTTTAGTTTTGTAAAATTATTTTAAATGTTGATTATATACAAATTATGAATGTTGTGGGTAAATTTGTCAGAACAAGCTAAACAATATTTGAAATTTATTTTCCAATAGTGAAAAATCATTATTTACGTGACGATTTACTATTAAAGTATTATAATATATAATTGAATCATTAAAACAGCCGACTCACGAATATATGGGTGGATTTTCATTTAAAGGAACATCATATATATATTAATACGTGAACCAAAAATTTTGAACCCCTTTTTATGAAAATTGCGCCTACGGAAAAGTATGAACTTTGGCACACTTATAGTTTATGTGTAGGAGAAGTGCAGAACGCTAATATTTTTCAATAATAATGCTAATAAAGTACATTAAATCAATAAATAAAACATTACACAAACTACCATATGTTTAACAATATAACTTTTGTATAAAGTGACACATACCGTTGCTGTGGCGACGCGTATTTCACGCGTCCTCTAGTATGTATAATATTTTATAATATACTAGAGTAAATTCGAGAACATTGAAGATTTATAATGATATTGTAAATATTTCGAAACAAATACTATTATTACTATATACAATAAATAGCTCAGGTGGAGAAGTCGCGGTGAGATCTGACCGAGACCGAGAGAAGTTCGGAAGTGGAGATGAGCGTGGGATATCCATTTCAAGGGGCCCTTTAATTCTATACTTAGTTTGAAGTTCCAAACACTGCTCAGAGCTGAAATTTTTGTAATACTTAGAAGTTTATCTCTAAGGAGAACGAACCTATTTATTAGCTTCACGCTGCATTCAGCTCATAGCAGAGTATGTAGAGGGAACCTAATGTCTAGCCGAACTCAACGCCGCACTGTCTTGCTACCAGAACGAGGAAATAAAAATAATTCATTTGAGAATCTATCTCACCTCAATAAGATATATAATTCATACGATTTTAACAACTACAATTTATTCATAAGTATCAAATATCATGAAAATAACCAAGAAAAAAAAAACTGATTTATTTCAACAACAGCTCGTCATATTATTAAAGGAAAGCATTTAAAAATTTAAACGCAGCGGAATTCGAATCGGGAATCAAAGCGGGAATCTAATACCTACCTAAATAAAAATCTTACATCTATTGCTGACTTAACTTCGCACCTCATGGAAACCGTCCAAACGCTCTGACCACTAAGCCATGCGTTCTTCCTCACAGCAATCTCTCTCTGTAGGGAGATTTTTACAAATTTCCGCTACCCAAAGATTATTGCAAAGAAGAATCATTTGGCAAGAGAGAATGCTTTACTTATTAAATATTTTGATGATTATTAAAGTATTCATCCACGCTAAGGATAGAAAAATACTTAAAGAAAACATATAAAAAAATATTATATTTTATATTTATTTTAAATTTTCATGAAATAGCTCGTCATATTATTATTTTACTGAAACACAATTGCGTTCAGTATGTCAGTTTAGTGCTCCGTCATACTTGGAAGTCATAATCGATCATGGTGAAATATTTTACAACGAATTTTAGACAGCTTTCAGATTGCCTTTTATCTGACACCATAAAAAATATTTTGGCTTGATAAAAGAAAATAATTGGAAATCCGTAACAAGAACCCAATGGCTTTAAAAAGGAGTTAATCAACAGTGTCTTCTCTTTTATAAGGCAAGAAGGAGAAAGCAATGTCCAAGTAATGATTAATCAGAATGCTATCAATACAATGACTACATATACAAGGCCATTTTTATGTTCTTCGTTCTGGTAACAACACGCAAAGTGTCGAAAAGCGGAAAGTGGAGAACGGAGTGTCGTAACACTAGATTTCCTCTGCCTACTCTACTTTGTGCAGGATACAGCTATAATAAAAAGACGAGTACATATGAATAAATATATATCTCCAACTAAATAAAATGTATGTACGTCATTTATTCATTTATGATATTTATTGATATTATTATTATTATTATTATATTATTATTATATATGATATTATTTATAGAGTTACTTTTATTACAATTTATCTACAATTTTTCAGGCAATAGTATTTTGAATTCACGTGAAATTCATATTAATTTGATCCCACGAAATCAGCTTCACAACGTAAAACGCCAATATGTGCCAGCTTTGAGCTTTTTACTTGTTGAAAACAAATGATTTTATTGTTCGTAGTACATTTATTTATTCATATCTGTTATGAAAATATTCTGTATTGATATATTTCGACATGTGTATGTATGTATGTACATTATGATTTTTAACATGTGTTCAGCTATTTCAATATATATGAAAACGTAAACTAATTATAAAACATATGTCAAGAGCGAGTGGTACTTACCCACCGAGAGTTCCGTACCATGAACGAACTACAGATAAAAGTGTGTAATGATTTTTTTTCTGTGATAGAATTATAATATGTCAATTTTGTGATTTTTTCTTAAATTATAAAGTGAAGTCTTAGGTTCTGAGGTTCTAGGTCAACGAAGTACAATTTATAAAAAATAACAAACTTAAATGGGTGAATGCACCAATTTTGTGTGAAATTATCAACGTTTATATGTACCTAAATTTGTACCTAACTTTGTGATGATGTTTTTTCTGTGATATACATATAAAATCGCAATTTTAGAATTTTACTATATTTGTTCTAAATGTTTAAACTCCTTGTAAAATTTTACACTTCTAGTACAACTGAAAGTTTTATTTACGCGACGAATGACATACAAAATGCAACAAAAATGAAGTAGAGTCTCTTGATCGCGTTATTGTGTCGCGTTAGCTTAAAGTTTTCTGCGCTCCAAGGGGTTATTGACGTGGATATTTTATATATCCACGCAATTAAGAGAAAAATGGTCTTGACAGACAGACAATCGTAAAACAAAATGATAATATAGCCCAGCGGTTAGGGACTGTTAGGTCCTTGCAGATTAGTCTAAGTTTCTCTAGCCACGTCTTCAGGTCGCGGTTGGTTTGTTAAGAATAGAGAACATCCCCCAGCCTGACAGAGTACCCTCTTCCCTCCCCAACCGGTGTGGCTGTCAAGGCCAATAGGGCTGACAGCATTAAACTCACAAAAAAAAATAACCTGAGCAAAGCTAGAAGAACTATACTCAGAGAGAAATTGTAAAAAAAATAGTAAAATCTACTAGTGATCTACTATCGCATTGGTTTACAAGATATGATATAACAGGTGATATATATTTTTACATACCTCATATGGAAAACACTCACGTTTTCTATAATACCCTGACTCTTAGTGACCCTTAGTGACAATACGTGTTGGGTGGCGGAACTCAACGCCGTGACATTATGTGAAAATTATTCACTACCCCAATTGAACTCATGATTGAACCCATGGGATTGAACCCATAAACCCATGAACTCATGAAGATACTATACCACGATGGTGCTAAACATAAAAAGATAAAAACAAATGAATGATTGAATGCAATAAAAATGCATTTCTAAGGAATCTTAGTTAATTGGCGGAACGCAATAGACGATTGTAGCTTGTTTTTGTAATGTTTCTTATTTTGATTTTTTTAGTAAGTTATGTTTCTCTTGGTTTTAAAGAGGCCTATGTAGCTTTGAAATTACACATTCTATATAAGATCAAAATATATTTAAATGTATATGTATATATATGATAGTATATATGTGGATATCCATAGTGGATAAATTGGCATCTGGATTCCAGTACGGGGGAAAAATTTATGGATAACCACGAAAAGGTTAATTTGTACGCAGTAGAAGGTAGAATTGTATAACGGCGAAATCTCTAGTTTTTTAAATGATCAGCCGATTATCACATTATTTCTGGAACGTATTTTGAAGGCTTGGTCAGAGTACACAGATGAATTTGGACTGTAGAGGTCAGCACCAATCCTTTTTTTACCAAACTCAGGCCCTGCTGTGACCTCCTCAGCACCCTACAACACAATGAGCCCAGCACCCAAACAGTGAATCTATTAAATAGTTACTTCTCGTTGTATATATGGTCTTATTACCTACCGTAATAGTAGTTATGTCTTTTTAAATCGATAAAAAGGCGGTATTGTTAATATCTCAAAGGTCTTTAATAGTTATATATTGTATGTTATTTCAGCTCGTCACAACAGTGGAAGCTAAGTCATCCTCTAGTTCCGAGGGGGATGGTATGGAAGATTTATGTACGCATATATATTTTTTTCTTATATATAACAGATAGACGGGCATACGGACAGATTAAATATCTAATCATTATTTTTGTTAACTTCACGCTGTATCCTGCACATAGCAGAGGGAACCGTAAGCTGAAGGAACCTAGTGTTATGACACTCCTTTCCCCACTTTCTGCCTTTGGAGGCATTGCGTGTTGAGTGGCGGAACTCAACGCCACCGTTTTTGCCTTGTTGCCAAAGCGATGAAAATGAAATTGTTTCAATCTCCCTGAGTGGGAATCGAGCCCACAAACCGTCATGTTTACAGGCAGACGCGGTGCCTCTGCGTCACAACGGACCTCTAATCATTATACCTAAGCATTAATTTTTTCTTTTGATTTATGGAATCCAAAAACAAGCAATATATTATTTTCAAAAAAAACTATAACTTGTTGTAACTCATATTTTCATCCCAGAACCTAATCTCACACACCAAAGGACCAGAAAATTCAATTTACACGAAATTGGCTCAATATACCTACGTATATATATATATTATATAATATATTACCAAATATGTAAATGTTTTTACGCCATAGTAGTAAATTAATAGCTTAGTTAGGATATTTGGATAGTCCATTGAAAAAGATACAAAGTTTATAGGCTATAGGCTATATTACGTCACATCAACACGTGAACAAAACCGCAGATAAAGGCTAACAGGTTCAAATACATGTAAGACTAATAGTAATTAGTACATACATTATTCAATTGTCAAAATTTATAAATAATTAATAAGATATCTATAACATTATACCAACGTTATGTTTCAGTATTTTCATTATTTGATACAACATTGAGTGATTCTTCAGAATCTTCGGAGAGTAAGGAAGGTTTGTTGACATTGTTTTTTTTTTTAATTTTAATTTTATTCTTTCTTGTCTTTTACCTTCACGTTTTGTTATATATAAATAGTAAAGGCACTCCGTTCTTCAAGATTCGCCCGAAATCTAGATATTGTATGAATAAAGTGAACTGTGGCGAATCTCACACTTAACCTGCCAGCGCTGATGAAAATATTTTATTTCCTCCAATTTTTTTTTTAATTCTACATATATATTTTTGACATAACCGCTTCTAATATTAATATTCGGTATCTGTGCTATTAATAATTGATTGTTAATAACAATAATGGTAAAATAATAAATATATTTTTTTTATTAATATTTGATTGTTAATAACAATAATATAAAATAATATCATTAATAAATATCATTTTTCAACTATTTTCTATTGCCGCAAAATGTGTATCCATGCCAATAATAATAGAAGCATTTATACAGATTTTCTACGCGTGTTTTTAAAAGATTTAAGTGTATTTCTTACTTTCACAGACTTGAAAGAGTATGCCAAATGGTTATGTAAGTTGCATTGCTTAAGAGATTTTTCTTTACTACTAATTTAAAAAAAAACGATATTTTTTTTTATTTAACTTTTTTTCTTGAATTTTAGTCAAAAAAGAACAGGAACATCAGGTTGATAAAATGAGTGAGTGCGATTTAATATTCTTTCACATAATATATTTCTATTTATGTTTCTTCGAAACCGTCTTGGCGCAGCGGCACAGCGTGACTGACTGTAAGCGCAACAGTTGTGGGTTTGATTCCCATTCGGGGGAATGAATTATTTATTTTTCTCCTTTTGGTATAGCAAAAACAAACGTTCTGCCTATAACTACTACTACTCAAACTACTCAACAAGTACTATCTCGAAAATGGTGCGGACTGTCTGCATACATGGACATATTCTCTGTGTCAGTCTGTTAGTCAGTATGATCATTTATTTTCATCGTAAATGGTGGTAATACTAATTTGGTGTTTCATTTCTTTTTTCCTTTCGTAAGCTAAACAAAGCTTTAACTTCGCTCTTTATTAGTACAGTAGTATTAGGACATACAGATAGAACCTAGTGTCAAAAAACCCCGCTCTCCCCTTTCACCTGAACTTGAAATTAAGGAAATTGGCGGAAATCAACGCCGCGTTGTGTTGTGCCTGAGCGGGGTATCGTTCATAGCTTATTCCACCGAGCAAGGACTAAAACCTCAACCTTAGCGGAAAAATGACGCGGACAGAAAATACTCCATGCGCTACGGCGCCTTCATTTTATTATATTATTCACAAACATTGATTGCTAATATTTTATTACAGAAAAGGATATAAGCCAAGAAGGTATGTTTATTTAAATATAATAATATCATTTTACAACATACATATATGGGAATAAAGTAACATAGGCTATTTGAATACTTTTCAGAAAAAGATCAACTTAAGTTTTTTGAGAACGTTCTTGAAAACGTTAAAAAGATGGGAAGTAAGTATTTTGTTATGTTTTTAAAACTTAAGTTTAATAGCTATAGTTATATAATAGCTTTAAAGAACATCGTGGTGCCGTGGAACAGCGTTTGACTCTAAACGCAATGGTAGTGGGTTCCATACCCACTCGGAGGAATTAATTATTTTAATATTAATTGTAAATACAAAGCTTCGCCATTTGATATTCAGAAAAGCTGGGAAAGGAATGTCTACTCTAGATTATCTCTGCCTATCCTGCTATATTATGCGGGTTAAAGCGGGAAGCTTTAAATACATTATATCTTGATCAATAAACAAAATAAAATACACGGTCACGTCAAAAGATACTCAATAAATAATTATATTGCACCTTGCAAATTTTATTTAATTGAAGTAAAGTAAGTAACTAAACTCAATTTAGATTATCTATAACAATTTAAATAATTATAATGTGTTTTTTTTTTCAGAAAACCTTGACGATTGATAGATATATGACTTGGAAATTATCTACATATGTATGGTTTTAACTAAAACTAATGTTAAACTCTATAATCGTTTTTATTGTATTATTTACCATCTCCCTAAATCTATTAAGAAATATCAATTCAGCTCAATTTATATCTATGTTGCAAATTGTATATATATACATAATTTTATTTAATAGTTATTATTTGTAAATGCCTAGCCTAAATATTATGTAGTATTTTTAATTGAAAATCTCGTTAGACCTCTTCTTCTCCATCGTGTCAAAGACTCGAACGCTCGAATAATGGTCTACCAGTGCCTTGCCTGTTGCCTTGACTGTATATCTATTGCCCCAGTTAGATTGTTAGCGGTAAAAAGTAATCTATGATTCATCATTTTCAAAATGGCGACATATTTTAAAGAATAGTGACCCATTCGTAGATTTAGCTTTCAAAATTACTTTTTGTTAGAAAATTTAAACTAAATTTATTGTAACTAATTTGTATGGATTGAATATCATCCAACATCAACAGTGAATATGAAAATAATAAAAAAAATATATAAAAATATTATATTAATATATATTTATCAAAGTAATTGATAATATAGAATGATTTTTAAAACTTTTGTCTGTTTGCCTGTGCTTTATGCAACGGCTTAATTGATACAAATGCACTTTTACCACTGCATTTTGGTGAATTTCTTAATATCTAGAGTAAAAGGTTTGATTTTAATCGATGCATGAATATAGAAATTGTATCAATTTCAAATCTACTTTTCCACGTAGACAAAATGTCGGGCGCAGAAGTATTCATGTTTTATCGCTCATGTAGCAGTATGGGCAGACTACCTGGTGTCGAGACAAAAAAAGCTGCGCTTTTTTTCCAGAATAGAAAAATTTAAATATTCGATTACACCTCTTACTATCTCAATGACATTCAATGACCTCAAAAAATATTGTATTGATATTATTGATAGTATTTCCGCTACAGATCTTGTATATCTTTTTATTCTTCGATTTACTCTTAAATATAAGTACCAAATTAATAATGTATTATAGACCGCTAGCCTGTTTCCCACGCCTTTGGAAACACGCCAGTATCAGCATAAATAAAGATCTTTTCTATTTTCCTAGTCAAATGGAACGTAAATTCCGTACAAACTTTATATTATAATCAGCAAGCGAATCTCTATGAAGTAACTTTATTTGTATATGAAAAAAAAATCAAATCACGTCTAACAAGGTATTTATGGGACAAATTCAAAATTACATAAGTTTTCTTTATTTTTCTTTCCTTATTATACTAATATAACTCGTAACACTTTAAAAAAGTTTCCAAATTCCAGAAGAATAGTGACAACGATCTCGGTGAAATTTTACATGTGAAGAAGAGCTTGTTAGGCTTACTTCAAAATTCAGAAATTGAAATGAATTTATTCTATTACTTTGTTCTATCAATATAACGCACGACGGGATTTGAGAAAATAGTCTTGCCAGACGGACAGACTGCCGAACAACAAAGTGATCCTATAAGGGCCCTTTTTTTCTTGTTTTGAGATACGGTACCCTTCATTTCTCAAAAGAACTTTTTCAGTTTTGAACTTTTGAACTTTTCTTCAAAAAGTGTATTGAACATCAGAATGCATAATAACTGCATTTACCGTCAGACACTGTCCGACTGCGCCACGATGACCTCGTATATACTCATAGTATTTGTAGTCCTGTTATACGTTTTAAACCGTTTTATAACTGATAAAAAATTTATATTATTAGTTTATTATAAATTTATATCATTGTGCTAGTGCCCGTTACTACGTATTACCGTTTTTATTATCATTTCACATATGTTTCATATTGAGATTTCCCCTTAGACTGCAGAATGTAAGAGCTTTATATCTAAAATATTGTACGTACTAGACTCATGTCTTAAACTACGAAAACCTTTGAGATAACAAATTTTTTTGTATCGAAGTAATCGTATCGAAAGTTGTCATAAGCAATTTCGGAAAAACTATACTCACTTTGTTTATTTGTTGGTCTATCATAGAAAAAGAAGAAAGTTGATATAAAAAATTTAAGTTTGTCAACTTTTAAAAATATAGTTTGTTGGCTTTAATTTAGCAATTTATAAGTGTATCGCAGAAAAAAATCCATTACAAAACTGATATTTTTTGTTTATTTCATTCAAAATTTGTAAGAGTACTTTCTGCTGAACTACAATTATGAATTGTTTTTGTCCGGAACCCTCGGTGTACGAGTACTATTTGCATTTATATTTTCCACTTATGCACTTTTTAAGCTTATTAGATTTGCACTTTAAGCTCTGCACACAATAAAAGCGCTACAGTACTTACATGCGAATTTGTACATAATGACAGCTTTATACCTCACGTGAGACGGAATAACGATGTACTAAACTAAACTGTACAAATCCTCCCTTTATATAGTCATTCTCTCACTTTTATAAATAATAACTATCTCTTACAATATCGAGATTATTATGGCGCAGTGAACCTATGTCTGAAATTATTAAATTTAAATAATTTTGTCTTCTTTCTATGGCAAAATAAGCATGGGGTTGAGTTCCGCAGTACAACACTCACAGTGGCTAACATATTCTTAATACTCTCTGTGACTCTCGTGCTACATGTAAAATAGTCAAGAACATTTCGTGCCGATAGGTTTTCAATACGAATTTAATTTTTATTGCCAAAAATATATATTTTTTTCACTTAACAGTAGGCAAATTGCGTAACGTTTTTTTAAATATAACTATCTCGATAAACGTTAAAGCGATCCGATTTGGTTCATTACCGCGCAGGAAGCGGCCGACGTCGACTGAATAAAACATCTCACTTTGCCGTCACTTAGATGGTATCTGCGTCAAGCTCTTGAAAATAATTAATAAGTGCTTTCATGTAAAATTATATACAATTTTACTAGAAAGATCAATTTTAATTTTAGCGCCTTCCTAGCGTAGATGGGGAGCGTCTCAAGGGAACGTGGTTTTGGTTACCATAAAAATATATGTTTATAATATTGTTTTAAAATTGTTGTTTTTTTTAATTATTGATTATCTGGCTTAGACAATTTGCTATAGCTCTGGTTCAATTTATGAGTTATTAAGCTTAGAATATTTTAATATATTTTATATAATAAAACTTAAAATCCCGTTCTTCCCGTTTTCATTGAAATTTCTGGGAATCCCCCCATAGTGCTCCCCAAGGACGCTACAACTTTAGGTATCTACGCAGCGCAATTTCAGCTGCGTGCTCTATATTGTGTCAGTCATGTAATAACGGAAGAGTTGTATATATATATATATATATATATATATATATATATATATATATATATATATATATATATATATATATATATATATTATTCTTCATAAATGTAAGAAAATAGTCAAATTATATAAAGATACGTTCTCTCGAGATTTGCAGCTTAACTTCGCTGCAACAACAATATTAACTTAGACGTATGTTAAACCATTTTATCAGAACTTTATGCTCAGTGGACGTATTTAATTCGGATTCAGGGAACTAGCGGTGCTGAATTTGAAATGATTTTGTGTATTGGCTCGTTTTGTGTGAGTGATTCTTTACAATGGAAATGTTGTTATATATGTTGTATTCAATCCAGAATATTGAATGAGGGAGCACTGTTCTAAGATTAAGGATATATAATACAAAATGAATACATTGTTTGCCTTACAATGAAGCGAACGGAGGTTTGCAAGCGAAGCGAAGAAGCGCAAAGCGAAAGAATGAAGTGAGTGAAGTTAAAGGTGTTTCTTCAGTAATAAACTTTCCACTACAGCGCTGCGGTGGGACAAAACGCGGCGTTGAGATCCGCCACTTTACATGTAATAATTCGAAAAATTAAAAACGGAATAATTTGACTATTTTCATATTATCATACTCTTTTCATCTCCATCGAGATTTTCGAGTTAATTAATTCAAGCTGTATGTTATATTCGTATACACTACTTCTCCAGGAACGCAGTTAAGTCATACAAGTATTTTTTGAAGTAAAAATAAGAATATACAAATATTTTTAGAAAAATTCATAAATTTTATCCTGCTACATTCATATTTTTATGATTTCACAATTTCTACATACTTAACACGCTATTGTGTTTTTAAATGTTAAATGGTTTTGGTATTTGTGTAACACCCTAGCGTATAAAGTAAGTACCTACAAATATTAAAAGGAAGTAATAGACAGCGAAAAATAAATAGAAATCGGTGCAATTTACGAGCCCCTAGCTAAATATAACATGTTATCACGAACAGTACTTTGAAATTGCTGTAGTTGAGGAATTATTTTCTAATATTACAAAGGCGCATTGCAGTTGAAAGCCACTGCATTGACTTCCCGTTTTTTTTTTTTTTTTTTTTAAGAATGTGTATGAATAATGTAGTAAAGAAGAGAAAAGAAGAAGATTGGTATTGGAGTGATTATTTATCACTATAAACAACTATAACGTGTTTTTCTTTTTTAAAGCACGTTTGTACAGATTTTATATGAAGATGCTTAAACATTTTTCACGTTTGAAAGCGTTTTTGATTTAATTTCTGTTATTATTTTCATATAGTTAGTACGAAATGAAGAATAATTGTTACATACTATTATAGATGAATTCTGAAACTAAACTAAATTGTATTCGTTTCGATTTCATACAAAATCACATTGTACATATTCAGCTGTAAACTTGTATAATATAATATAGAAAAATCTCTCATATTATAGTAGCCTAAGTTACTCCTTATTACATCAGCTACCTGTCAGTGAAAGTCCTCTCAAACTAGGTCCAACCATTTCAGAGATTAGCTGGAACAGACAAACAGACAGACAAGAATTGTAAAAAAATATTATTTTAGTATATGCACCATATATTTATTCATATGCATGTAGTAAAAGCCGTTAATTTTAATATTACACTGCAATTTTATTTCTTAAAGTATAGATATATATTATCCGTTCAGGATTAACCGGCAAATGACAGAGTAATTAGATAGAATCTAGTTTTAGTCTCAGACGACTAACGAATGAGACTAGTAATGCAGTCAAAGCGTGACGTTGAGCTTCACCATTCACCATGCAAGACCGCAAATCCGGCTGAACGTGGAAAACAGAGTGTCTTAACACTAAGTTCGTTTTCCTTACCAAGCTGTATGCGGGATACAGCGTGAAGCTGGAACAAAAAAAAATTACCAAGACAAAACCAATGTAACATAAAATATAAAGTACATTCACTTTCGTCAAGATCTTTATAGAGCCGCTTTGACATAATCTTATCAATTTACCACACTTACTGGTTCGTCGTGACCGATATTTGGGTGAATTTGATTTAACCTTTCAAATGACTTCTCCTTATATAATATTTTAGCAGTAAATCGATTGGAAATGATAAAGAAGGATATTTTTTATATTAATCATGTTTTTTATTTACGTTATTGCTTTGTAGTAAGACTAGTAAGGCTAAGTACGGCGCGGAAATCCGCTACTCAAATTGAATGCGGATTGAGTGTTATAATCCCAAAAATGGGGAATATATATATATATATATATATATATATATATATATATATATATATATATATATATATATATATATAGTGTAGTATTTTTAATTGAAAATCTCGTTAGACCTCTTCTTCTCCATCGTGTCAAAGACTCGAACGCTCGAATAATGGTCTACCAGTGCCTTGCCTGTTGCCTTGACTGTATATCTATTGCCCCAGTTAGATTGTTAGCGGTAAAAAGTAATCTATGATTCATCATTTTCAAAATGGCGACATATTTTAAAGAATAGTGACCCATTCGTAGATTTAGCTTTCAAAATTACTTTTTGTTAGAAAATTTAAACTAAATTTATTGTAACTTATTTGTATGGATTGAATATCATCCAACATCAACAGTGAATATGAAAATAATAAAAAAATATATAAAAATATTATATTAATATATATTTATCAAAGTAATTGATAATATAGAATGATTTTTAAAACTTTTGTCTGTTTGCCTGTGCTTTATGCAACGGCTTAATTGATACAAATGCACTTTTACCACTGCATTTTGGTGAATTTCTTAATATCTAGAGTAAAAGGTTTGATTTTAATCGATGCATGAATATAGAAATTGTATCAATTTCAAATCTACTTTTCCACGTAGACAAAATTTCGGGCGCAGAAGTATTCATGTTTTATCACTCATGTAGCAGTATAGGCAAAGACTACCTGGTGTCGAGACAAAAAAAGCTGCGCTTTTTTTCCAGAATAGAAAAATTTAAATATTCGATTACACCTCTTACTATCTCAATGACATTCAATGACCTCAAAAAATATTGTATTAATATTATTGATAGTATTTCCGCTACATATCTTTTATATCTTTTTATTCTTCGATTTACTCTTAAATATAAGTACCAAATTAATAATGTATTATAGACCGCTAGCCTGTTTCCCACGCCTTTGGAAACACGCCAATATTAGCAAAAATAAATATCTTTTCTATTTTCCTAGTCAAATGGAACGTAAATTCCGTACAAACTTTATATTATAATCAGCAAGCGAATCTCTATGAAGTAACTTTATTTGTATATGAAAAAAAAAATCAAATCACGTCTAACAAGGCTATTTATGGGACAAATTCAAAATTACATAAGTTTTCTTTATTTTTCTTTCCTTATTATACTAATATAACTCGTAACACTTTAAAAAAGTTTCCAAATTCCAGAAGAATAGTGACAACGATCTCGGTGAAATTTACATGTGAAGAAGAGCTTGTTAGGCTTACTTCAAAATTCAGAAATTGAAATGAATTTATTCTATTACTTTTTTCTATCAATATAACGCACGACGGGATTTGAGAAAATAGTCTTGCCAGACGGACAGACTGCCGAACAACAAAGTGATCCTATAAGGGTCCCGTTTTTTCTTGTTTTGAGATACGGTACCCTTTATTTCTCAAAAGAACTTTTTCAGTTTTGAACTTTTGAACTTTTCTTCAATAGACATTCATTTCTTCAAGTTCAAAAAGTGTATTGAACATCAGAATGCATAATAACTGCATTTACCGTCAGACACTGTCCCACTGCGCCACGATGACCTCGTATATACTCATAGTATTTGTAGTCCTGTTATACGTTTTAAACCGTTTTTAAAACTGATAAAAAATTTATATTATTAGTTTATTATAAATTTATATCATTGTGCTAGTGCCCGTTACTACGTATTACCGTTTTTATTATCATTTCACATATGTTTCATATTGAGATTTCCCCTTAGACTGCAGAATGTAAGAGCTTTATATCTAAAATATTGTACGTACTAGACTCATGTATTAAACTACGAAAACCTTTGAGATAACAAATTTTTTTGTATCGAAGCAATCGTATCGAAAGTTGTCATAAGCAATTTCGGAAAAACTATACTCACTTTGTTTATTTGTTGGTATATCATAGAAAAAGAAGAAAGTTGATATAAAAAATTTAAGTTATATAGTTTGTTGGCTTTAATTTAGCAATTTATAAGTGTATCGCAGAAAAAAATCCATTACAAAACTGATATTTTTTGTTTATTTCATTCAAAATTTGTGAGAGTACTTTCTGCTGAACTACAATTATGAATTGTTTTTGTCCGGAACCCTCGGTGTACGAGTACTATTTCCATTTATATTTTCCACTTATGCACTTTTTAAGCTTATTAGATTTGCACTTTAAGCTCTGCACACAATAAAAGCGCTACAGTACTTACATGCGAATGTACATAATGACAGCTTTATACCTCACGTGAGACGGAATAACGATGTACTAAACTAAACTGTCCAAATCCTCCCTTTATATAGTCATTCTCTCACTTTTATAAATAATAACTATCTCTTACAATATCGAGATTATTATGGCGCAGTGAACCTATGTCTGAAATTATTAAATTTAAATAATTTTGTCTTCTTTCTATGGCAAAATAAGCATGGGGTTGAGTTCCGCAGTACAACACTCACAGTGGCTAACATATTCTTAATACTCTCTGTGACTCTCGTGCTACATGTAAAATAGTCAAGAACATTTCGTGCCAATAGGTTTTCAATAGGAATTTAATTTTTATTGACTAAAATATATATTTTTTTCACTTAACAGTAGGCAAATTGCGTAACGTTTTTTTAAATATAACTATCTCGATAAACGTTAAAGCGATCCGATTTGGTTCATAACCGCGCAGGAAGCGGCCGACGTCGACTGAATAAAACATCTCACTTTGCCGTCACTTAGATGGTATCTGCGTCAAAGCTCTTGAAAATAAGTAATAAGTGCTTTCATGTAAAATTATATACAATTTTACTAGAAAGATCAATTTTAATTTTAGCGCCTTCCTAGCGTAGATGGGGAGCGTCTCAAGGGAACGTGGTTTTGGTTACCATAAAAATATATGTTTTTAATATTGTTTTAAAATTGTTGTTTTTTTTAATTATTGATTATCTGGCTTAGATAATTTGCTATAGCTCTGGTTCAATTTATGAGTTATTAAGCTTAGAATGTTTTAATATATTTTATATAATAAAACTTAAAATCCCGTTTTCATTGAAATTTCTGGGAATCCCCCCATAGTGCTCCCCAAGGACGCTACAACTTTAGGTATCTACGCTGCGCAATTTCAGCTGCGTGCTCTATGTTGTGTCAGTCATGTAATAACGGAAGAGTTATATATATGTATATATATATATACATATATATATATATATATATATATATATATATATATATATATATATATATATATATATATATATATATATATATATATATATATATATATATATATATATATATATATATATAATATATATATATATATATATATATGTACGTTCTCTCGAGATTTGCAGCTTAACTTCGCTGCAACAACAATATTAACTTAGACGTATGTTAAACCATTTATCAGAACTTTATGCTCAGTGGACGTATTTAATTCGGCTTCAGGGAACCAGCGGTGCTGAATTTGAAATGATTTTGTGTATTGGCTCGTTTTGTGTGAGTGATTCTTTACAATGGAAATGTTGTTATATATGTTGTGTTCAATCCAGAATATTGAATGTGGTAGCACTGTTCTAAGATTAAGGATATATAATACAAAATGAATACTATTGTTTGCCTTACACAATGAAGCGAACGGAGGTTTTCAAGCGAAGCGAAGAAGCGCAAAGCGAAAGAGTGAAGTGAGTGAAGTTAAAGGTGTTTCGTCAGTAATAAACTTTCCACTACAGCGCTGCGGTGGGACAAAACGCGGCGTTGAGATCCGCCACTTTACATGTAATAATTCGAAAAATTGAAAACGGAATAATTTGACTATTTTCATATTATCATACTCTTTTCATCTCAATTGAGATTTTCGAGTTAATTAATTCAAGCTGTATGTTATATTCGTATACACTACTTCTCCAAGAACGCAGTTAAGTCATACAAGTATTTTTCGAAGTAAAAATAAGAAAAAAAATATACAAATATTCTTAGAAAAATTCATAAATTTTATCCTGCTACATTCATATTTTTATGAATTCACAATTTCTACATACTTAACACGCTATTGAGTTTTTAAATGTTAAATGGTTTTGGTATTTGTGTAACACCCTAGCGTATAAAGTAAGTACCTACAAATATTAAAAGGAAGTAATAGACAGCGAAAAATAAATAGAAATCGAGCAATTGCAATTTACGAGCCCCTAGCTAAATATAACATGTTATCACGAACAGTACTTTGAAATTGCTGTAGTTGAGGAATTATTTTCTAATATTACAAAGGCGCATTGCAGTTGAAAGCCACTGCATTGACTTCCCGTTTTTTTTTTTTTTTTTTAAGAATGTGTATGAATAATGTAGTAAAGAAGAGAAAAGAAGAAGATTGGTATTGGAGTGATTATTTATCCACTATTTATACTTAATGTAAAAAAACAACTATAACGTGTTTTTCTTTTTTAAGGCACGTTTGTACAGATTTTATATGAAGATGCTTAAACATTTTTCACGTTTGAAAGCGTTTTTGATTAATTTCTGTTATTATTTTCATATAGTTAGTACGAAATGAAGAATAATTGTTACATACTATTATAGATGAATTCTGAAACTAAACTAAATTGTATTCGTTTCGATTTCATACGAAATCACATTGTACATATTCAGTTGTAAACTTGTATAATATAATATAGAAAAATCTCTCATAATAGTAGCCTAAGTTACTCCTTATTACATCAGCTACCTGTCAGTGAAAGTGCTCACAAAGTAGGTCCAGCCATTTCAGAGATTAGCTGGAACAGACAAACAGACAGACAAGAATTGTAAAAAAATGTTATTTTAGTATATGCACCATATATTTATTCATATGCATGTAGTAAAAGCCGTTAATTTTAATATTACAAACAGACACTGCAATTTTATTCTTTAAAGTATAGATGTAGATTATCCGTTCAGGATTAACTGGCAAATGACAGAGTAATTAGATAGAACCTAGTATTAAAACCAGACGACTAACGAATGAGACTAGTAATGCAGTCAAAGCGTGACGTTGAGCTTCACCATTCACCATGCAAGACCGCAAATCCGGCTGAACGTGGAAAACAGAGTGTCTTAACACTAAGTTCGTTTTCCGTTACCAAGCTGTATGCGGGATACAGCGTGAAGCTGGAACAAAAAAAATTTACCAAGACAAAACCAATGTAACATAAAATATAAAGTACATTCACTTTCGTCAAGATCTTTATAGAGCCGCTTTGACATAATCTTATCAATTTACCACACTTACTGGTTCGTCGTGACCGATATTTGGGTGAATTTGATTTAACCTTTCAAATGACTTCTCCTTATATAATATTTTAGCAGTAAATCGATTGGAAATGATAAAGAAGGATATTTTTTATATTAATCATGTTTTTATTTACGTTATTGCTTTGTAGTAAGACTAGTAAGGCTAAGTACGGCGCGGAAATCCGCTACTCAAATTGAATGCGGATTGAGTGTTATAATCCCAAAAATGGGGAATATATATATATATATATATATATATATATATATATATATATATATATATATATATATATATATATATATATATATATATATATATATATATATATATATATATATATATATATATATATATATATGGAGGTGTAAATAAAATAAATAAAAAAATAATTGAATTTATTATCATTGCTAAAAAGATATGACGAAATTACTTAAAGAAAGCTATTATTAGTACAGTATATTAAAATGAAACTTAATAAAAAATTTAAGAGCGTCTGAGTGTAAATGGGATAGCTGGTGTCTCCATCCCTGCTCGAAGGAACTATTGTAATTAAATAATTATTTTCATTCTCCTTCTTTGGAACACTAAGTCGGCTCTGATATAACAAATAAAAAACAACGCCTACAAATTTGTATTTGCAGTTCGTTTCTTATAAAATGAGTATGTACGCCCGCAAATTTAAGTTGGTCTAAGTTTATAGGTTATACTTACCTAATCATAAAATTAGTACGGAACACTCGGTATGCGAGTCCGACTCACATTTGACCAGCTTTTAACTATATAATCAATAGATTAATCTCTGAAAATGTCAAGGAAAGCCATGGCGAGTTATTAGTTAGTTGTAAACGAAAATACAATTTTACAAAAAGATTTATAATTCATTCAGTGACAAGCACGCACGACTGGTTTACAATAACAAAGCATATTTAATTACGCCTTTTCTTTGTGGAGCTTACCAAGCAGAAATTATTTTAGAGCTAAATTTAAACAACATTGTAAAAATTGTATTAAACTGGAAATTGTATTTAATTACTGAAAAAAAAATGGAAAATTTGTCATTTTAAATAATGTAGTTATTTCATAAGACAGTTATTTCATAACTTTATGCTTTAGGTGCATAGAAAAAAAATAGTGTTAAATCACTCCGCTTTCTGCCGTTTACCATACACATACAGAGACTGATCCACTGTGCCACAATGGCTTGCCAAAAAATGTTGGCTTAATATATGATCACAATCACAATAGAACTTCCTTTTTTGATAAATTCATAGGAATATTTAATATGTATGATAATGTATGTCCCAGAGGATAATTTAAAATGTAAATAAAATTTTATCATTCTACACAAAGTCAGAATGTGTACTTTAAAAGCTTTTTGTTTAAGATAATTTTAAGCTTTCATAAAACAAGCAACCATACTAACAACTAAGATTTAATAATTAATTACTGCCAGTTTCGAGATATACGAGGACCTGGCGTGACTTTCCATAAGGGTTCCTTTAACAAGACCCAGAATTAATAGAAGGCAAGATTTTACATATAATTAACAAGACCTAAAGCAAGATTAAAACTAAAGTACCAACTTTGTTCTAAGTATATATTTGAAGGTAATTTTGAAGATCGAGACCAATTAAACACATAACTACGAGTTAATTAGACAACTAGGTTTTAGTAAGATTCTATTTTTGGCTTTATGAAAGTTTTATATACATTGTTTTATTGTTTTGGAGGTATGCAGTTTTATAATTAATACAGCGTTTTATAATTAATACAACTATATTTCTCTCTTACGACATATTTAAAAATTGTCTACCCAAAATGCAGTTCATTCTCATTACTTATCGTTTTATTATTCACTAGCTTTTACCTCCGGCTTCACACGTGGTTAAAAAACAATTAAGATTTTTCTATGACATATTCTAAGTGCCCAAGGTAGCCTCCCAGGTACATTTCTAACGTTCCTCAATAATTATAATATCTAGAACAGAAATATTTACACTACTACTAGAGTTCTTTGGCTTAATTATATTAATACAGAAGTAAAGGAAAGTTTGCTATAAGTAACTGCTTTCAATTGCATTATAAATGATTTTTTTTAAACTATCTCAATTTTATACAAACATATTAAACGTAAAGTAACGTTGAAAATGGGATTATCGTTATATCAGATAGCTTAAGAAGCTGACGAAGCGAGAACATTGGCGTGTCCAAGAACAATTCTTGGTAAAATATCTGCAGTACTGAAATTGATCTAAATGTTCCGTAGAATATTAAAGCTTATTTATATATTTATATCGGTAATACATGTTAAATTGGGAATCAACGAGTTATTGAAATACATTATAGAAATTTTTGTTATTTTTAATAATCTGTATAAAATAATCATTGTGAATACGCGACGGTTTGTGGGTTCGATTCCCGCTCGGGTAGAATTAATGATTTTCATTTACTTCGCTCTGGTAACAAGTCAAAAGCGCGGTGTTGAGTTCCACTACTCAACACGCAATGCTACGAAAGGCGGAAAGCGGGGAACGGAGTGTCTTACTACACTAGGTTGCTACGGTTCCCTCTGCCTACCCCGCCATGGTAGGGATTCAGCGTGAAGCTGTGAATACGATTAAGAATAAGGCACGAAATACGCTAGAATTGTCCGATGGCTATCTGAATCTATACCAATATTATAACAGTGAAGAGTTAATCTCAGAAACTATAAGAAATAAAACAAAAAAATTTTGGTCTATTTAACTCATGATCATCATCTTATCTTATGTTTACATAGAAATAGTTAAAGGTTTATATTTTATTACGTTAATTCAAGGTGCCATGTACAATGGGTATTTAGAATGTGTAAAACGTTATACACAACTCCAAGACATTTTCGTTTGACCACACGAGTGGAGCTATTAATGAATATACATACATACATATCTTCACGCTTTATCTCTAGGGGTAGTCAGGGGGAACGGAGCGTCAAACGCTGTGGTCGCTGCATACCTGCTTCCCCCTCGTCCACTGTCATTAAACTCTTCAAACGTGCTCTCCGGGGGCTCTTATGCTTTTTACGTGACCTTCCAGTATCTTCTACACTGTGTTTTCGAAGGTAAACCGAGGTCTCCCCTTACCTCTCTTACCACTCACTTTTAATTCATATACCTTTTTTACCTCTCTTTCATCACGGTACCTACCATTCTGTGTAATAACTCTGTGTTCTTCATTTATAATGAATATAATGCGTACATACTGTAATATATATTTATTTCAGTTATTGTTAACTTTTTTCACTATATTATATATATATATATATATATATATATATATATATATATATATATATATATATATATATATATATATATATATATATATATATATATATATATATATATATATATATATATATATATATATATATATATATATATACATATATATATATATATATATATATATATATATATATATATATATATATATATATATATATATATATATATATATATATATATATATATATATATACTTTTTATGGCTAGCAAATTTTTTTAACTTGAAAATTTTACAATTCATTTTTCTTTTTTGCTTTAACGTCTTTTAACTTTAGAAGCTCAAGAATATTATGCAAAAATATTCTGTGTTGCGTCGTTTGATAAATATGCAGTGAAGTAATTTCAGGCAAATCTTGTTAATGAAGAGTATTTTGTTAGCGCAGATTTACTTAACGGTTGTTTTTTGGATTTATTAAAAATAGAGGACCAGTAGTGTCATTAATATATACAAAAGTGGACATTGTCTTATATATTATAGGTAATATGTGTAGTATATTTTAGTAGATAGACTTATCTTATATTTTTTTGAACCTCAAAAAAAAAAAACGGCATTTTTCTCCCTCGGTTCCTTTGTCTGTCTGTATGTGCATCTTTTTTAATACCAGCTAAGACTAAGTCTACGTGAGCTACAAAAGGCTTTGTCGCAAATCGTAATGTTTGCCGTTGAGAACACAAAAACCGTTAAAATGGCAAACAGTGGTAAACTTTGTTAAAAAGTGAAAACTGGAAAAAAAAGGGGAGAATGGGAAAATTGGTAATATAATCGTATACGTATATCACAGAACGTATTTACAAAGTACGTAAATAAGTTATACTTGTAGTGATAGTTTGTTTCTTGTAAAATATTCTTAAAACTTAAATTTGTCAACTGTTATAAGTTAGATCTATAATTATGAAATTATTACGGAACTCTCATTTAACCATTTTTTTGTCTAAGCAAAGTCATATAAAAATTATATTTGAATTCGAGCAAATACTGCAAAGTAATCATTTGAGAATATATTAATTTTTAATAGAAATTTTCCCCGATGTTTATACAGCCACGATGAAATATGAGAAGGATATACTCACCCTACATATATGTTTTTTAATATCAGAGATTCGTTTTATATGTATATTACTCATCCGATTCACAAATTATTACTATAATGACATCGTAATTCAAAGCTCGATATATAATATTCAATTTTCACCAAGAAAATTATACCATTAGTATGCTTTAGGCTTGCTTTTCCTCTGTGCGGAATAACAATTTAAATATTATACAAAAAAAAAAAACATAAAGCAGCAGTCTTTTACAAAATGAGTGTTTGTAGCAACCATCTTTGGCTAGCGGAATTTGTGAAATTCTCCCTACATGTATATGCTGACAACATAAATAAGTTGTGAAAAACGTATAAGGATTTCGACGTAGCTTAATGAGATTTTAAATCTTTATACATTTTGTAAAAATATTCTTCATTCTGTTTTCTGTGAGAATAAAGTGCCTTCAGTAAAAAGCAGGACCTTTAAAATAAATGAAAACCAGTACTAATTATATAATTTAAAAAAAATATTCCAAATATCAGAAGAGAGAATTTAAGATCACTTCGAGATTTTCTCGTCAGAGTGGGGGAAAAAAAAGGAATTCCTTCGAGAATCATTAATTTGTATACATTTTTATTATAAGTAAAAAGTTAAAGTAAATATTATAAGTAATAATATAACTTTCATTTATCCCGATAATCTGCCATATAATAATGAAAATATAAATAATAATGGTTCATTTTGTAAAATACAAAGCACAAAGGCACAACGTCTGCCTGTTAACACGACTGTTTGTGGGTTCAATTCCCGTTCGGGGGTATGAATTATTTTTATTTTTTTCGCTTTGGCAACAAGACAAAGCGCAGCGTTAAGTTCCGTCACCCAACACACAATGTCTAGAAACGTAACGGAGTATCTTAACACTAGGTCCCTTCTGCCTACGGTTTCCTCTGTCTACCCTGCTATGTGCGGGGTACAGCGTCAAGCTATAAAAATAAAAAAATAACAATTATAATTTGCCTGTAAATCTAAAAACGTTATTCCCAATGTTACAATATTCCAAGGACTTACACATCCTCATGTTATATTTAAAGCTCCCACTTACCTGTAATAAAGAAAATTTACATTTATTTTTAAAAACTTATTAAAATACAGAAGTAATACAGATACTATAATGGAGAAGAAGAACACCTTCTCACTGTAAGCGTGATGGATGCGATGAGTCCTTGATCTAGCTAGAAAATGTGCGTTGTAGAGATCAGCCACGTGGCACATGATGTATGATATTCGGGCTTACAGGGAAAAACAGAATGTTTAGACACAAAGTCATCTATGCTTGAAACATGCTAAATATGGGATTTTATATCGTGAAGCTGTCAAGCGTTATGTAAACTAGTCAATTTTTTATAATTAAATTAATGATAAATCGTTTTGTTGTTTACTTTACTTTGTGAATGTATGTAAAAAAGACCAAGACAAGTTGTCCAAGAGGAAACAATATGGAAAGGGCTACAATATAAGAAAATATGTCATATTCCTTCAAATATTCTTATATCTGTGCAGCGAGCAAATCGATTAGGCATTGACAAGCGAGGCGACCACAGAGCGAAATATTTTATCATAAATAAATAAAAAAAAAAATTCACTCAAAAACAAAGATGACATAACATATTATTATAATGACATCACTAGATAGATGACCGAAACGGTTTACAAAACTATTCACTACCGCAGAGCGAAGTTTAAAGAAACAAAAGAAATGTTTACAAACAGAAATCGCCGCTAATGTAATATAAAGTGGTGGGTACATAGCCTTTAGTTCACTCGGCCGCGCGTAATTGATTTTGATCCGGTCAATTTCGGTAATGTTCACATCGAGTCCGGTTGGCACAGAATATTCGTGATGAAAACGAGTGAGTACTGGTTTTGGGGGACGTCTTTCTCTTTTTTATTTATTTTTTTACTAAGACAAACTGTATAGCCATAGCAATTACGAGTACACCTGTCACTGAATATCTCTATTCGGGTGAAAAGCTAATTTTCTTTTAATATTTACGTTGATATAATTTGGGAGGCGTGGGCTGAATTATACAGGTTTTTGTGTATCAAAATTTCTTAGAATTAATATATTTTTTTCTTTGAATTAACATATATTCTTCGTCTTATATAGTGGAGTAGGTGAAGATAACCTAGTGTAGTCTCAATTTAGTGATCAATTACTGAACAGTGCATGATATATTGCGGAACTTAACGTCGTGCTATTTGAATGAATGTGAAAATATTAATGAGAATGAGATAATGTTATTAATTTAGATATTAATATATTTATATTCCCTCGATCAGAGATCAAATACTGCAAAGGCAGACACCGTATCTATCACCTTTGTCTAAATGATTTATATTATAAAGAAATTCTCGAAAATCTCTCTATGAACCAGTATGTACGCAAAATACTAATAATACCACTGCAAAATGTTTGGGTTTCCAAAAATGTACAATATCAGATTACACGCGATGAACCCGGTGAAGGAGTTTCATTTGAAATGTATAATAAATAATAATAATAAATAAAAATAAAATAATCGCGTAAAACAAAGATTTTATTAGAAGTAAAGCTATATTTTGATTTTAAATTACGCTACTCAACTTGACAGCTTTGTCCAATTTTTTTTGTTTAAAATTAGTGAAACTATTAAAATTAAATGTATATAATATTTATAAAATGGTGAATTTCTGCAAAATAGATGTGAAAATGTTTCATTATTACTATCCATACAACACAAACATGATGTTAGAGTAACTTCATAGTTGACATTATAAAGCTGAGAGTAACAAGTTAAATCAAATTTATTCATTCATACTTAGAGCTTTTATTAAAAAGTTTGAAAGCTCAAGCTATGTCATACGTACGAACATTGTACATTAAAAAAGTTTTTTTCCAGCCGTGTGGCATCTACTTGTCGTTGGATTACTTGCTGAAGCGAGATACGAAAATGTCAATGTGAAACAGGATTGGTGGGAAAATGCTGTCTTCTACCAAATATACCCAAGGTCGTTCATGGACAGCGATGGAGACGGGATCGGTGATATCAATGGTATGTCCCATATTTTTTTTTTAATATTAATTAATTTGATTTTATTTGAAGACGGCAACACTAGGGACTTGGTCCTTTTTATATTTTGGTCATCATTATTTATTATACTGCTATTGATATATAGAACTAATACTGATGATAACAAATAATATGTATACAAAATTTTAACCGACTATAAAAAAAAGAGTTTCTCAATTGGATTGTATGTCTGTTACGATGACTCTGCTAATTGAATTGATTTTGATGGTTCTTCTTTGTAAAGTAAGGTCTTTTTTGTAAATAAAAGTAACAAATAACGTTTTTAGTTATAGCCCAACGCGTTATTGCTTGTTATTTAATATGGGTTATGGCTTGTATCGATGAAATCTTCGTATAAAAATATATAATAAAAAGTTGTAATATTTTTGATTACGTGAATAAAAATTATTCATGGCAACAATAAATATTAAAATTTTAATATAAAACTATTCTATGAACACAAACTTGTATTTTTAAGTCACTTTATAAAAAGCGGAAAAATAAGAGCCATTCATCCATTTCATTCCTTTATACAGCATGAAGTTATATTTAAAATTGACTATTATTCACACATTAAAAAAAGAAAAATATTTAAAACTGTATAAATTTGACATTACAGTATTGGAACCAGCACCAAGCCCATTAAGCCATATGTTCATCATGCCCGTAACTTCTATCTATAATGATTAATTATAACTTATTTTTACCGTAAGCTAATATTTGCATTATTATTTTTAGGAATAACATCAAAACTAGAATATCTAAAAGATCTCGGAGTCGATGCAGCTTGGCTGTCGCCTATATTCAAGTCGCCGATGCACGACTTTGGTTATGATGTATCCGACTACTATTCTATTCAACCAGAGTACGGAAATATGGAGGATTTCGAACAACTTCTGAAAAAAGCTAATGAGCTAAGTAAGAAGAACTTTACTATAAAGGGCCTTATGAAGCTTTGACCAAAGATAAACGACCAAAGTTTAAAAGTAAAAGTCTTTGAAGAGGACAATATTGTGCAAATTTTCTTATTTTTTTTTAAATATCACTGTTCTGTTTGATAATTTAAGATTACCTTAGCTTTTTACACGTTTAAAATTAAAAGAATCTTGAAATCTGTCTAATAATGATAGTTTATAATATCTTCTAATATTATAAAGTTAAAGAGTTTGTTTACTTGAATGTGCGTATCTCAAGAACTATTGGTTCGAATTTATAAAATGCAATGGGCAGTACATTCATCAAGAGTCATTTCAATGTCAGTCTAGCTGCGGTCGGACCTACCTCAGGCATGTTGTGTCATATTGTAGTCACAACTTTTGTTATTTTCATGTGCCCAGGCGTGCGAAGCCGCAGGTTAAGCTAGTACAATATATATATATATATATATATATATATATATATATATATATATATATATATATATATATATATATATATATATATATATATATATATGGCATGGCTTAGTGGTCAGCCTTTGGACAGTTTCGATGAAGCGTGGGTTCAAATCCCGCTGCGTTCAAATATTTTATATATTTTCTTTGAGTACAACATAATATGTCGATCATAATAACATCCATTCCAGATATGAAAATAATATTAGATTTTGTGCCAAATCATACAAGTAACGAGAGTGAATGGTTCATTAAATCATCTCATAAGGACGAATATTACAGCGACTGGTATATATGGGAGAATGGACATCTAAACGCGAAGGGTCAAAGGAGTCCGCCGAACAATTGGGTAATAAGTTAGATTTGAAGTATATATTTTATAATTACCGTAGAACAGACAGATAAGACGGTTTGTGGGTTCGATTCCCACTCGGTGAGAATTATTATTAATATATTTTATTTTCTTTGCTCTGGCAACAAAGCAAAGTGGGAAACGTGCTATACGTGCTTCCTACCCTGCTATACGGGTTACAGCGTGAAGCTAAATATATAATAATATTAAAAAATATAACATTTTATACAGAAAATTCGTTCGTTGCTACAGTGAACATTTACAAAGTACCAAAATACGATTCTAATTGAACTTTCTAAATCCAAGCCAACACGCTACTGAGCTACTACACCAAAGCATTTCTCATAACAGTAAAAAGGCCATTACAAGGGCATGGCAATATATTTTCATTGCGCTACCATCTATAAAGACGATGCTCGTATTGTCGAGTCGAACATCCTAATGTAATTATGTAGATGCATTCTGTTCCAGTTGCGGAAATGATGGAGGCTCCTAAGGAAATTATTCTGTTTTCTTATTAATATGTCTAACAAAAATATAAATATCACTTAGGCCGTCTTGTGGTAGCGGGGCAGCGTCTGACTGTAAACGCGTTGGTTACGGGTTCGATAAAAATATCAACGTTTGGGTGAATCCAAGTGTGACAAAGCGTGGTGTTGGCGTTCTGTTCCGCCAAATTTAGGTGGAAAAAAAAGAATAGAGTGTCCTATCACTAAGCTTCTAGAGAGAAATATATCGTTCATTCGTAGGGGCCTACCGCATTTTGCTGGACACAGAACAGAACCTACTATCATAACAGTATAGTGATACACAGCTGTATATTATGTAACGATAGCGACACAATCGTATCGTCTACGATTATCTCAATTCACTAATAGAAATATTATCCTATAAAGGAGTTCACGAAAATAAAGCATATTTAAATATTGCTTTAACTATTAAAGTCTAAGAAGATATATTTTTCTTCTAGTCTAAGAAGATATACCTTACCCTTTTCCAGATAAGTGTTTTCAGAAAAAGCGCATGGCATTACAAGGCGTCTCGTGATCAATACTATTTGCATCAGTTCGGTAGCGCTCAGCCAGATTTGAATTACAGAAATCCAGTTGTGGTGGAGGAAACGAAAGTGAGTAAATTTTTATAGCAGAAAGGAAAGTTCTTTTGAAGTATACTCGCCTTTCAGTTGATAGTTTTAAGTTGCAACTTCGTTTGCGTATATTAAATGTACAAAACAAAACCACGTTTTACCATTTCTGTAGGAATTTACTGAAATACTCCTGGAATCCACCTTTTCACTCCAGGAATCTTACCAGATTTTTTGCTGTTTGTAATTTAAATACTATATATATATATATATATATATATATATATATATATATATATATATATATAGCAGCAGATAAGTCATCTACTATCAGTAACAAATCTTCACGAAACGATTCCAAGAATTATCTAATAAAATTATTATAATTTTTTAAGTGAATATGAATACGGTTTACCTAAAAAAAAGAATCAAATGTTTAACATACAGATTCAAAAAAATTTTAAATTAAGTAATAAAATCATATACAGATTGTATAGTAAAAATAAAAAATACATTTTTTTAATTGTATTGACAAAAATTAACTAAAATTTTTTGACGTTTCTAATATTAATAAATGATCTGGAATGATCTTGACAGCTTTCGTTAACTTAAAACTCAAAATTAAGTACATGACGTTGACTCAACACCCATACATGTCTTTCCAGAATATTCTAAAATACTGGCTAGAAAAAGGAGTAGCAGGATTAAGGATTAACGGTGTAAATTACATATTCGAAATTGATAAAGATCTATATGGAGGTAGATATCCTGATGAGCCGAAAACTGGAAAACCAGGATTTGGACCAGATGATTATGATTACTTAGACCACACTTATACAAAGGACCAAGAGGAAACGTATGAATTAATTTCACAATTTCGAGATGTATTTGATGCTATCAGTGTTCGTGACAACTTAACCAGGTAAATTAATGTTGTAAATGTACCACAGTAAACTAAATATATTGATGTGATTAATAATGTAAGGATGTTGTGGTGCAGGACAGCATCTCACTGTAAACGCTGTGGTTGTGAATTTGGTTGCCACTCAGAGTTGTAATATTTAAATTTATTACATTTTCCCCTCCCTGGTAACACTCAACATTCCATAACATTGGGGTGGAAAGTGGAAACCGAAATATCTTAATACTAAGTTCCCTATGCTTTACTAGTAGGGTTTCTAAATATTCGTTAGCTAAAGCCTTACCAAAGAAAATAACAAAATATACATGTAGTGAAGTAAAAGTAAAATATTCTTTATTGTACATCAGGTAAATGATATAGGATACAAAAATATCTTAACTTGGAAACATGTATTGTTTCCATCTAGTTTACATCGAGTGATCAAGCGACTCCTCCAGGTAATACTCTAGAAGGACTCTACTCTAGATAGAGCACTCAGGCACACATTGCACAGGCAATACTCTCTTAATTATGTTACTATGGTTATCTAAAAATGAAAATAATGATTTATTACTACTTTCTCATTTCCATTCATTTTTTGTCACACATTGTACGGTGTTAGTATAAAATGTATAAAAATACACAGAACTTCCGGTTTTACATAATAGTCATCATCGTCTTATGTAATAGAATAGACTTTTTATCTAACGCGGCTAATAACAAATCATTTTGTTGTGTTATTTGATAACCTTGTTCTAGATAAGAGCTGTTAAATGTTATGGAAAGTAATAAGCACTTTTTACACTCAGACACTTACCGCATTTAATGTCTTACGTATAATAAGTTATAAAATGGTTCTAAATTACCAAAAAAAGTTCCAGGCCGACGTGGCACAACGGCACAGCGTCTGATTGTAAACGTGATGTTCATGGGTTCGATTCCCACTCGGAGACTTTTTTATTTTTATTTTCTGTGTAAAAGTGTCTTAACACTAGGTTCCCCTGTCTACATTTCAACATACGTGATATAGCGAGAAGCTAAAGAACACCAAAAGATATTTATTTTGTTCAATATTGGCTTCTTCAGATTAAATCATCTATACTTCATTGTTACATATTTATATATAGTTCCATTCTTATTATGTGTGCGTCGTATCACCTAATATTCAGGAGATCTCTATTCTAAATTTGCCACTATATAAATAAAAAAAATGTTAAAGGCGTGCTCGTGACTAAAGTAAAATTTCATAGATATTAAAAAGAGTTAGTGTTGAGTTTCTTGTTGGACCTTCTCAGCAGAACTGCCTTCAGAACCAGTGGTAGCGACATGTTCATTCAAAAATTCAAAGTCTAAAAAGTCTATTTGGATAAAGAATGGAATATCTCGATCTGTTCATATCTATCTTTCTTCTATATAAGACGCTTAAAGCTGCTAACATAATTTAGTGAATATATGACAATAAATGATAAAGCTTAGGTTAGAAAGACTGGGCGTTCAAAATAAAAATTTTAACTGCATTTTTATTTCCCGCCGCTGATGGAAGCCATTACAAAATTAATGACCGGCTTTACAGTAAAACGGCATTCTGTTGAACCGAGTGGCTTTAAGCTTGTTACTGTCTAGGATAATAACGAGGGACACGTAAATACACGGTGACGGTAAAGCTTAGTACGTCGGGGTCAAAGGTCATTCGCTTAAATTCAACTGAATATGGTCTGATATTTTATCTGTTCGGAAATTATATGCCTTTTGATTTTTTTTATAATTTAAAATGTATTTTTTTTTAATTTAAATTTTGATTGGTTTTAGAATATGAATTAATTATGTATTTACTTCCTTCTCTTCCATTTTTGGAGCTTAGAAGATACTTTTCTTAATAGATTTGCTTTATTCGTTCTTTTATTATTCAACTTTTAGTCACTTAAGTGTATCTTGCCTTCACAATTAAAATATGCATTAATAGTTGCATTAAAATATAATATGTAAATATATTTTTTACTTTATATTTTCTTTTCTTTTTCAGCCATAAAGTGATAAGATTTTTTATAAATGTTAGTAATGGATATATTAATTTCTAACTAAATAAAATTTAAACTATGTTACTTAAATCTATATATTCTACTTAAAGAAAACGTATAAAAATTTGAACGCAATGGGAATTGAAGCCGCGCCTTATGGAAACCGTCCAAGCGCTCTGACCACTTTCCCATGCGTTCTTTCTCACGCAGTGTCGAATTTCATATATGCTTTTTTAACAACTTATTACGTTGTTAGCATCTCTGTAGGGAGATTTTTACATACTTTCCGCTACCCAAATATTATTGCAAAGAACATACATTTGGCAAGAGAGAATGCTGTTTTTTTTTTTTAATTGATCTTAGCCTTAGTGTGGATTAACATTTTAAAAATCATAAAAATATCTATCTATACATCTTTTTACAGGATAATGATAACAGAGGCATATACAAGTATAAAAAATGCAGTACGCTATTACGGGGAGGACCTACACCCCGGCGCCCATATTCCCATTAATTTTGTACTCATAAAGAACTTAAACAAGGAGTCCGATGCTAGAGATATCAAATATGCCGTCGATCGGTGGCTGACCTACAAACCGCTTGCGAAGGCAGCTAATTGGATGGTAATTGATCTTAAGATTTAAATATATATATATATATATATATATATATATATATATATATATATATATATATATATATATATATATATACACTATTATATTATTATTATTAATAATATACTGCTGTATTTAATTGACTTTTGTATTAAATAAGTTAATGTTGCCTTCGTCGTAGGTGCGACAATTTACGTATTATTTTTTTAACGTAAAAATATGGAACATTATTGCATAATGGCATTAATTAAAAAATACTGCACGGTAAAAGTACTAATAAATATATACACAATGTTAGTCTTATTAACTACTTATAAGATGGCATAATCTTATTTGATTTTTACACTAGGGAATATTACACAAAATATTAATTAGTTTCTGCTATTTTAGCAATTTTTAGCTGTTGAAAAGTTTTTCATTACACACATGGTATATAGATTCGATTCCTATTAGGAGAATATTTAACATATTTACTTCATCAAAGTATTTATGTTCCACTGTCAATAATGTAAATGTTACTGTAGTGTAGTTTGAGTCTCCAATTCGTTTTACACTACTTTTTCTGCCTCTAAAAAATAGTAAAAAAAAAGTGAAAAAAAACGGAGATCAAATAATATTTAAATGACCAACTGCCTTTATAAAAGAAGCTTCAAATTTAAAGTTTAAATTTAATATTAAAAGTACAAATAATAAGTTATATCGTTATATTTCCAGACTGGCAACCACGACAAGAGTCGTATAGCGTCTCGCTTCAGGCCAGAGTTGGTGGACTCTTTCAACATGCTTGTATTGTTACTGCCTGGCATTGCATTTACTTACATGGTAAGCTATAGCATCGTGAAAGCATAAATCTTCATATATATGTACATATGTACGTCGATAGACTATTATTAAGAGTAGCTCAATCACACTTTTGACTGACTTACTGACTAATTTTAGTCTGGAAATAGATAAATCTAACTTACTTACTAGAGTTTTAGAACTTAATACACAATATTCTGAGACAAATCAGAAAACGAAGAGGTTCTCTATAGGTAGAGCAGACTCTGCTATATACAGGCTAGGAGCTAAATACTTCGACAAGGAAAGATTAAGTTTGATATTGAAATAACATTATCATACCTTATAGTAGTTATGATGGCTTTATATAATATTATAATCAAATTATAAAGGGCGAGGAAATAGGAATGGTGAACGGCTTCGTGCCTTGGGTTGAGACGAAGGACCCTTTGGCGTGCAATACAGACGACCCTATTAATTTCATAGAGGTATCCCGTGACCCCGTAAGAACACCCTTCCAGTGGAGTAATGGGAAGAACGCAGGTGAATTTTGATTCTTATTTACTTTGTTTTTGTATCAAGCTGTCTCAAGCATGTATCCTTCATATAACAGAGCAGGTAGAGGGAGCTGGTTTTAAGATATTCCATCCTTCATCTACAGTGGCGGAACTCAACGCCGCGCTTTGTCTTGTTACTAGAGCGAAGAAATAAAAATAATTTGTTCACTCAAGGGGGAATCAAACACACATCCATCGCGTTTACAGTGAGATGCTGTCTTTTAATTGATATTTTGGTTTCATTAATGAAATTTAAAACAATTATAGCTTGCAAGTAAGTATCGTATATTAGAGGCGATGTAGTATGGGGTATTTTAGGGTGCATTATAATCTTAATGTTAGCTTTAGGTTGTATTTTGATAAAATACAACAATAGATATTTTTTTGTTTTTATTTAAGTCGGTATTGCATATAAATGTTTAAAAAGAGACCTTCTCTACTTTAATAAAGTCTACGAGTCTACTTTAATAAAATATAAAATGCATAAGAAAAGTAAATAAGTGTTCTTTGTATAGACTGTCTAATATAATAATTGAATAATATTATTGCAACATCCTAAAAAAACATAAATTACACATTACACATTATATTCACAATTGAGAAATTAGTGAAATTAATGAGCATGAGATTACTTGAAAGAAAAACAACATGTTATTGCATGAAATAATTTGATTATACATAACTTTTGATCTTATAATAATTGAGGGCTACAAAAGCAAAGGCGCTTTAGTCACAAAATACCTAGAAAGAGTAAACTGCAAAAATCTACTGTGATTCTACCAAAGTGTTATTTCTACCAGAATTAAATGCTGGCCTTTTCGTTGTAAATCGGTTTTTAAATGACATAAATTAAAATTAATACAATTGACATCAATTATATATAATTTGGTATGATTAGATGAAAAAAGGTACGAGTATTTTTAGAATGAAGCGCCTTTGTTTTTATATCCCTCAATTAGGAAATGTTAATAAGGGCCATATTGAAGTCTGTAAGCATAACTTATTTAATTAGCATATAATATTTCTCCCATTTTTTTAGCTCCACCCAGTAGTTTTTCGACACACGAGCTTGTTGACTTGTGGAATTCAACACCGTTAATTCTTTATCTTTCAAGTTATTTAATATAGTGATATTGTGTACAATTAAGCGGAATCTATCGCCACGTTTTAATAATCCATACTAATAATATGTAGAAATCAGAATTTTTAAACATATATTACTAAGTAGATAACATATAACCATCAAACGGAAACTACTCAGTTTTATCATATTACAGGATTTTCAAAAGCATCCAAAACTTGGCTGCCAATAGCCGAAGGTTACGAGCACACAAATGTAGCGAAGCAGAAATCAGCTGTACGCTCCCACCTACAAGTGTATAGAAGTTTGACATCGATTCGTATGCGGCCGGCGTTCAGGCTTGGACGCTATGAGTCTTTGGCATTGAACAGTAAAGTTTTTGCTTTTAAAAGGTGTGTATATACTTTTTTTATTATTTTTATTTATTATTCGGCGAGGGTTCCACTGCCAGAACTCTCTATTCTTCTCATATTCATATTTAAAAAAAAAAAACAACTAAAACAATTTGCTTAAAAAGTTTATAAGAATTATTAATTTAATAAGAAATGTTAATCTTGTTTTTTAAATAGATTCATGGCACGTAATCTAACTTTTTAAAATGCCCAAACTTCGAAGCTTCTTAATTGAATACGTATAAATGATGATAAATAAGCACAATACCTTAATAAAACCTCATTAATTTCACTAATTTAACTTTAATATTTTGCATATAAAACGAATATCCTTATCTCAACTCTCTTGACGTAGTAGATCCAATATATGTATGTATTAATAATCTAATTTAAAGAAAAACAAGAGACTGCTACTATAGTTATCGTTCGGGTAGTAATTATATAAAACTGAGATATATCCAGAGATCAACGTACAGCCCGAACCGATAAAAAAGTAATAGATAATGGAAAGTCTACGTAGGTGTATATATATATATATATATATATATATATATATATATATATATATATATATATATATATATATATATATATATATATATATAGATATATATATATATATATATATATATATATATATATTATTTATATGTTATTCTACAGATGGTACAACGACGACGCGTATATAGTTGTAATGAACGTCGGCAAAACATATCAAATTGTAGATTTGACAGCTTTCGACTTGATATTTGGACATTTGGAGGTTGAAATTAGTAGCGCACTTTCGTCGAGAAGTTATGGGTATGATATGTTTCAGTTCTTCTGCATTTTTGTTATACTTACTATATAATTCAACACACCGATGTTTCAAATTCGGATGGAAAACGGAGACCGGAGTGTCTTGACACTAGATTGTCCAAATACACTAGGTTACTTAGGTACTGTAAGAGTTATCCTGCTATATGCTGAATACAGGATGCAACTAAAGTTATAAACCAATTTCAAGTATAATTTATGTACATGTTTATACATTTGAACATTTTTCCAGGGACAATGTTCAGGCAACCCATCTGGACTTGGCTGCAGACGAGGCATTAGTATTAAGAATGCAGGTGTAAAGACTTGCCAGTTTCAAATTGCGATGTTTAAAATAAAATATACTATTATTTAATAGGACCTTTTCTTACCTTCCAATTTCAAATCCTTTGCATCAAAAATAAGCTGCTTAAACAGTAAAAGCTTTATTATTGTTTCACACAAGAAGGGTTTGGGGTTTTTTTGCAATTTAAGTAAGAAATGGCTGCGAAAACAATTGATTTGTTTTATTTACTGATCACTAATGTTTAGATAGACAAGGAAAATATCGAAATATAATAATTTATAGAGATAATGTGTTTTTACTATATATTTAGACTGTCGGATGTATAAATCGGCAACTCTATACGAGACTATAGAGTTGTCGTAGCAACTACGACTCTATACCACTTAAAAGCTTCAATTGTTGATAATTTTTCTATATGCATGCTTATAGGGATAGGCGAACTATATTGTGTCTATTCAGAAGTATATAGTAAGTATTCGTATGTCGAGTGATGTTTTACTTAACGATATTTGCTTGTATATCAAAATATTTCGTTAAGATCATCGAATATTATATAATACAATCTCTATCAATACTAATGGCATTCTGGACGATTGATTTAAATTTAATTTTAACTATTACCTTACTATAATAATATATAAAAAAAAATACAATTAGATATTTTAATTAAACATGTATTCTTATGTGGTAAATATTCGATACAATACATCCATTAAATAAAATGTTATTAGAAAAGATTCATGTTTGTAGATTTTTTAAAAAAGAATTTGATATTCATAAAATCCGCATTTCATGCGTAACAGTAAGAACTTGAAGTACAATAAACATTTATAAATAATGCAAAAAAAATCATAAATAATGCAACAAGATTCATAAATAATTTTAAAACATTCATAAATAATTCAAAAACATTCATAACTATTAGAATTATAAGCAAGCAAAAACATAAAATTAAACGGTCTCAAAAGTTAAGCGTGGTATTTTAAATACTTCGTTTAAAACTACAGCGAAAGTTAGAGTCACTTTGCAAAAGCACACAGATTTTATCACTGCTAATAAACCTATGTATTTGTAACGTCTAGTAGCCTCTAGTAATTATATTTTCGGTAATATAAAGCATAGCGTTGACTTCCACCACCCACCACCACCAACGGAGAGCAGAGAATCGTGTCTTAGCACTAGGTTCTCTGTTATTCTCCACTAGCTACATTGAAAAAGCTCAAGTTGAAAAAATAAAAGTTGCGGAAACAAAGTGATTCATCGTCGTTTAATGCTTTATATACAGTGTTCTTCATTTTATGGGAACAAAACCTCTCTTTATATACCTTTGTCTAGCCAAACCATTACATAATTATAATATAGAAATGTTTTATAAGTATTGCCATTTATGGCGGTTGTAACCAAATGGCAAAGTAAATAATAAAGCCTAATACAATATAAATGTTTTACGGCATCATGTTTGCTTTATAAACATAAATTATAAAAGTTAAATACTTTTTTATTATCAATATAATTTAGAGTAATTACTTTAATTTACATGAGTACTTATATTATATTATTTTAGTAACAACTAACCTATTTATTATCATTATCTAAATGTAATTGGAATCCAGGTTCCTACACTGCGTAATTTCGTCTCTACAGTGTCTGGCACGTCACTTATTAACGGAATACATTATTTAAAAGATCTATTGAGTCACATATGTATATGCACGTATATATATATATATATATATATATATATATATATATATATATATATATATATATATATATATATATATATATAAACAACAAAACAAACTGTTGGTTTTTACAAGAAACGAATTCATTAAGACGATAATAAGTTTATAAAAAAACATTTTATCACTTTCCTTAAGATTAATTTAGACTCATTTATGTCACAAACCCGAAAAATACAAAATGCCTCCAAACAATTTCAAATTAAGTATAAAAAGGCCGGTATCAAAAAGTCTCGCAAGCGCGATTAAAAAGTGGATGAAGGAACTGAAACGAAGTGGTACATCCGATATTCTTCCTTTATAATCAAAGTTAATAACAATGAAACTAAGCCGCTGAATTGATTTTCATTTCTCAAAAGCAAAGGAAAATATTAATCTGTGAAGCTCACCGTACCTGCTATTCTTAGTTTCACAATGGTTGCTATTTTAAGATTATTTCTGCTTATATTTAATTAAGATAAAACATCGATATTATATGTTGATAGTAAATTAATAATATCGATACATATGCCATAATCACTTACTATACACGATGAGCATCTATTCGATTTATTCGACTTAGAATAACTGTTTTTTTTTACACAAAATTATATAGATCAGAGTTTCCCTCTTTGGGGCCGGGAACAACTTTCATATTTTTACCGGCATGAAATAAAAGATTTATGATAAAATTTTAGTTTAAATTTATGCTGTGAATATTGCACTAATTATGCCCATAATTTAGCCTCTGTGCACTGGAGGGCCGCGGATTACTGGTTGTGAACCGTTTAGTAATTTATTACTTTTTAAGCTTTACGCTTATTCCTGCCTACAGAAGGATATATAACACTGCTAGATAACCGAGTGTTAAGATCAATTTACAAAATATTTCGTTGTAGTAGCGTAACTCAACACCGTGGTTTGTCTTACCAGAGTGAAGTGATGAAAGTATTTGAAATGTAAGTGTGGAACGGCGGCCTTGAATTTAAATAAAAAATAATTTTTAAAGGAAATATGATTTTAATCACCCTGGTATGAAGCGAATGACCTTTACAGGCGGAAAGCAAGGATCAGAGTCTCTTAAGTTTCCTCTGGCTATTTAGCTATGTGCGGGAAAAAAATATGTAAGCTTCTTATGATTTCGTCTGTTAACTAGTTAGTATAATATTATCTAGTCATTAGATGAATAAAGAAAACAGAAAGTCTCGTCCCAAAAATATTTCCGTGTAAAATTATACATGTAAATTATTTCGTGTTTATGTAACCAAAATCCTTAATATTATTAACAATGTCAAAATTTTATATACAGTTTTGAATAATCCTTGGGGGCCATCAAATGCAAGTGTCATGCAGATAAAAAAGCACTAAAGTTACGTAATGCTTGTATCTTTAAGCAGTTTGTTTTTATTGTATTTGAGTGTCAACAACAATGCATTCATATAGCTAAATATAATTTGTATGTCGATATATTATGTAGACTAAATTTACTATAATCAAATTTTTCCCAATAGACCAAATAATAAGCTATCATCAAAAGCAATTTAAACTTTTTATTCAATTTTCATTTTAAAACTTTACTTTATAACAAAAATAATATGATTATTTTACAGTTGGTTTGTTTGTACTGTTTTCCATAAATTAATTTACATCTTACTCTAACCAGTGTCGGCATAGTAGGGAAATACACTAGTGTCAAGACACTCCGTTTGCCACTCACCGTCCAACTTTCAAAAGAGCGTGGTTCAGTGGCGGAACTCAACGCCGCGCTCCATCTTATTACCAGAGAGATCGAGGAAATGAAATAATTCATCCCACTCATGGAATATTAATTTAATAAATTAATTATTTAACGTTAAATGAACTGAAAGTTGTTAGAAACGCCATCCCAAGAGTTCTCTGGCAAACAATTAAAATACGTGTAAATAACAAGTAAATCCGTTTATTTGTACTAGTACACTTTAAACAGTAAACACTAGAGACTGTATTGATCCACTCAAGATAACTCGAGAATAAGATAAGTATTAGATTAAGAAAGTCATCACTCACCAACAAAGTTTTATCTGTTCTTCAAGTAAATGTTGTTTCGCTCAATATCTGTATAAATAATGTTATAAAAAGTAACTGAATCAATTTTTTTGAGGGTTCCGGTAAAAAGTAGGCTAATAAGTAAAAACGGTACCCTATTACTAAGCCTCCGCTGTCTGTCTGTGTGTCACCAGGCTGTATCTCATAAAGTGTGATAGATAGAAGGCTTAAATTTTCACTAATTATGTATTTCCTTTGCCGCTATAACAAAAAATATTAAAAATATATAAAAAAAATTTGTTAGCGGAATACCTACAATTATGAAATAAGTACGGAACTCTCTGTGAGCGAGTACTACTCGCACGTGACTGATATTTTTTTCGATTTATGCTGTATCTGCATATGTGCAGGGTAGGCAGAGGGAACCGAATATTAAGGAGCTCCATCCCACCCAATCTCCACCTAATTTTTGCGACATTGTGTATTAAATGGTGGCACTTAAGCTTAAACTTACTTTATATATATATATATATATATATATATATATTATATATATATATATATATATATATATATATATATATATATATATATATATATATATATATATATATATATATATATATACATATATATATATATGTTTTTTTATATTTCTTCAATAAATATCCGCAATACAACATATTTGCTATATACATATATATGTACTTAACTGTACTCCTCTTTACGTAATACATACGTGATTGGAAACACTAAAAACAAAAATAAGACCTTTGTTCTTATAGAACGTAGCTTCTCGCAGACACTCGCAGACAAAATTAGTGCACTAGGACTTTTGCGTAACATTCGTTTTGTTTGTTTGAAATTTTATTTTAATATTTTCTTAATTGTTATTCCGCAATGAAGATTGAAGAAAATAAAACAGAAAATTGCTGCAGAAAACCGAAATTCTTATAGGCTTGTTGCAACTTGTTTATGTTGTTAGGACACTACGTTAAAATTTATACGTTTTCTAGAAATAAATATAATTTAAATTAAAATTATACAAATAATAATTATTATTTTCTCACTTTAGTAATCAAACACTTTAATTTTTTCTTAAATATATGAGTAAATAATATTTTTCATCAATCCCAAATCATCTTTCTTAGCAAAAATCTGTGGATAGTGACAGATCTCCTTACAGCGAAAACTTAAGAACTATTGAGTTAAACGCCGTAATTCATGTGAATTTGATTCAGAATTCAGATAGAAATGTTACTGAAGTTATTTAAAACATTTATACGATCAGTACTGCATTTTTGTAAGAACTTATGATAAATATTTCTTTTATAAAATATGGCCGTTGTGGTGCAGCGGCACATCGTGTGACTATAAACGCGACGGTTGTAGGCTCGAGTCCCACTCGGGGACGATGGATTATTTTGATTTTCTTTGCTCCAGTAACAAGATGCGGCGTTAAAGAACAAAAAGCGGGGAACGGAGTGTCTTACCACTAGGTTTCCTCTGTCCATCTTGCTATATAACTCGTACATAGCACAGCTATATATTTATACAGCGTGAAACTAAATAAAAAATCTTTGGATTTCTATTTATTTTCAAATGCAAATGTTCCGACCCGCTAAACTAAAATTTGCTCTACTTATCCACATATTGAAATATTTAATAAAGTAAAAATTATTACTTATCGCCTTATTTCGTTATTTACCTTCAAATCTTTGGAAATTTTCAAGTACATTGAATGGTAAACGTGCTATCTATCTAGCATACATTGATAAGCCACTCTTTAAAACACTGTCACAATAGGAATATCTGGCTGTGATTTCATAGACTTGGCACAATGAAGGCGGTACTATTACTGCCGTTTTTAGTGATACTCTCTTCAGGTAATGTCTTAAGAGAAAATGAAGAAAGAGAATTGGAATGGTGGGAAACAACTATAGTTTATCAGATCTATCCCAGATCATTTGTGGATAGCGATGGCGATGGAATCGGAGATATTAAAGGTAGATAGATAATTTTTATGTTCACATGAATTGTGTACTTCCTATTTTTTTTTAATTCATATATACTTTTACATAGTATAGTAGAGCTTAAATGATATCATACTTATTTATATCAATGTATAAAATTATTTATGAAAGATATTTGGCTATTGTTTAAATATTTTGTACCAGAAATAACATGAGGTTAAGCTTTATGGACCTGAGAAAGTTTTGCAAGTCGTCGCGTAATATTACTATATATGTAGGTTCTCGTTTTAATATATTAATGAAAATTTTGGTATATAGAGAATTTGTATATCAAACAAAGTCTGAAGATTCTAAGAAAAAGACTATATAAACTTAAAAAAACATGTATAATTAACAAAAAAATAAACCTATTTTCGTCGTTTTTCCACCGATAATATCGTGAAAATAGTCAAAATATATTTTTGAAAAGCCAAATCACAAAACAGTGGAAAATTACGTTTGAGCTTTTTATAAAAATAGAAACGTTTTATCAGGTATTACATCAAAGTTGGAATATATCAAAGAGATTGGTGCTGGAGCCATATGGCTATCTCCCATTTTTCAATCCCCCATGTACGATTTTGGTTACGATATAGCCGATTTCTATGCCATACACGACGAATATGGAACAATGGATGACTTCGATAAGCTCCTCGCCAAAGCTAATGAGCTTGGTAAGTTTAGCTTAAGTATTATTAAGTATTTTACATTAAAAAAGAACAGGTTTCAGTTAGAAACAAATGGATGGCAAAAAAAAATTAAAATATATTTTTTGCAATTCTTACGAAAATTAACTATTATTTTACTATTGATTTTTACTATATAGGTATAAATGTAAATTTAAAATGTATTCACTTCAATATTTTCTAGAAATTCTAATTTTAATAGCACTTAAATAAAACAAGTTGAAACAAGCTACTTCATAAAAGTGTCGACATTTGCGTGTAAAACGCAGAGACAAGTATAATCTGGGTTTAAACCACAACATCCATTAGGATTTACAAATAGTAATCTTGCCGATTTTCCCAAATTATCTCTGAATACAGGCATTGTTTTTGTTTCATTTGTAGGCGGTTTCCCGTTTCAGCTAACGTTTTCTCAATTTGCCACGTACAGTAGCAATCATAACATTTATAGCTTTGTATTGTTTTATTCAAGTAAAACTTGAAAGTATTGCTGAAGAGAAGTAGAATTTATTATGTAATAAAAGTTAGATTATAGGGAATAAATGTGTAATAAGGCGATGTATGTAGGTTCGAATCCATTTTCGATTTGTTCGTAATATTCCTCTATGGTGCAATTGAAAAGAGAACAATAATTAAATATTTTGAAATAAATAATTTATTTTATATTTACAGATATCAAAGTTGTATTAGATCTTGTACCCAATCATACATCTAACGAGAGTGTTTGGTTCCAAGAAGCTCTTAATGGCAACAAAAAGTACATTGATTATTTTGTATGGGAAGACGGTACCGTAGATGAGAATGGTAATAGGCAGCCACCAAATAACTGGGTAATATTAAATTCTATGCTATAATTTCAATACTAATATGTACATATATATATATATATATATATATATATATATATATATATATATATATATATATATATATATATATATATATATATATATATATATATATATATATATATATATATATATATATATAAGAGTTTCTATATATCAAGGTTAAAATTTAACTGATATATGTTTATATAATCAAAAAATACAATCTGTTGATTGTTGCTGCCTAATGAGGCGCGGGTTTAAATCCCGCTGCGTTCAAATTTTTATAAGTTTTCTTTAAGTATTTTTCTTTATTTAGTTTGGATTAACATTTAAAAAATATCAATTAATATATTTAACAAAATACAATCTGGTATAAGTAAAATAATCCAAATGTATATACTAGTAAATAAAATTAGAGTGTCTGTTTGTAATGTTAACATAATCGCTTTTTACTACATGCATATGAATATACGGGTACACGGTACGTACACCAAAATAATTCTTTTTACAATTCTTGTCTCTCTATGTGTTTTTCCGGGTAATATTTGAAATGGCTGAACCGATTTTGACGGGACTTTCGCTGATGCTATAAAGAGTGACTTACGCTACTTTTATTTGAGAAAAAAAAAACTATATTAGAGTTAATACAAGTATACTGAACATGTAAATTGTGATTCCGTATAACATATCGAAACCAACGCAATTCATTTTAAATAAACGGAGAACCCACAAGCGGGTCTCTAGTAATTAATTATTATGGACATACATACATACATATCCTTAAATAATTTTTAATTTTAAATTATAAATTATGACAAATATTTACTAAAGAATATTGCACACTACTGAGTAATCATTAATAATAATAAATTGAGTATCATTGTTTCGTTATCGTTATCATGCTTAATTAAATGTTATTTTAACAGCGAAGCCATTTCCGAGGCAGCGCTTGGGAGTACAGGGAGGAAGTCGGCAAATACTATCTACATCAATTTGTTGTCGGCCAGCCTGACTTAAACTATCGTAATCCGGATGTTGTTGAAGAAATGAAAGTAAATATTTTATTTTATTTTAAATTTGTTTATTTATATTGGTTTTGTGTAAAAAAGTTACTTTTTGAATTTGAGGCCACAGTTTGTTTCTCAGAGAAGGGATAAAAGTTATTAGTTCCCTCGAATACGAATCAAACCCTTAACCATCGTGTTTACAGTTAGAAGCTCTTCCAATGCGCTACAATGACCTTTGAACGCTGAAGGTGAATGACGTAGGTTAAGAAATTTATAATAAAACCTAACTCATGTTTTAAGTAATAAAAATGGCGTTTGCAGTCCAGTTATTACAATAGAATTAATAATAAGAATTTATAAATATTTGTACATATAGCTATTACCTATTAATCATTTTCCTTTTAATTTTAATCACAGGATATTATACGTTTTTGGCTTGAAAAAGGCGTGGCTGGATTTAGGGTTGATGCGGTCAACTGTTTATTTGAAGTAGACAAAAATGTCTATGGCGGTCAATATCCTGATGAACCGTTCTCTGGAAGAACTGATGTAGATGCTGAATCGCATGATTACTTAGCTCATATCTACACTAAGGACCAAAACGAAACTTACTACATGGTTTACGAATGGAGGGACGTGTTCGATGAATATGCAGCGAAAGACGGTCTATCTAGAGTTATGATGACAGAAGTATACGCGTCTATACAGGATGTTGTGAAATATTTTGGACAAGATGGTAAAAAGGGTGCTCAAATGCCATTCAATTTTGATTTGATTACCGATGTGGATGCGTCGTCTAGTGCAGCTGATATCAAGACAGCTGTCGACAAGTTTTTAACTTACAAGCCCTTAGACAAAGATGCCAATTGGGTGGTATGTTGTTTTCAATTTTCTCTTTTAAATATAGCAAAGTAAATTCAAGTAAATTCAATATTTATAGAAAAAACATATAAAAATGTGTTATGCGAAATTTTTAAATGCTTATAGCGTATAAGAATTTCAAAGTGGCTTGTTGAGAACGTATGGCATATAGCACTTGGACGGTTTCCAAGAGGCGTGGGTTCAAATCTCGCTATGAATATTTGATATATTGGATATGTTTTTCTTTAAAAATAAATTATTATTTTTTTTATATTCATGGTGTATCTCGGATACTTTATAGCAGGGTAGGCAGAGGGAACCATAGACTCAATGAACCTAGTCTTAAGACACTCCGTTTCCCGCTTCCCGCCTTTCGAGGCATTGTGTGTTAAGTGGCGGAACTTAACGCCGCGCTTTTGCCTTGTTGTCAGAGCGAAAAAATGAAAATATTTCATACTTTCATATACAAACCGTTGTGTTTTATTTATTCTACTTTAAATACTGCTCCAATAAGTTAAAAAAAGATTTTTAAGTCGGCATAGAATCGCACGAAATCTCCAAGTGTACTATATTAATCTATACTAACGCGCTCATCTTAAAAATGTACTTGATTGAATTTCAATTGAAATATTGAATAGTCCGACTATTGAGGAAAGCTGAAGGCTATATTGTGGCTGTACGGAGCTACAGGTAAAACCTATACATATACCTACACAATTTCAATTTTCCAGGTTGGCAATCACGATAATAGCAGGATGGCCACACGTTACGGGCCTTCTCTAGTGGATGGCATTAATATGATTGTTTTGTTATTACCCGGCGTTGGAGTTACTTATATGGTAGGAGCATAAAACTTTTTACTAAATTACATTTGGTATTTATGAACAGAATTGCATTATGGTAGTGCTAGGTCTCGATTGTTTTTGTTTTCACGCTGTATCCCGCTTAAAGCAGGATTGGCAGAGGATATATAATGCTAAGACATTTTGTTACCCACTTGTCAACTTTTGAGACAGTGCGTGTTGAGTGGCGGAACTCAACGCCGTGCTTAATCTTGTTTTCAGAGCGAGAAAATTAATAACAATTCTTTCTCCCCTAGTCGGAATAGTAATATTATTTTATATTAATGTTAAATTTTTTAGTAATATTTTATTTTATTAGGGCGAGGAGTTAGGCATGGTCGATGGATATGTAAGCTGGGAGGATACTGTAGACCCATCAGGGTGTAACACAAACGATCCAATCAACTACGCCAAGTCTTCAAGAGATCCTGAACGTACACCTTTCCAATGGAATGCCGAAAAAAACGCAGGTATAGATAATTTTACTTCATATATATAGTACCTACATATATTGCTGTATTAACTTTAGTTTTATAAATAATAATTAAAAAAAAGTGTTTCAGTTGACAGTGACATTTTTGCAATTTTTTTTTGTCGTCATTATTTATATAACTAGCTTATGTCAACAAATAACGCACTTAAGTAATTTTCGTGCTGAGTCATGTACAAAAAAGAGACTTGGCTGTGTTTCAAGGATTGATGAGAAGGCTTAAAATATAACCTGCTTTAAAATCCTTCATTTTATGTTGTATAGAAAATATATTTTTAAGTAACTAAGCACCATTGTTTTTCGAAAAGAAAAATAAAGTGTCAAGTTGTAAGATATTTAGTGCTGAACGATTAGAATGATATAGTATCTTTATCTTATAAAGGTTTCTTATATTAATAACACATGATAAGGCTTTCGTGGCTCAGTTGCCAAGTGTGTGACTGTATGTGCCATTGCAGATTCAATACTCGCTTAAGGCAATAAACTTTTATTTATTTTTCCAGGTTTTTCTACAGCCGATAAAACTTGGCTACCAGTCGCCGACAGCTACGAATCAGTAAACGTTGAAGTTCAAAGAGAAGCTGAAAGGTCTCACTTGAAAGTATATCAAGCTATAGCCGATCTTCGGCAGGATAAGGTGTTTAGATATGGAAGATACGACTCTTTGGCACTCAACAACGACATATTTGCTTTTAGGAGGTATTTTTTTTACACATTCGTATTTTTGTATAGAAAAAAAAAATTCGTTTTGGTACATTTTTTTGTATGATTTTGCATAATAATTTACGATTAGTGTTAAAATGGCGAAAAACTGTGTCGATGTCTATATATAGAAATAGCAATAGCTAAGTCTACATTGAAAGTGATGGTATGAGCTTAAATTTGTAATGCTTTTTCTACATATAGAAGACTAAACGTAGTGTTAAGACACTCCGTTTTATATCCAAGTACAGAAATGCTAGTTATTTTTGCGTAATCGAACCCACAGCTGTCGCGCTTATAGTCAGATACTGTGCCACCACGGCCTCTACAATCGCAATATACGGAATACAAATAGCAAATAAACAAGAATGTTTTAACTTATCTTTCTACGAATAAATTATGTAGATACAATCGGTTAAAAGCAATAGATTATGAAAGAAAAAATAATAAGTGTAATAACGTTAGCTTACATGATATTATTTTACTTTATATTAAACAAACAGAATAAGGCTTGTAATGCTCAATATTGATATTTGACTTTGACCCTTGTTACGAGAAGTCAAACAATGGATATACTTAAATAAATACAACTAGAAGAGAAAAGAACATTTAACAAGTAACGGCGGTATCGTTTTTCTTATTTTAGTCAATTTTAAATGACAAACGAATTTCACTACAGTGGCGCAGTAGAGATGTTTGTGCTTAATAACTATAGGTTGTCAATTCAGCAGCAAGTGATATCACCAAAAGCAAAATTCCGCTACTCAGCTAAAGTATTTTAAATACTTAAGGGGAGTGGGTCATGGACTATATTCACATATTAAGATTTAAATTAAGATTCTGCATATATATATATATATATATATATATATATATATATATATATATATATATATATATATATATATATATATATATATATATATATATATATATATATATATATATATATATATATATATATATATATATATATATGTTTTTTTTTCAGATGGTACAAAGGAGAGACTTATTTAGTACTAATTAACATGCGAGACGTGGAACATGTTGTAGATTTGACGTATTTTGAGAATGTGGACGGTGACGCCAGCGTCGTTGTAAGAAGCATTCAATCTCCTAAGAATGAAGGGTGAATATTATATGATTAATATGCTCGCCTCCTCTCGTAGCATCATTTGCATTTTGAGTACTAAATTTATGATTTAACGCGATCATAGTTTCTGGTGAATCTTGTTAATAAGCTTTTTTGAGGAACTTAGATATTGTAGTACAATTAGATATTTAAATTTAATTTATTTCAAAAATAAAAAAATATAGTTGGACATACAATAAATATAAGTACATACATACAATAAATGTAAGTATAATATATACGATAAATGTAAGTGCGATTTTCACTAAAAGGATTGCTGGAAATTAAAAAAAGCTCGTTCGGTAAAAACTTTTGTTAATTATTAATATATCAGTGAAGCATAAAATACATATTTATTCCAATTTGACATCATCGTCAAAAGATTAATTTTCCAGGATATAAATAGGTAAAACCTTAAACAATTTTTAATATTTTTCTTTGAACTTATTATAATCATTTCATTTTCAGTGACGTGTTTGACGTATCGGAACTTCCTGTAGCGGGATTCGAAGGGGTTGTGCTCAAATTAATATAGACATATGGCAATTTTTATACTTAACTTATAATAATAAAACAATTTGGCAATTCAACCGGCTCTTTTATTCAGTATATTGTCAGACAGACGTGGCTTATGCGAATTGTACAAAGTTGTAACTGTACAAAGCTCAGCTCTCCTAGAACAAAGTGCGGAGTTAAGTTCCGCAACTCAACTACAAATGTCTCAGTGCAGTTTAGTTGCTCATAATATGTTGTAACTAGCATGAAATGTATTAAACATATAACTGCTCAAGGCTTGATAAAAAAAAACTCAAATACGACTGCAATAAGTTCAAATCAATTTAAATTGTTAACTTATCCTTAAAATGATGAGTTAGTTTTTAAATAAAAATATAAGTAATAATTTATTTAAAACAAAACAAATATATTAACTAAATAACAAAAACTACAATGCATAGAATTCTAATTATTTCCATTGTAGATTGTAGATACTAATAGAAAATAATAATTATGCCCACTGTACAAAGTAATAAATTGTATTCCGCAGCCCGCACACTGTACATGCGTTGTGAGGCATAAAATATAACTATGGTTTTTAGTCATTAAAATACACTAAGATGATATTTTTTTTTTATTTTTGTTGTATTAGAATTGCTTTTTTTTTATTTAATTTTAGTTTTAGTTGTTTGCGTTGTATTTGACTACCTTTTGCTAAGATATCACGCAAGCGAAACCGTTTAAAAAATATATAGTATAATTTAAAAATGATTACTTTCCTTTTAAATAAAGGACCGTCATGGCGCTGAGGCACAGCATCTGCCTGTAAACGCGACGGTTTGTGGGTTCACACTCGGAGATAATGAATTATTTTCAATTTATTCGCTCTACGTAACAAGGCAAAGCGCGGCGTTGAGTTCCGCCACACTCCTGCAATGCCTCTAAAGGCGGAAAGCGGGGAACGGAGTGTCTTAACACTAGATTTCTTCTGCCTACTATGTGCGGGATACAGCGTGAAGCTAAGAAATATAAAGGACAAATCGTATTCGTAATACTAAAAAAAAAATTAACATATTACACTAACACAACAGTCACCAAATATTATTTGTATCAATATGCAAATATTTAAAATTTATACGAGTATATATTTAAATAAATTATTTAAAATATAATACGAGAGAACGGCCGAACGATACGGCCTGAACTTCAGTTCCAATGAAAACAAAATTTATATGTTGAAAATAAATATACGTGTGTTGAAAATAAATATAGATATATATAGATATATATAAATATAGATAAATAAATATATTAAAAATAAAAAAGTTATAACTTTTATAATATCCAAGGTTTAATATTAATAGATGAATAAAACCAATGACCTGGATGAATGAAATCTGAATCTGGAATCTGTATGAAAAAGGATGGTATGAGATTTCAGTAATATGCGTGTTCAACAAAACACAACAAAATTTAAAAAATATAGTTCAGTAATATATTATTAATCATTCACGCTGTATCCCGCACATATCAGGGTAGGCAGAGGAAACCGTAGGCTGAAGGAATCACGCACTTTCCGCCTTTCAAATCATTGCGTGTTAAGTGGCGGAACTCGACGCCGCGCTTTGCCTTGTTACCGATGTAAATGAAAATAATTCATTCTCCCCGAGTGGGAATCGAACCCACAAACCGTCACGTTTACAGGCAGCTATTTCTCGTATTTATAGTTACTTAAAAACAGTTCAAGATTTCTCGGATGAAATCAATTGTTTACGAAATTTACTAATCCCTTTATCATATTCCGTCGAGTTATCTCAATCGGCAGATATTGCTTAGTATAAAATGTCCTTGTGTGTTTCATCATTGGTACATTAGGCACCATGAGGTAAGTAAAATAGGTTTTATATAATTTCATAAATATATTAATAGAAGAAGAAACTATTAAGCCTCTACAAATAGATAATTTTATTGTATTCAGCAATAGTTTTTGAAATAGAGGAGAATTTATTATTTTCATTTTCTAACTCTTATTATATGAAACGTGGTGTTGAGTTCTCTCTCCATTTACTCGTATCGAATTCGTATGAAAAATGAAGAACGGAATGTTTTTATATATGCGCCTGTATGAGAGATACAATATATAATAATAATAAAAATAAATTAATTTCAGTCTAATATGTGATACAGATACACTCTAAATATATTTATAGTTTGGTATATCTAGAAACCTAGAGGAGAGCGATAGCAACCGTACCGTAAACTGTATCTCAATTGCCAGCGTCTTTCCTTTTAACAAAATATATTGATACTTCTTTACAAAACATATGAAGCTAAAAACAAATTTATTTAGGAGATCAAGGTTTTACTTTAGTAAATTAATTTATGTCACCAAATAATCATATATGATTTACTAAATGAGATTCATATATTTCATATAAATTAATATTTCGTTTCAGGTTTAATAGTTTGATTGTGCTCCCACTTCTAATTGCTGTCGCTTTTGCAAATGAAGTGAGGGAATTAGAGTGGTGGGAGAAAACTGTCTTCTATCAGATTTACCCTAGATCTTTTATGGACAGCGATGGTGATGGAGTCGGTGATTTGAAAGGTAATATTTGATGATTTTGTGGTAAATTATGAATACCTACTGATGTTATAAAGTAAGTAATAAGTCAGTAATAACTAAGTAAGTAATAAGTATTTTTATATTAACTTTATTAATTTTAAGTTTGACTAGACGCATCTCCGGTATTTCTGATGTCATAAGTCACTTTTTGATTTGCCAAATTAAAGACAAGACGAAAATTAATTCAGCAACTGGTTGGTCTATTTAAGCCAAGTTATTCTACATAAATATAAATGAATTTCATCCAGTTACGATGGTTAAATATGAAATATATTATTATGCAAAGAAAATGCTTTATCTTCTATATCTTATATTTTATAACTTTTGTAGGAATAACTTCAAAATTAGAATATTTGAAGGAATTGGGTGTTGGAGCAACATGGCTGTCACCCATGTTCCAATCGCCTATGTATGACTTTGGATACGATATCGCTGACTTTTACAGTGTGCATGACGAATATGGAACTATGGAAGACTTTGAAAACTTAATTGCTAAAGCTAATGAGTTAGGTTAGTAATATATATATATATATATATATATATATATATATATATATATATATATATATATATATATATATATATATATATATATATATATATATATATATATATATATATATATTAAAAAAATAATATTATTTATTTATTCTTTAAGACATAAAAATTGTACTTGATTTTGTACCTAACCATGGCAGCAACGAAAGTGTTTGGTTCGAAGAGGCGTTAAAAGGACACGAAAAGTATTACGATTACTTTGTATGGGAAGATCCAGTAGAAGATGAAAATGGAAATTTGCTTCCACCAAATAATTGGGTAATTCATTCTTATTTTGTAAGTTATACTTTAAGCATATTTAACCTTAATATTTTAATCAAAATATTTTTATAGAATAGCGTTTTTAGAAAGAGTGCTTGGGAATACAGGGAAGAAGTTGGCAAATACTACTTGCATCAATTCGTAATTGGACAGCCGGATTTCAACTATCGCAACCCAGATGTAGTTGAGGAGATGAAGAATGTTTTACGGTTTTGGTTTGATAAGGGAGTCGCTGGCTTTCGTGTAGATGCCATCGCTCACTTATTTGAAGTAGATAAGGAAAAATTTGGCGGAAAATATCCAGATGAGCCTAGAAATCCGAGTAATGATGATCCCGAAAGTTATGATTATATTGACCATATATACACGAAGGATCAAGACGAGACTTATGATATGGTATACCAATGGAGAGAAGTTTTCGATGAATATTCAGAAAAAGATGGCTTAAAAAGAGTAATGATGACTGAAGTGTACTCTAATCCTCAAGTTACTATGAGATATTTTGGTGACGGTGAACGAGAGGGTTCTCATATGCCTTTCAACTTTGTACTTATTTCTGATGTCAACGGGGATTCATCCGCTGCGGAAATAAAATACGCACTCGATAAATTTTTGACATTCAAACCAATAGATAAACTCGCTAACTGGGTGGCAAGTAAAATTGAATAAATACATTTGTCTTACGATGACATTAATGAAAAATTATATGTTTATTTTAAATGCAAATGTTTGATTTTAGGCCGGTAACCACGACAATAACCGAGTTGCTTCAAGATTCAGTCCGAAATTAGTTGATGGCTTGAATATGATCGTTCTACTCCTGCCAGGCATTGCAGTTACATACATGGTAAACATGAAATATTTGACCTTGTGTGCATGTCTGAACATGAATTGATATAATATTTATTATTGATATTAAATATATAATTTTTTTATTGACAGGGCGAAGAAATAGGGATGGTAGATGGTTTTGTAAGTTGGGAAGATACTGTCGACCCGCAAGGGTGTAATACGGATGATCCTATCAGTTATGCATCAGTTTCGCGAGATCCTGAACGGACTCCTTTCCAGTGGAGCTCTGAAAAAAATGCCTGGTAAAATGAAATAAATTAATATTCTTGCACTAACACACTATGTCTTGAAATGCGGAAAGTGGAGAACGGAGTGTCCGAACACTACTTCCCTACCGGGTCCCTCTGCCTACCTGCTATGCCACCAGCGTGATGCTAAAAAATGTATAAGAAGTTTATAACATCAAAATTTTATTTTTCTCCACATTTCATCTCAGGATTATTACAATTAATTGATATTGTGCAATGTATTTTCATCTTTGTAGGCTTCTCAAGTGGTGACAAAACTTGGCTACCGGTCGCAGACGGTTACGAAACTTTGAATGTTGAGATCCAAAGTGCGATTGAAAGATCACATCTGAACGTATACAAGGCATTAGTTAAATTAAGATCGGAACCTGCTTTTAGACATGGACGATATGAATCTGTTGCCTTTAACTCTGATGTTCTTGCCATTAAAAGGTTTGTGGGGTTTTCAATTAAACTTATTATAATTATGTATGTTTTTTAAATAAAAAGTTTTGCTTATCTATGTAGTAATTAAATATAATTTATTTCGAGAATATTATTTACACTGATTGGACTAAATTTTTTAGTTATAAAAAAATGGCTGGCGTCCATTAAAAAGTGAAATTAATCTAATCTAATTAAGCTATTAATCTTTATTATTATCAAAATACAATGATATATTTATTAATTCTCTATCTATTTTTATTACATTAACCGATATTTGAACCCAAAACTAATACTGTTACTACGGGGTCAAATCGTCATCTACGAGAAATAGATTCACAAGTACATAATTTCTAAGCTGGTGAGACGGCTGTATCATATCCAAATCATTCCGACATACATTTCAATACCAACACTTATCATATTATCAAAACAACTTAATCTGTTCCTGGAGATATTTCTAAATATGTCACTTGTCAGATTATATATTTAAATGTCAGCGACAAGGCGGTATTAAGTGTCTGTCCATATATTTCTCATTCGATTATAAATGTCTTTTTAAAACTTTTGCTAGCATCGATTATTATTATATAAAACTATCGAGAACTTGACAGCCTCTGATTGTAAAGGATAGTCATTAATTAATTATTTTTAATTCTCCGCTCTGGCAAGACGGAGAGCTTTGAGTTCCGCTTGTTAACATTTAGTCTGCCAATTCGGATGGGAAACGGAAAGTAGAGAGTCTTGGCACTAAATTGTCCATACTTTCTTTGTTATTTGTGAGATGAAAGAAAGAAGAAACAATATGATACTATAAAAATGTTAGCAAACTTGTCATATAATTTCTAATGATGTTTGTAATTCATATGATCTATTGGATATCAATCTCACTTAGTATTTACAATATGTAATTTATTTGTTTACAGATGGCACGAAGGTGAAATATATATAGTCGTCGTTAACTTTAGGGACGAATCCTACAACATCGATTTGAGCTATTTCGAAAACGTATCTGGAGACTTGGAGATAATTGTCCCCAGTATTCAATCACCGAAAAATATCGGGTGTGTAGCGAAAGATATATCTATAGATAGATATCCATACCTTCTATATTTTTTTTTCTTTACGACTTACTTTTCTACATTTTATTATTTATTTACTTTAAATATAGAAGAAGAAGTAGAATAAAAATATAGAAGAAGCTACTCAATGTAGTAAACATTGGGTAGCTTCTTCTATATTTTTTGGACTGCGAGGTTGTTAGTAGAACTTAATGCTCAATTTTAATATTCATATCTGTAGAATTCTTTAAATAAACTAAATTAAATTTTAACTAAGCCCCAGGCTATACAACTATCGTATTTTGTCAAACATAGCCTCTACTTTACGATATACGTTGTAAGGTCCTATGTTACTGGGTTTTCTTAGGTTAATTAAATCGTATTTACCCATTCTGTATGCAAGGACTATGTTACGCTGCAATCAATGAAGTTTCCGTTTTTGGCAAAGTGAATAAGTGAGCGTTTGTTCTCATATATTTGGTTGTCTCGCTCTTCACAAGTCCTATATGTTACATGGATTATAATAATCCTAATATTGTCTAGGTGTAACTGTTACACTAAACATGCTTATAATGATACTTAAAGAAAACATATAAAAATTTTGAACGCAGCGGGATTTAAACCCGCGCCTCATGGAAACCGTCCAAGCGCTCTGACCACTAGGCCATGCGTTCTTCCTCACGCTGCGTCGAAATTCTTATATGCTTTATACAGCTTATTACTTTGTTAGCATCTCTGTAGGGAGATTTTTACAAATTTCCACTACCTAAAGATTATTACAAAGAACAATCATTTGGCACGAGAGAATGCTGTTTTTATTAAATATTTTGATGCTTTTTAATAAGGATTCAAATCTCACTGCGTTCAAAATTTGAAATGTTTGCTTTAAGTATTTTTTCTGTTCTAAGTGTAGATTAACACTTTAAAAATCATCAACAATATAATAGCTCAGTAGTGATGACACTATGCTATGGTAGTCAGTTCCCGTAGAAAAGATATTATACAAAAATTCACAAATTCAGTGAGTCCAATACGCAAAAAGGGCCTTAGTTATTTTTTACTACATTAGTTTACATACAAAATGATAAAGATAAAAAAACTTTAATAATTAAATTTATTTATATTTATGTACATGTCGCTAGCTAGTATTTATTGCTTTAATTTATTTATATTTTATTGAGTGTGTTGATTTAAAAAGGATTTACAGAGAGAAAACGACCTTCTTTGTATACTATTTATATACGTTTAATATCACAGTTGAATCAGAATATTATCTCAGATAACCACAGATTAATTTAAAAATAGGCATTCTTCGTAGAAATCCCAGAAGGATTATAAAAAATATGAGAAAAGCATTTTCAGAATATTTGTTATTCTACCACACAATACATCCTCTTTAATATTTTGTTAAATAATCGACCCCGTATAACATATTAACAACAACATATAAATGATACTGGTATACCATATAAATCTTTAAAAAATCATCTGTCTATCTATCGAGACCAAGTTTCTTAAGAACATTTGAAGGCATCATGGTGAAACTTTCCGTTGATCTACTTTACCAATACATTAGCTTTTTTTATACAATTGGACATTTTTACTATACAACAAATATTAAGAATAATTACAGCTATAAAGGCCAAAGTACGTAAAACTGAACGGCAACAATTAAATGATTATTACTTCAAGCTAAAAGAATCACGTAATCGTCAGAGAGAGTTAAAATTGGAATCTGGACAGATTAAAAATTCCTTTCCTACTCAGGCCAGGAAGGAGATTGTCGTGGCGCAATAAGATAGCATCAGACTGTCGTGGATTCGAACCACACTGGGGGAGAATATTTTAACATAATTATTTTTGTCACTCTGGTAAACCTAAGCAATCTAAATTAAGTGTCTATCTAAATTCAAGCGGCAAGTACTTGAATAGACTGTCTTAACACTAGATTTCCTCTGTCTACCCTGTAAATGAGAAAAACATCTTTAAGCTAATAAAAAATTGACTGACCAAGTGATATTAATCTCTTCTTCCTTATATACATTTCAATTTTCAATTTTTATATATTTTTACAGAGATCTACTTGAAGCAAACAATGTGGAAATTCTTGGAAGTGAAGCAATTGTTCTGAAAGTGGCCCAATAAGGAAAAACATGTAGAAGAATTATAGGCCCTAATGTTAAAGATATATAATATAGCTAAAAATAAATTCGTTTGCAATATTATGAAATAAATATTTTGATCGATTCCCAAATTAACCAGTTGACCTAGTTAGATACTGCTGTATAAATTTAGTTATATATAAATTTAGAGAGTACATTTAGTTGTGTAGTAGCTGTGACCACTATGTGAGCTTATAAGTCAGTACGTATCGAGCTACAAAACCTTTGAATTGTTCCCGTCCTTATATCTAACAGATACTAAATAAAACATAATGTTGAATGATAAAAATCTAGTACGCATGCTTTTTTTTAAATAGAAAATAAAGAGCGGAGTGATTGATCTTACTGCCATCTTGCTATAACATAAAATATATATTTTTTAATTTTTACGCTTAATTCCGCATATAGCAGAGTACCTAGTGTCAAGACACTCCGTTCTCTGTTTTTAGCTTGAATTTGAGATAAGTGGCGGCCTTAGAGCAAGTAAATGAAACTATTCACTCTCCCTAAGCAGATGAGAGATAAAATAAAATATATTTCTATATATGTACTAGTCTATAACAAGAACGTAGCTGTGGTATAAAATATACAATAATTTCACACAGCATCAGTATGCGTGTGTTGAACTGAATAACTTAACATATTAAATGGCGTATTAATATATGACAAGTTTATATTGCTAATTTGCAAATATATCCATTCGGTCGTGAATAATAACAGTTATTAAAGTGATCCAACGCTTCATTTGCTTTGTAATCATTTTGGCAGAGATTCAAAGATTATAAAAGCTGACGTGATGAAATTGGAAAATTTCTGAGTGGTCATGCTTGGCCTTGCTGAAGTTGGGTTGCCTCAGTGGAGACCGAACCCACAAATGAATAACAGTCAGATGTTGCCCCACTGCGCCTCAGTGGCGAGGTGAGGCTGTGATGGAAATGGAAATGTAAACTTTTACTCTCTACATAATATCTATCTACATAATATTAAATGAAGTACTAGTTTTGAATTGTTGCGTTAGGTTAGTCTTTTTAATATGTATAAAATTATTTTCATTACTTTATTATTATTATATTATTTCTTCGAATTATTGTGATATTTTCACTTATTTCTTGAAAGGTACATAAATTGAGTACAATATATTACACAAATAAGACGAAAATACACCATATTATTACAAATTTTGACTAGAATACTTAATCTGGCTAGAATTTATATTATAATATAATTTCAGAAAGCAATTCACGTACATATAATACCTAGCAAGATAAACAAAATCGAAACCCATCTTAGCTTGTATTAAATGCTTTCTAACAAGAGCTTAATGAATAATGCACAAGCGACATTGAAAAGGATTAAATTTAAATTTGAAGGCACCCTCCATCCATATTCTGCGTCATATTTTATTTAATATACACCTGAGTTTAGATTCAGGAAAGTTATGATTTACTCGGCATTTACGAGTCCAATAGAATTATTTATTTGTAGAATGTCTGTATAATAAACCTAAAGTAAACATTTTGATTTCTTAGTTCATTTACTTATGAAAAATTTAATATCTTCGCTCAAACGATTATCGATTAGAAAATGTATAAAACTATCAATCAAATCTGCATCTTTTGGAAATCATCCAAAAGCTCTGAGCCATTAGTAAGAAAAGTGGCGTTGAATTACACCACTTACTTGAATAGGACAAAAGCTATTTTGCAGCCAAAGACTTGAACGTGTTGCCTTCGCCATATTATATTGATCTAATATATTTTTAATTGCAACTGTGTACTTTAAGCAACTCAAAATAAAAAATGCTTAGCAAACGCTTTATAAATAAAGCTCCACACAAGGCAATTCATGTCAATTAGTAGTGCCATAGATGTTGACGATCAACAGGCGACATGTTTACGTGTGAACATGCGTTTGCTAGCGAAATATTATTTTGTAAGCTTTCGCGTTAAAAACGTTGTGTCTGGAATGTGTGAAAATTATATTTTTCCTTTTAAAAATTAAATGTACTTATTTATACTGAACCAGTTTATTAATATTTAAAATTTAAGTGCAGTTTCAATGTTGACGTTTGGCACAAAGTTTGTTTTAAGCTTTACCTGTATCCAGTACATAAACGAGAGAAAAAATGAACCTAAAACCATCTCATGCAAAATATCTGGCTCTGCTCACCTACCAGAGTGGGGTAAATCATTCCCCCGAGGGGTGACCGAACTCATAATTATCGTATTTACAGTTGGACGCTGACCCACTGGACGACGATGGTCTGTATATATATATATATATATATATATCGGAAGACACTAGAAGGTATATTAGCAGATCAGTATGACGACACTAGATCACAGCAGGAAAAATGTGAAATGAATTAATTGCAACTGTAATGTGTTAAAAAATGCTTTTTAGCTTCACGCTGTAACTTGCATAAAGTAGGATATACAGAACGCCGTGTTGTCTTCTTGACAGAACGTCCCGAGTACTTATATAAGACAAAGATTGGATTCACAGCCAGGCGTACAACTATCCTATAGAAAATCCTATTAATATTATAAATGTAAAAGTCTGTGAGGAGAGATGCTTGTTCCGGTTTCACGAAATTTATGAACGGACTTTGATGAAACTTGGCAATAATATAGCTTATACATACAGATACAGAACAAGCCCATTTATGATTAAATAATACAATGCGCCTTACTAATTAATAAATAATCATCGCAAAATAAACAAACTATTTAAGATTGCCATGTGTAAAAATGTGCAAAAACAAATACACTTTTCTTTTTACATGGCAATAATATCCTTTAGTTCGTTCTGAATTAATTGTGTTGAATAAATTGCAAAGCTGAAATTCTTTCATGGGACACAAGAACTGCATGCATTATGCATAACGTAAATTGTCAAAAGAATAAGAAATTGTACTAGGTACTTTAAATTGACAAGTATAAATAGCTTGTCTACTAGCTTTTATGTAGCACTTAGATTTACATCTTATTAAACATAAAATATTATTTTATAAATTTGCAATAGAATTAAATTTCAAGCCGTTCTCGATCTACTACAGTGTTTGACTGTAAGCCCTTACAAATGATATGGTTTCAATTTTTACTTTGAGGAATGACTATATAGAAACTTTTTTCGCGAGTTAAGTGTAAATGCAAATCTGATACGCTGCCGTAGACCGGTTGTAGTTGGGGTGGGAGAAAGCGGTTTGCTCACCTCCAAATCCCTTCACACTAGAGGAAAAACTGCAGGAGGGTGTGATGATCCTCCAGTATGTCATCAAGGCTACGGGTGTTCTGAAAGAAACCTCAAGGCACCCTAAAGACGATGGTGGCCTACAATAGTATACTGTAGTGGCATGCACGAGCGATCCTGCAGCGTCTCTTATAAATGGAGAGGGTTTCCGCTAGGTTTTAGTGGGTATTGTCAGGTTTCGATGAGTACCCCAGTACCATTCGTTTGTAGGACATATTTCTCCTGCACATGGATTGTCTGAGTGAAAGCAATTCACAGCGACAAAAAAATTATTATTTCTTATAGTATAAAATCCATTGTGGCGCAGTATGCACTACTGCAGCTGACTATAAATAGTTATAAATTCAATTTCCACTTGTGCAATAAAAGTATAATTATTATTTTGCCGCCTTGGCAAAAAAAAAGATTGGCGTAGCTTTAAAAAGTATTATTTTATATAGTTTTTGTTCCCTGACATTATTAACGTTAGAAGTTTTAAACTCATCGGTCGCTACACGTTGACTAGACTGCCACATACTGCGCATTCTTGCCGCCTTTATTAACTATCGATATTTCTATCGTTTATAGTTTTATTCATTTTAAACTTGATCCTGCTTATAAATTTTATATTATGAATAAATTAAAAAGAAAATAACACTATATAACTTTGTATCCCTTTATAATATGTTAAACAAAGAGAACCTATAAGATACAGCGTTCACTTTCAATTTCCATACAAATTTGAGATATTGCGTGTGGAGTAAGTAAGTAATGCAATTCAACGCTGCATTTTTACTTACTAGAACAGAGAAATGAAAATAAATTAAATGTAAAGATTCCTTTAAAATGGAACAATAAAATTCTTGGCAAAAGAATCCCCAACGCACACTTAAGATGATCAATTACAGCTCAAGCTGATGATAGTCATCAAACAATTTAATAAGTTATCTCTAGCAAGATAGATATTTGTACAAGTCCTATGACATTTTTTTCTGCAATTGTTATAACAAAAAGAGCTTTCGAATTAGTCGATTCTAAATAATCGAAGGTATTTTTTTCAATTTGTGAGCGCATATAGCACTATGCCACTTATCGCCTTAAATAATCAATCGACTGTAATACTATTAATAAATACACAAAGCTTATATAAATTATATTAATTTAATACCTTTTTGTGGCAATTAAAACGTTGAATGCAGCACATAATGTGTTTCGTTCTGACCTCAACAAATGGTGACCATTCAAATCTATTTCTAGCGATACGATTATTTACGTTGACGCTCGTGTGTTTGTTATTGCATAAACCTCATTAGACTTAACTAGTTGAAGAATGTGGGTTTGCTTATGGTTTTCAATTTTGAACTAATCCATAATTTATTTATTTTCTTTCATTACGTATTTTGAATTACTTTATTTATTATTTATTGAAGACTGTTTAAATATATAGAATATGTTTTACCCGTTCTGGAAAGCTCCGCCACCAAACCCACTATTTATCGGATTCGGGCAGTAAAAGTGCCTTGGCATTAGGACCTTCCATGTAAAGGTCGGTGCGGAAAAAAATGTGAAGTTGAAAAAAAACATTATCTTCACATAACATACCCTTCTTAAATATTATAAGATTGCCAGAGAAATCTTTGTAATTAACATTCAGACAGAGGTTCTCTGGTTATTACAAGATGATGTTACAGTATTGAATGAAGAAGAACCTGCTCAGGTAGTTTGGGCACGTTGAGAGGATGAAAGAATGGCACAAAAGATATATAATGCCTCCTAAGCAGCCTCGGTTGACCTGCAAGAATCTAGTATCAAAAATATTAGAAAGTCACCTAAAAAGCTTGAGGATCCCTCAAAGGTCATGAGAACGTTGATGAAAGTAGTCGAGCTTAGCGTAGCGTTTGATTTTGCAGTAAGCGAAATCTTATATCATTATTTTTCATAATATCCAAAAAGATGTCAATATTTTATGTATACACATCCCACTGATTGATATTAGATCAGATAATTATTTGATAACTTAGCCATATCTCAATATAACGATAAATTCAATAAAACTGTTGATCTTTCTCTCCTTTAAATTGAATTCCTAAGAGTGCGAAAGGTGGTAGTAAATTTTTATATGCAATAGCCCACGTGAGCGTCGCTGCGTAAAACACCTTTATAATGTGACAGTTTGAACATAAAAGTCGATTGGAGAAATTATGTTAATTTCTTTTCGTTTTACCTTTTATTCGGGACTATATTAATCGATATTAAATAGTCTATCTATATTTCAGTAAAAGCTCATTTACTCATTCTCATTTTGTATCAGCAGCTCCACCAGCTTAAATTACATGATCATTCATTAAGGAAGCTGCACTGAGTTTCATTAGAAATTACAGATCATCGTATATGAAAACAAGGATAAAGGTAAATACTTCCGATCGTGTTATTTTTAATTTTTTTAAAACAAATTTATTATTTTTTATTATATTACTAATCAAAATATTTAAATTAGACGTCACAGATCCGAGTTCGCTGAAGTCATTGACAGAGCTTTCCATTTCGCTCCCTTAAACCCCTTGAGGTCACTAAACTAAAGTCAACTCTCAAGTAATATTACTTGCACTAAACTAATATTGCCAACCACAAGTTACAGTTTGATATAATTTTGTATATAATATATGTACATATTGCTGAGGCCCCGAGAACGATGCTTGTGGGTTCGTTTCCCATCCTAGGGAATATTTTCCCCTTTGGTAAGACATAATGTGGCGTAGCGATCCGCAACTTAATGTGCTCTTGTAAATGAGGTGGAAAATGGCAAACAAAGTTTGGATACTAAGATTTTTTGTATATCCTATATATATATATATATATATATATATATATATATATATATATATATATATATATATATATATATATATATATATATATATATATATATATATATATATATATATATATATATATATATATATATATATAATATATATATATATATATATATATATATAGATATATATATATATATATATATATATATATATATATATATATATATATATATATATATATATATATTACAGAAATATTTACAGTCACAGAAGAGATAATTCTCTGAAATCTCAATGGGGATCAAACATCACCATGTCCCACTGCGCCAAGATTGTCCGTATTAAGTTAGATATATTTTAAAATATATTTATAAAATGTAGAAAAAGAAATGCTTTATTAAATATATGCAAACGCAAGCTATATATATATATATATATATATATATATATATATATATATATATATATATATATAAATATATATATATATATATATATATATATATAATATATATATATATATATATATATATATATATATATATATATATATATATATATATATATATATATATATATATATATATATATATATATATATATATATCTATATATATATATATATATATATATATATATATATATATATATATATATATATATATATATATATATATATATATATATATATATATATATATATATATATATATATATATATATATATATATATATATATATATATATACATATAAACAATATTTCTTGCAAGCAATACTTAATTACTAACATTAAGCTTTTATTGCTGACGGCTTCGCCTGCGTGGTCAAATGGAAATAACGAGTCGAGTATGGCACGTGACACATTACAAGTACCTGAAGCGACTATGACAGCAGGTGCATTGGCTATTAATATGGACTATTTCGTATCGATTAATATAGTCCCGAATAATTAATTATCCAATAAAAAAATAAATGTAATAAATATTATTATTACATTATAATGGAGGACCGTCGTGGTGCAGAGGCACGGCGTCTACCTGTAATCGCGACGGCTTGTGGGGTCGATTCCCACTCGGTGAGAATGAATTATTTCCATTTTCTTCGCTCTGGCAACAAGGCAAAGCGCAGCGTTAAGTTCCGCCACTCAACACGCAATATTTCGAACTGAGGAAAGTATTGAACTTTGTGTCTTAACACTAGGTTCTTTCAACCTACGGTTCCCTCGGCCTACCCTGCTATATGCGGAATTCAGAAGGAAGCTAAAAAAAAATTAAAATATTGTAATATCTTATTTACAAATCGTCGTATGCTTTAGAATGAAGTCATTTTATTTGGTTTTGACATAATCTATTTAGAAAAAGTTATTAATGAAAATAACATACCAACAACTTTTATGCCTAGGTCAATATGGGCCATAAAGTTGAAACTACATTCGAAATTAGACTTTACGCGCTATAATTACAATTCAAATTCGCTTACAATATCAATCTAATAGAGGGACAATTTTCTAGTGTAATAGTGCAATTGACCGTACAACCGCACCTTGGAGTATGCCGAAAGCACTTTGATTAATAGTTCACCTAACGATTAAAAATGGATTAGAAGCTTTAATAAACTTTAAAGGTTACCTACGACCTTTTTAAGAATGATAAAAGACTGGAGTAATCTTAGATTTGAACATGTTACTTTAATAACAATATGATTAACAATAGCATTGTAATAAAATATTCTTGTTATTTATTATTTTAATAGAATCTTTGGTATTTACGAATTTTCATAATTTACATGGAGTTAAAAAAAAAACTATCTTTTAGTGCTAAAAAAAAGAATACTTTAAATATAAATATGCAGTAAGACGATTTAAACTGCTACACTACAGTGATTTTTTTACCTTGCAGTGCTTATAAAAATTTTTGTGATAATTTTTTTATATAGAAAGAAACGCAACGTTAATTTTAAATCATTTTTTTTTAGTATTATATGCATTATCTTACTTGTGATGTGTTTGAAATTGTTTTTTAACTTAATACAAATATATTAAAATTCGATTATGCCAAAATTACATTTATTTTATATCTGATATATAGCAGGGTAGGTACTTTCCACTTTGCACCGGAATTCGAGACATTGCGTGTTGAGTGGCGAAGTTTATATTAGAGCAGGATTTAAACCCACAATCACCGCGATGGCTTAAATATCACCTAAAATTTAAATATTTAAAGACTTATATATACCCGTAGTTTAGTAAAAAATTCAGTCGACTATTATAATAAAATCGTTGAACTCTAAAGCTCGATTTACATATCTAAGTATATACTAGTATTAGTTCTAGTCCGTTTCAACAGAACAACGTTACTCTGGCAATGCCCTATGCAAGTGAGCTTTAATTAAACTAAAGTTTGGGAAGGACCTCTTTTAACTTATTACACTTGAAGCTAAAATAGGTTGTTTTACATAAGTTAGTTTTTAATCTGAATTTTGATTCATTAAGTACAATTTTTTAATTATATTTTTTCTTACTTGTCAAATTTCTGATTTCCAGCCACATAAATTCGGAGTATACGTGTATTGAAATTTTATTTTATTTAACTCTCATTTAACTGCTAAGCCAATTAAAAGCTTTGGAAGCTCTCTCCATTTGAGTACCTATACTTAAAGGATAATATCTATTATATATTAAGCAGATCGGACTTATTTTAAAAGCCATCATCATATAAATATATTTGCTCAGATGCTTATTAATTTTTATATAATAACATAAAATAATAAAACTTTCAATGTTTTAAATATTATAATATAACACTAAAAATAATTCTAGACTTCCCAAAAAGCTCAAAATACACATACATTTTGGAAAGTAAGTAATTTTTTGTACATTTTGCATTTCATATGTCATGTGTAGGTAATGCAAAAAGCACTGTATCATCATACATCATTTATCACACGCTCTAAACCAATTTCGCTAAAACCCAGGCGAACTCATAATGTTAAACTACATATGTAGATATATATACACGAGTATGACATTAGGTTGGTTTAAAGACTTTGAGAATTATAATCGGAAGGCTCATAAAGAGTACAGGTCCTGTTTTTCTATTCTCTCTTCCCTTTCTATCAATTTTAGGATATTATATAGTAAGTAAGTTTGAGACCCAATGAATAATGTGTGATTATAAATACTAATGTAACTATATGCTAACCTGGAATAAATTATGAAAAAAACAAGCGACTAGTTAGTGGCATTTTCCCCTTTCAAATCCCTTTATCTAAGAAAAATAATACAAAATATATGTTTAATAATGAAAATTATCTGGGCGGAAGGTACACGCGCGCGCACATGGCATTTTTTGCGTAAATCGTGATCCTCTATCTTTGCAATGAAAATTTAATTGCAATCGGTCCCCTGTTCCGGAGATTGGCCCGTTCAAACGGAAAGAGACACAGACGGACAAATATTTTAAATATGTTATTTTGTGTTTAAGTGACGAGCAAAGATCTACGTGCAAAACATTTTAAAATCACATACAGACCAATTTTATTGGCAATATGTATTTCTGAATATTACAAACACGTTCACGAGTCATTTATATTAATTAATTCAACATTTAATGTGTATTGTGTTGGTTGTCTGGCACAAATAATACTTGTACGTGTTTTTTTGTCACTATGAAATATTTTTATACAGACCATCCATGAGTAGGACAATTGTACTCTTGTAGGTAGATCATCATGAACTTCCTGTAGTAGCTTCTCTAGGGTGAGGGAAGTTGGAGATGCGCGTACCGGCTTCTACCCCCTGGTCTATTTTAGCGGTGCAGATCTGCGTTCATGCTTAGCTCGCGTGCACGCTCCGCGGCCTCCTTCTGATCGATATTAGATTTGCAGAAGAAGACTGGACGTCTCACTCTCCAGCATGGATTCCACTACTCTAGACAGTGAGAGATTCCGACCCACTACAGCCACCAAGACGTGGCGTTGCGGATCTCAAGCGGGGTATTTGGCCAGAGTGTAATCCGCCGAATCACACTCATCATCATCACACACATCAGTGACATATACCATCGCGCAATTTGATGCAAGTATATGCCAAAGCAACCATGCCAACCAAGCCTGAACGTCATAACCCCAAACCCTCTATTCAACCAGCGCTCTAGGTATGTGCGAACCGCCTCCGAGTCGCCAGTCCTGCCATCGGTTACCCCAGGTCCTTCTTCTATTGTCAGATCAGGGTTTCATCCGCTAGAGTGCTGCTTACCCTGATATATGCGGGATAAAGCTATAGATATAGCGAAGCACAAGGTTTGGCTTATAATAGGTATTATTTCTAAAATAAGAAAAATGTAGAGACATATCTGACATGTATTATCTTTTCTTTCATATCTTTCTTATCAAACTATATATTATTGTTATTTTTTCTTTTTTTTAACTTCACCCTGTAAGTATCTCGCATGTAGAAGAGTTAAAATAGTTAATTTCCTCGAGTGGGAATCAAACCGACAACCGCCGTGCTTAAAGCAAAAAAGCGAACAATTTGTATATTTTATTTTAATAATTAATTTACATAATACAATTAACCGTTCAATATAACATATCGTATCGTACTAATGTATGTGATCTCTGTCACCTTTAGACCAGTTATGGCGAGGCAACGTCTAGTTCTATAAGTAGGGCGGCGTTGATTGACACCGACCAAATGACGTAATGGATATTATAGCATTTATTACATGAGAATTTACTATTAAACATTCAATGGCTATTCAATTATGTACTATTAGAATTTAGTTATACCAATTTGTTGATTTGAACTTTAACAAAAGCGGCTTCAACGCGTTATGTTGTGGTTTCCAGAACAAATTTATTCTCAAAGGATTATATATATATATATAAAAAAAACAAATATATCAAATAATATATTAAATATGCCATATCATCAAAAATGCTATAGATTCTGCAGGAAGATGGGAATTAAGAGACGAGATTTGGAACTAAAATGTAATGAACATCGTTTCTTCCACTCATTGAATTTTCAATTTTCAATGTGGCGTGATGTGGTACTAACTGTAAGAGCGACGGTTGTGGGTTCAATTTCCACTTTGATAAAGAGCAGCGTTGAGCTCCGCAATTCAACACGCAAGTGTGGAAAATTGGGAAACAGCATGTCTTAACACTAGGTCCCTCTCATGATCCTGCTATATTGATGATACAGCGTAAAACAAAAACATAAAAGGAATTATATATATATATATATATATATATATATATATATATATATATATATATATATATATATATATATATATATATATATATATATATATATATATATATATATATATATATATATATATATCTATATATATATATATATATATATATATATATATATATATATATATATATGAGGGTGTCTAGCCAATTATCTGTCCGATATTTGGTTTCCGGCATACGGGTACGCGACCCCGGGACCTCGAGCCACCACTTTCATAACCCGATCCAATCCATGTAAGTGGTGTCCCTCCCTATATTCCAAGTCTTTCTGCCTCTTATTCCCTTTCCTTTCTTGGTTTCTCCCAGTAATGGGTTTGGAGGTCAGATGGCAATCGCTCCACAAAAAACCACTTCGCCACTCATATGGACCGATTGGTCTTAGTCGGAAGGCAGACCCTGGCAAAAGCCGGGACTAATGCCAGGAAGAAGAAGATATATATATATATATATATATATATATATATATATATATATATATATATATATATATATATATATATATATATATATATATATATATATATATATATATATATTATATATATATATATATATATATATATATATATATAGAAAAACCGGTGATATAAGATTATAAGTCAGAAATATATTTAAAAATATCTGTAATCTCATATTTGTAAATTTAATCTATATATATCCACATAAAATAAAGCTTTAAGCTCCGAAAAGTTCAGTCTAACGGATTAAATCAGCATTTGCAACAGAAACTATTTACGATCTGCCTCTGACCTAAAACCAGGGAGGGAAATGTCACCGAGAGGTGAGCCACCGAATAATGAATAGCGAGTGGATATGTTTGGAAAATGTTTTCGCTTATGTAAATTCGGTCTCTGGTCTGAAATATTAATATCTATTGAACTTTGGTGATATTAGAAATGACCAGCTTTTCTTTATTTATACTGCTTCAAAATAGTTATGGAGCTTAAATAGAACTTCAAATTATAATTTATTATAAAAATGTGTTATTGTATTTTTTTTTAAGATTATTTATTGTATTTTTAAGATGATTAATCTAATTTGAAAAGTGTACCCATAAAAGTTATTGTGAAAGTCACAATTTCATCAAAACATAAAGGAAGAAGAAAAAAAATTAACAAATACGGAAGAGCTATCTATTAAATTTTATCTAATTATTATTGTAATTATAACTTGCATGTTGAAGCTGGTTGCGGTTCGATCGCCACTCGGCTAGTGACTCTCTCGTGGTGTTGAATTTTGCGAATTAACACACAGTGTCTCGAATTCAGGCAGAAAACATGGAGTGTCTTGGCACTAGATTTTCTGCCATTTAAATATATATATATATATATATATATATATATATATATATATATATATATATATATATATATATATATATATATATATATATATATATATATATATATATATATATATATATATATTATATATATATATATATATATATATATATATACTTGAAAGCATATAATACTTGTTATATTACATTACTATATACTTAAAGGAATGTAGAAAAAAAGTATTTAATTTTTTTTATGAACAACCTTGTGTAGTGCTTGTATAATTATTATGTTAAATACAAGTTTGTTGAAATTAAAATATTTTGCAATTATTCACAAAATTAATATTATTAAACATGACTGTTGTGGCACAATAAAGTAATTCGCGTCTATAGGTAATTGCATGGCCGATATTGCAGGTTAAAAATCATATAACTTTTAAAAGAAAAAATGTAGCCACATTTACTAAAATATACCTTGTATGTTTACGTGTAAAGGCCAAAATTGAGCGGAATAATATATATTATGTACATCCACTTTTGAAATAATACCACGAGATGAATAGTTTGGGTGTTTCTAATAACTTTTATTAGGAATCGCGAAGTAATGACTCATATGATAAAATTACAATATTACAGTGGGTATTTCCATTAATTTTATTACATAAATATCTAAAACAAATTTATATAGAGCACAGTAAAATATACTAAAAGCTTATGTTGTAAACAAATTTTGATCTGCAAAGTCCTTTAATAATATAAAGACCGGGTTATTCCAGGAATTCTCTTTCTAGGGTATCGAAATAGGGCATGTATTTTTATTAGAAATTTTATATTATTAAATAACTTAACTTTTTTTATGTACGGTGTTTTTTCTAATATCAAATTGAAACTTTTGACCGCTTGTAGCGGGATAGGCAAAGAAAGGGTACTTAGTGTCAAAACACTCTGCCCAATCTTTTCACCTGAGCCCAAGTCGTTGTATGCTTATAGTAAATTTCGCTTACACCGCTTTTATATCCGTTGTCGCCTATATTCATTTTTCTTTATATATGTCATAGTTATAAAAATATTATAGATATGAAAATCCTTTGATTCAGATTCGAATAGAAGAAAACCCTGAATACATGAAAGCCCATTCAGTCATATAGCGTAACTTTATTTTCAACACTACAATATAAAATATCGGTTTTTAGCAAAAGTAACTGCTATTTAATAATTATAGTATATTATGAAAAAATGGAGTCGTGTTAATTATTATAAAATTACATAAGTAAATATAAGTAAATATAAGAAAGTGTCTAGTTTTAAGATCATTTTTTCTCCCCAAGAGACATTGTGTGTTGTATGGCATAACTTAACGCCGCCCTTTGCCTAACGAGAAGGGGTAGTTAAAAATTATATAATAAAAAACTCCGGAGAGAGGACCGTCCGTCCCAATGCCACGATGGCCACAAAATATTTATTCATATACATACTAACTGCTTTACTCCTGTCATATATTCCGAAGCGTAGTACAACTTGAGAATTTCAAAGTACAATAGCGGCTATGATAAGCATATCAATAGTGATTTACACACAATATAATATGATGAGTGACGTAAATAAACGGCAAAGTTACGTTAGCCGACTGTTTAATGGATATAGTACATAAATTAATTATTTACTGATTAATACGAGTTACGGTAAGAATTTTAAAAGTCGCATTATCATAAGTACATATGTATATATATATATATATATATATATATATATATATATATATATATATATATATATATATATATATATATATATATATATATATATATATATATATATATATATATATATATATATATATATATATATATATATATATATATATATATATATATATATATATATATATATATATATATATATATATATATATATATATATATATATATATATGCATAATATGCAATAGAACAATTTCGACCAATGTTCAAATTGCTTTATATATTATTATTTAATATTAAATATTACTAGTCTGTAAGCCACAGAGACAGATAGACAAAAATAAGGTAATCTAAATAACAAATTTTAGCGTTGAATATCTGCATAATATTAGCATATTACTACATTAATTTTCTGTAAAATAGAATAATAAAAAATTAAACTACCAATAATTATAGAGATATGAAAGATAAACTAGTAACGATATGAAATAAATACATTTATTCAATCCTTTCTTTCAAGATTTGGTATACATAAGTATAAGTTACTTTTACATCTGATGTTAATTCTTGGCCCCTTGTAGAGCAGGCAAGTATATATAGTGTATTTTAAATACAAATTTCCCCGAATGGTTATTTGAGTTATGTTTTTAATTTTAAAAAATAATTAGCGCAAACATAGCCAAAGTCGTATAGCTATTTACCAAGCACATTGTTATCACGAATGTATCCATATAAGGCACGGTGGCTATTAGCGAACACACGTTTGTTACGTGTGTCAACATAATTCTTACCTTACGTACGTATAAAGCTCTAATAATATGCCGTTTGAGATATATATATGTGTCGTGTGATATATGGTAATAAGTTCAATTAAAATGATAAAGCATATTAAATAAAAGAACATAGTTTTTATTCTTTAATAAGAAATATGTAGATGACAATAGATTTTACATTAATTTCCACATCTCAAGTCAGTTTAAATGGACAGAATTGTATATAAGTGCAGGTTCCAATCTGTTCAGTACAAATATTTTACACTTGTTTATATAAAGCAGATTAAGCAGAAAAAACTTATCAAAGAATTACCTTAGAACCTTTTCCATATATAAATATCAAAGGAGTATTTCCTAGTTGGCAACAACTCATCTAACACACATGTTTCTTGATAAGATCTGATTCGATTTAATGAGAATTCGCAGGTGGTATCGCTACAACACCCATGTTTACAATCTGTTACAGATTGTACATTATTTTCTTATTTTGGATAGAAATAGCCCATTCGTACATCGATAATAGTATTTATGAAAGCGATAATTTTATAATTATTATTTATATAACATTGATCGATTGTGAGCCTTGATTTAAAAAAAAATGAATAATTTTTATAATGATTTACACATTTATGAAGAATATTGTTTATTCTGTGTAATTATTAAATTGGATTCCCATCGTGATCATCACGTAATGCGTAACATTAATCGTTAATTTTGATACACACTTTGAATTTACTTAATAAAATATAACGACCCCAGTATCTTAATGAGTTTTGAATATATTTTGGGATCGTTTGCTTCGATGAGCGCGATAAGGTAACGCAATATATTTTGCTGTAAATGAATATTGTGCTCTTTGGAAAATTTTATGTTGAGTAAGTTAATGTATGTCTGTAAGACGACCTTCAAATAAGCTATTCGTATTAAAAACAATTTTTTTTTTCTATTTTTAATTTTATTTGTAATTATTAACAAAAAAATTGTATAATATTATTATATTTGTAACATTTCGTTGAGTCTAGTGTGTTATATATAGACCTGAAAATTTCAGTGTTCAACATTTATTTTCAACTAAATATTCATACAAAAATAAAAAGAAAATATGACATATATTGTGGAACAATATGTTGCCTACAATAATTTTAGTTAAATATTGCAAGTACTTATCCTTAGTATATTTATGCTCAGTAATCATACCTGTCACTGTCGCAAGCTCCAGGCCACGTGTTAAGCAAACCCGCAAACAACCTTGATTAATGCTACATCACGGTTATCTGATAGCATAATCACGTGCTGTGATAACACGATGACGTCACAACACCGATAGACATATCACTCATTATAGATTTCGACAGCTTAATTATGACAAAAGCTCTGTCATAATTTTTTTATGGTAATTTTTATGTTTTATTGTTATGTACTAAGTTATTATGGATTTAAAAGTTATTTCTCTTAATTAACTTTTTATCTACAATAGTTGCACTTTGAGCAACTATCAGTGTGACCCTAACATTAACTTACTACTTACCCATTTGAAAATTTTTGTATTATACTTTTCAGATTAAGTTAAGTTAGAGATAAAAAAATAAAGAATTCTATTATTAATTTCAACTTTTATGATACGAGCATATTAGCAAACAATTATACTAATACGTTTAATTTAGTACAGTAGGCAGTGACAATGCCGAAGATACTGGAGAAGGGTGACGTAAAAAGCACGAGGACCCCCCGGAGGGGCATATGAAAAGGTTAATGACAGTCGACGCTCCGTAATGGATGAGTTTGGAGCTTCGCTCTGGCTACCCCGCTAGGTATAAAGCATGAAACTAATACAAGATAAGATTGTTTAATAAATTATTACTGAAAGTATAGACTTCCTTAAAATCCTTTTTGCTTCTTTCTTTATTTTTGCTATCATCATATAGCATTTACGGAGAAAGTAATTTGATAGTAAATTCTCTCTGCCTTTCCTACGTGAAGACTTTAACGATGCCGTTAAAGTCAATATACATTATATGTATAAAAATGATACAGCTGTCACAAATATATTAGTTATACATCATCGATTTATTATCACCAGCGTAATGTTTAACATCACTATGAATACAAAGCGCATGCTTTGTAGTTTGTAGGACTCTCGTAAAATAGTTTCCGCGTTCTCAAACAACTATATAACATATCACACAGATATCAAGGCCGTCGTGTCATAGCGGCACAGCATCTGACTGTAAATGAGACGGTTATGGGTTCGATTCTCATACGAGCAAATGAGCAATTTCCTCTCTCTAGTAAGAAGTAAATACGCGGCATCAAAATCCACCATTAAACACGCAATGTCTCGAAAATCAGACGGAACGGATTGCTAACAATATTAAAGAATATTATATGTAGGAAAAAGTATTTAGATAATATATTTTATAGTTAATATAAAAAAAATAAAAAAAAAGTTTTAAATTATGTGACAATTTATAAATTGTTGAATAAAATATAATTTAAAAAACTATATATTATGTATTATTTATTTTTATTTACGTAACAGAACCACTACATACGCATGCTTTGAATTCTGGAGCAAAGTGGAGTGCTTTAACACTAGGTTATGTCAACTTTTAGAATATAAAAAGAATTTATAATATTGCCATTATTATAATACCGCGTTTCATATTCATAATAACTTATCTAATCTTTTGATTTCTTACTTTAACAGTTGCTTATTTTCAACTCGACTATACCAAATAACAAAATAATATATTATTACAGATAACGAAAATGTTTGAAGATCCACTCGTTTTTGGATTACGCAACTGCTCCGGGCACATCACTAACTCCTTTGTTACATTGTTAACATTCAATATTAGCGTACAAATGTAAAAAATTTTGGAATATTCCTATTTACAAATTTAATTTTCATATTGTAATCGGTAAATAATTAATTGTATATTACGTACATATGTGTATGGTGATTTGCCTCAGCTTTATAATGCTTTAGTGATGTAATGAGAAAATGTAGAAAAGTCGAGAGAGAAAAATAATGTATTCATATTGTATATATGTACGTACATACATATAGGTACTGAAGTATAGCAAGATATAAAGATATGGATATATATATAGAAAATATTTTAAGGTATAAGAATGTATTGTGTCTTTTTTAAGCACGAGGGCAAAATTTTACGTATAAAAAGCAATAATATGATACGAACGATGTGGGACGCTTTGCTTTTGTTAATCTTATAAATACATTAATAAATACTATATAACAATTAATAATTAACTAAAACCTAAATAGCCTTATAGCTTCCTTTATACCTCCCCATAAGTCTGTCGCCCTTACTTTAGATAAGTATAAATATACGCGAGATAAAAAAAAATCATTGTCAAATAAGTTTCACGTCTGACATGTCTAATTTGGACGCACGATATTTATTAATTTGGCCTCGCCTATTTTAGACACTTTCTCAAAATAGGTATGCTATTTCTAAATTAATATTAGTTAAAAATACAAATTTTTAGTACTTTGAGCCTCTATTCATATTTTTTCTTTTAAATTCCAATTCATTGTTAAATTGAAGTAGAAAAGATTATTTTTAGAATAATATATATATATATATATATATATATATACTAATATAGTATATATATATCTATATATCATATATATATATATAATTATATATATATAGATAGAGAATTATATATATATTATAATATATAATAATATTACTATATATATCTATATTTACATATATTATTAATATTATATCGCCTATTTTTATAACTTCTCAATATATATTCTATTTCTAAATATATATATTAAAATAATATTTAGTACTAATCTCTCTATTCATATATATATTCTATTAATTCCATTCATTTTATATGAATAGATTATTTTAGATATATATATCTATATGTCTAGATATTATATATATATCTATTAATATATATATATATATCTATTATATCTATATATATTCCTATATATATATATATATTATATATATATATATATATGTGGGATATTTAAATGTAACTTATTTGTATTTGTAATATCACGCCACAAGCCACAAAAGCCTTTAGCGATTCAATTTTACCTCATGGAATATTCAATATCAATATTAAACTTTACTATAGAATGTAAATACTTGAATATAGTAATGGCGATTCTATTTCGGGCAGAACAACATCTTCCAAATACTTTAAATTTTACTAGTTATATGTAAAATATATCAAAAGCCATACACGATTTACGTGCCATACGTATTTATCATTCACGATCGCTAGCGACTACAGTTAAATTCATAATATTGTATGAAAATTTCTTTTTTATCGCCAAGAAACGTTCGCATTACATTTACATTGCGCTAGTCTAAATTACTTTGGGTGCGTCAATATGAGCACAAAAGGCGGTTGTTTGTAGCAAACAAAAGTTTCTTGTAAATATGTAACAATCGTTGAATTTTTTAATAAACATATGTGATGTGTGAAATTAATTTAGTACTGATCTTTTGTATTTACAGTAAAGTAATATTAATCTGTTATGTATCAATATTAGTGAAGGGAAGGGCTTATTCGAAATTGACTGGATTAAACTAAAACCAAATGTTTTGGCCGTCGTGGCACAGAGTCACAACGTCTGACTGTAAGCGCGATGGTCGTGGGTTCGATTCCCACTTGGAGTAAGGAAGTATTTCCTCGTTCTGGTAACCAGAAAAAACTTGGCCTTGAGTTCCGACACTAAGCTCGTGAAATCTTTAAATTGGGTGGAAAGTAGAGTATTGTGACACTAGGTTCTCTCTGATATATACAGAAAATTGTGTGAAGGAGTGTACAGACTGTACATAGTAGTCGGTATCTAGAATAGCATTCAAAAACCATTTCAACTGTATCAAATATTATTTCACCAGTATTAAAACGTTTTCTACTGAGTAGACAAATTCAAGGTTGCACTTCTCCTTGCCAAGCGATAACATTTATATTTAACATAAAAACACAATAAAATTATGTTGGAATTTAAATGAAACTATACTTATCGCGAAAGTAGTTTTAGCATGTTATTGCATTTAATATTGTTGACATTCTATTCATTATTATTTTATATTTAGAGCCAAATGTTTGGAAAAAATCTTACATATAGTAACATTAATTTAAAATGGAAATAAACTTTAAAAATAAGTTTTGTAGCAATGTCAATATCACGAACACCCAATATCTAAAGTAAGTAATTAATTTATATCTCAAGTAAGTAAAGTAACATCTAAAGTATAGATCTCAGCAAATTCTTCAACATAATATATAAAGCTGCAAATATAAAGTAATATATTTTTGACTAAATTGCATTTAATGTGAACCGAACATCAAACTTGAGGGTAGTTTGCCATTTCAGTTATCGTAAAACGTTTACGGTTAATCGTTAACACGTACAGAAGTATTTAATCCTACGACCCCTAATGAAATTGTGAAGATCACATTGTACCATGATTAGTCATTTAAGGGTATTAAATCGAACAAAACATTATGGTGGCCAACTTACGCACCATATACTATATAAGAAAAAAATATCTTGTTTAATATATCCCTAGAGTTCCTTTTAAGTAGTAAAAAAGCCGTTGCCATATTATTTATTATGTGATTTTTTCAGTTTTTTTTTTGTTTACTGTTAACATCTTAAAAGATTCTTTAAATTTTCTTTTTTTCTGGATTTTGTGATGCAAGATATATACGGGCCTGACCCAACCACCGAGGATGTTGAAGATCATGCATAGTTACGGTTGATTTGGAAGACAGACTGGCACCAAACGCCCGGATTAATGCCAGGTAAGAATAAAAGTATATATGTATGTAATTACTAATTTCATATTAAAATATAATTTATTTCGTAACATTTAGCGCTGAGTGATAGCCCTTATCTTAATTTTATATCTCTTTCTCTTAATATAAGCGTGATAACTATGGGTTCAATTTCAAGCGGAAAGCGGAGAGTGGAGTGAACACTAAGTAGGTAGAGGCTTACCTAGCTGTGTACATTTAAATAATATTTCAAACTTCAAACAATATTGGTACCGTAGAAGCGGTCCCTCAGGAGAAACATATTAAGTCGCACACATTGCAAGCGAAGCAAATAAATGACTGGTACTATGTGCAGCTTTAAATAGTCTTATTCTAAGTTTATTTGTGACATACAGACAGAAAATATTTATTCGACGCTAATTTGTTATTATTTAAAATAATTATAATTTCATTAAATTTAAAAAAAAAACTATCAATATTTAAACGAGTGGAAATCGAACCATTGCGTAAACTCCAGACACTGGCCACAAATCCAAAAAAATTGTCTTCTATATAAGAAATAACAATACTAAACTTTTAAATATATACTTATTTTTCGTAGAATTTTCATAATTAAAGCTTGAAATATTTTTTATAAATTTCACAACTTCAGTCAGAAGTGCCGCTGATAGTTCAGTTCCCTGCACAAAAACAAGCAAAAGAGAATTTTTAATCTAACACCGGTTCTGGTTACCCCACAAATTATATTTTTTTGCTAGAAAAGGAATTTGAAAAGTGCAAAAATTTTGCTTGTGATGAAATTTTCAATAGAAAACTTTGTAATGTAATAATATCAGTGTAAAATATGAATGTGTCTACGGCAACGGGTTCAAATCCTCTTCAATATACCGTTAGAAATTATTGTATTGTTACATTGAATTGTTATAAGTAACCAAAGACTATAGAAATCCTACATCATAAACATGTATATTAAAAAAGTGGTATATATGTATACATATAAAAAAATGTTAACGTCAATAACATAAGATGATTAAATGAGACCAATTTGCTGAAGTAATTATAGTAACAGACGGTGATTTAAAAAGTTATCAGTTTTCTATTAATATAAATGAATTAATGTCTCCAAGAAGTGAAACGAAGCGACATGGGAGTGAAAGTGGGTGACTTGGAGGTAAATTACTGGCTGTACGCAGATGATGCAGTGCTCATTTCATCATCAGAATGCGAGTTGCGTGCATTGGTCACCATTCTGAAAGATGGGTGTGAAAATAAGATGGTCTAAGCCTGAATGCAAGTAAGACAAAGATTATGATATTTGAAGACGAAGAAAGGATCGGATGCAAGAATTTATTCAATGGAAACTTAATTGAACAAGTACTGTTGATGCTAATTCGGGAGGCTAACCACAGTTGTAAATATATTGTAAATTTACATTAAAGCAACTGTTGAGTTTCTCGCCAGCTCTTCTCAGCAGAACTGCCCTCCGAGCTGGTGGTAGCTTCTTGAAGGACTGACACTTATGTTAATTGACGATTCGAAAGTGCTTGAAATAGCCTATTTGAATAAAGAATATTTTGATTCTGATTTTGAATGTAGTAGTATACCTGGGAAATATGTTAAATGGAGATGGTAGATACCAAACGAATCTAGAAAGGCACATTGCTGCTGATAGTAGAATGAACGGTGGTTAGCAGCATGGTTGGCCGAACACTATGGAGTTCTGGTGCCGACGCTGTTATATGGCAGTAAAACGTGGGCATTGCAGATGAAGAATGAAAGAAAAAGTAATGCTGTGGAGATTCAATCTCTTCGGTGGATATGTGGAGTTAACTTAACTGACCGAATATGCAAAGAAGAGATACACAGAATAATAGATACCAGCGAGGATGTGTACAAGTATCAGTGAGTGACACAGTTAGAATGAAGAGGAACGTGCTCAGATGGTTTGGCCACGTTGAGAGAATAAGTGATTAAATAATGATAAAACATATATACGAAGCAACAGTGAGTGGTAAGAGAGGTGAGGGGAGTTATGCTGACCTTGATGAGCTATGTTGACCTTAGAATACGGTGTCTTAGATACTGGACTAGGTCGCATAAAAAAGAGCATGAGGGAGTTATATATGTATGTATAATGGAGAACATATAAATATATTAGAACATGATGATGCAGTGGAATATTGTAACATTGTGGGTTTGACCCGACTCCCACTTGGGGCAAAGAATTATTTACGTTAAATAAAATGCGGCCAATTAGCATGTTACGAGAGAAAGTTAGAGAAATTAGTGGTTGGTACCAGATTTTCTCCACCTACCATTCTATATAGACAGCGTGAAGCTAAAAACAGTAATACATATATATTTAGGATCTCACAGCCTCTCCCGCTTAATGTGAAAAACGTGTGAATATAATGAGCGTATCACATTAGCAAGTAATATTAGTCTGAAATTGGAGGTTTGATCAATCTAATTAATATTGCTAGTTAAAACATAATTGCTTGATTGATTAAATACATATATTGGTTTATAATATATGTACCTTATTAATAATAAGAATTATTATAATATTCTTTTGTATGATCTTTGGGAGCATGCGAAAGAACTAGGAAAATTTCCCGAAAATATAACATAAACGGGAACAAAATGTTCATAATACATAAATTTCTGAACGTAAACTTCGCTCAATTTTCTAAGTTATAGAACTTAACGCCTCGCTTTATTTTACAAGAGATCAAACTCACAATACAAAAATATAAACATGTACTATGGTAAGACTATATAAAGTAAATAGTACTCGTATATCAATTCAAACTTTTATACCATATGGACTCACGTATAACTTGGAACGATAGTTATTGGAAGACGATGAAAAGTGTCACAGATCTCAACTAACTGTACTCGTAAAAAATTTTCCGGTAAAAATAAGTTTCATGGCTAGTCTTGAAGCAATATTATTACTAGTCTATTGGGTTTCTTTGAAACTGACGAGTGTGATCTGAGAAGTTTGGTGAAGAAGTCTAACGGAGGCTAAGAAGAAAATAAAGTTTATTTTGGGATCAAAAGCTTTCGGGGTTGATTTTATATTGATGTTATCTTATAAACTAAATTTAAGTACTCAACAATAATAAACAGTGCCTACAATATTATAATAGCTAAATATAAAACACTTCTGTTCTTGTAATATATTTATATTATTTACGTTTTAAACGATATAATAAGTAAATCAAAGCACTATATTATAGTGAAATCTGGTATAGCAAAAGTTGTTATAATTTTACTCTACTTACTTCTGCACTTAAATATTTATTTTCTAATGCAACGTAAGTTTCTTTAATAATGTATTGAAAATATTTAGTTCAAAATATATATTATACTATATAGTATAATATTTTGAACGAAAATAATATTTTTTAAGTAACATTCTGAATAAATTTGATAAAACTAAAATATAACATACGATATAGATATGATAGAAAGCGATGAAAATTGCCAAAAGACTGTAGTACAGTTACATATATAAAAGCATTTGTATATAATTCCTGTACAGATAACATTACACATGCATACACTGCACAGTGCACTGGCTGTGTCATAAACAACATACCTATGACATACGAGTAGCCGTCTAGAGTGAGGACACATTTCCTCAAAGCGCCTGACACAGATCTGTGTCTGTGCGTCCTAGGAGCTGCACCCAAAGCTCTACCACCACCTGGGTCACTATGGCACTTGTGCACTAATTCTTTATCATTAGCCAGATTACTGTTACCGTCTATTGAACCCTGCCGGCTGCCCTCCAACAATGCCTTGCCACGCCTCATCATCTCATCCTACGCTACCTCTAAACAAATAAGTTTATCGCCAATTTCAAAAGAACGTTCACAGCAAATCACTCCGAAACTTGTTTTTGTTTATATGTCCAAGTCATCACAGTCATTAACACGCTAAACGCTTTCATTTGTTCACTGATTTACGTTTTAACTGTAACACGAGCCAAATTGTTCTATTTTCTGACGGGACCACTGCTGTGCGCTGCTTGCTACAAACTACTATACAATTTTTGTTCTTATCGCTTACTATCAATGGAAAGTTTATGGCATAATTCGCACCAAATAAGCGATATTTATTAATTCAATAATCCCATTAATACGAATGTTATCCCTAATCAGATTGTGCAACATTTATAGCGCTACGATTAACACAACATGCAATTAAGATAATGTAGAGGCGCGTGCGTTTACGTCAATCGATCGAATATTTTGTTTAATATATGTTTTTTTTTTCATATATTCTATTGTTTTTGAGTTATTTCTTTTTTAATTGTTTATAGTGTCTATATTTCTATATTAATAAAACGATGCAGAAATAATTAAAATGAAATGAAATTCTTTGCATTAAAAATGAAGATATTACAAGTAATAGCCGTGCGTGGGAAGATTGTAAATTTTACCATCTGATTTATATTCAGATGGCGCCTTAGGATATTAGAGCAAATATATATATTTTTTACTATCTATTAAACTTAAAGTGACCTAGAAAGTAATTATTACACTTAATATATATCTATACGACCTTAAAACATAATTACTGGACTCAATTTGCAATTTGCTCGCGGCGGACTGTATGGGAGCGAACGATTGTACCCCAGATCGTTATAGCTGTTATAATGAACAAACTCTTTGTAGTTACGCTAACAATGGCCTCTGGAACACGTTCCGCTAATACCCCCATAAATACAACCTTCTTTAAACAACTATGAAATTAACTTTGCATTGGTAATAGCATACAAAGTTTCAGATGTTATGTTAAAATTTTTAATAGAATTGTTAAAGCGTGAAATGAATAACGACGCAAGTATGGAAATCAATTTTCACGGTTGTTGTTTTTCCATAGTAACGTGCAGGGCGCTCATAAACGGTTGCGTCATGTCACCAGGGGTGGGGGCTCCCCTCATTTGTAAACAGATTGTGACGTTGTCCGATGGACTGTTCCAAATCAGGCAACAGGTGGTCCCGTTCTATTTTTTGAACGAAGCTCTGACATTTTTTTGACATGTGTATTTTTTTTGGACAATTAACAAAAAATTGTATGCCATTTTTATATTGAACTTTTTCTTACGTGACACAGGCGCGACTAGAACGGGTGCGTTCGGACGCTCAGGGCGGCATGACGCTACCACGCGACCGACCCGCGTGGAAGCCTGCGCGCGACTGACAATCAACTTAACGCACATGTTTAAGCTACAGGTAGCCTGATTAAGTCTAGATTCACACTTTGAGCTGCATCAGAATACTATTTGAATTAAATATTATCACAAAGTCAAAATGTTATCTTCGTAGCGCAATTCTCTCATAGTACCAGATTGTCAAAGTTTCAAATAATCAAGCTTACTCATATATTACTACGCTTTCTTGGTATTTCTCTTAAATGGATAAAATTAAGGCAAAAGTTTAGTAGCTGATCACCTATATTATCTAATAAGTTTTGGTAGCACTATAATCGTTTACAAATTGTTATATATCACATTCGTAATACTTGAAGAAATATGTTTCTAAAATATATTATCAACGTTTAGTTCTGACGCCCTAAATAGGCCTTTAAGACCCAAATCCAAGTGCCCCAGGGAACCGGCAATTGCTTAAAAACGGTCGGTTTTTTCCGCACTTCCACCGACATTGTATTTGAGGACTCCTTTGTGACAACAAATTAATTGAAATCTCTTATTCTACTTCGATTATTTTTTTCGTTTGAGCAATCGTTATCTAAATTGTACACTCGTTGAATTCATATAACTTGTTTATTTTTGCACAAGCAATTCAAATGTTTCAATAACTTATTAAAAGTGTTATTAAAATAGTTCTATTAATTAATATTAATTATTTTATTTTATCTCAGCACTGAGTTTCGTCATACAAAAAGTAGTTGCTTAATAATATTTGTAATCAAATGTTGAATTTTATTAAATATTTAATATACGAGTGTTTTTGTTCGTTACATTTTCACATGACAAGAGTAAAGTCTAGAACGCTGAAAAAATTATTTAAAAAAATTAAAACATATATATATATATATATATATATATAATATATATATATATATATATATATATATATATATATATATATATATATATATATATATATATATATATATATATATGTATATATATATATGTTAAATTCACTATTTAATGATACGCGGCATCTCGTGAGTAAAATAATAGATATTATAATATTAACATAACTTCTAATCGAATCTACTACAGTTTCAACGCGATAATCAAAAATTCATATCAAAATCAAAATATTCTTTATTCAAATAGGCTATTACAAGCACTTTTGACATAAGTGTCAGTATTGTCAGTCCTACTAGAAGCTGCTACCAGCTCGGTAGACAGTTCTGCTAAGAAGAGTTGGCGAGAAACTCAACATGCTCGAATCAATCTATAAGTTAATATAGATCTGGGATAAATAATTTTATCCCTAATGGAGGTGCGAGTTAGAAAAAAGCTCTACATTGGCTTGGTGTCACCGTTGCAGCGGTTGCCTTTCATTTATTTAATAAGCTCTGAAAAAGTTTAATAAGCTACGGTGCTTTCAAACGCGAATGAATATGGGTTTTTATAGATTCTAATCCCACGCTATCGAATAATGCGATTTATCTTAAGGAAAAACTTTAAATTATTAATTATATTTATTTTTTCTTAAAATTTATTGATTCTTGATCTTATTACTTAGACGAAACACTAAGAAGGAACCGGTTTCTAAGTACATTACAAAATTATTAATATATTTGCAGATATAAGTTGTGAGCAAAGGTAACGATTTTAGGTTCGAAACCTGTTTGGGGAAATAAATCAATATATTAGAGTCCTAGGTTCTTGTAATGTTACACCGGAAAGACCTTCAAAATTAAGAATAAAAATTAAAAAAAACGGGAGGCAACTTTACAATGCAATAAGTTTATTGTTGCAAATGAAATAAACACAAGCATATATTTTGGTTTGTAAGAAATATTATATTTCATGAAGTAAATTGATCTTTTGCCTGTAAAAGCTTTTGAAATTGTATTAGCTTTTTATTGTTTCTGGGACATGTGCAATGTTTTCGAAACAATTTACGTAAATGTTATTATGAATTTTTCATAAATGATAATATAATTTTTTTTAATAAATTTCTTTTTTTTCTTATTTTATTTTCTTATTTTTCTTTGTGTATGTTTAAATTTATTAAAATTCCAATTTAAAAAATAATTTAAGGTTAATAATATAGATTCCCGCTCAGGAGAGTGATTATATTTCAAAATCATAACCTTCTGATAGATAAATCGCGGCGTTGAGTTCTGCCACTTAACAACAATTCTAAAAATAGACGGAGAGTGGAAAACGAAGAGTTACTTCTACGTTCCTTACCATTCGTCTTTTGTAGAAAAAAGGCGTATAGCTACACAAAATAGATTACTTTATACATTTTTCATTGACTTACATTTTAAGATACAATGAAGAGTAATGGATTTGTCGTGTTATGATAATTTAAAAAAAAATAACCTATATTATACACCATTGATAAGCATATTACTTTGTTAAATGTTTTATTACTTTATTCTTTTGTTTTGAATCTCATATAATATGTTTCAAGTCTCAAGGGACACTAGCAGAAAATTGTGCGATATCTTCGTAAAGGGACTCCCCTACGGGAACGTAGAGAAAGTATTGTTTATTTTATTATAAAACTATAAGGTATTGTAGTATTGTTATCACGTTTGAGTTCAGGTTTCGATTTGTATAGTGGACAATATTTCATAATAATGAATAAAAATAGGCCAATCGTGTCCTCAGTGGAACGGAGTCTGACTGTAAACTCGATGATTTTCAGTTTGATTCTAATTTGCGGAAAAATAATAATTGTGAGGAAATTAACCCACTCTGACAGGACGATGCATAGGCCACCACGAAGCGTCTCAAATTCGGGGAAACGGCGATAAACGAATTATCTTCACATCTTCACACTTTCACTGATGACTCGGCTACAGCAGCAAAATGAAAAAAAAAAATAAAACTAATATACAAAATTGAAATAAAATAAGCAAAAATAAGATTGGTTAAGTAAGGTGAAGTAACGTAACGTAATATAAAATAAGCTATCACATAAATCATCATCATGATTAATTCATTGCATTTAGTAACAAGACCGCTGACGCAATGTCTGGAAAATTAGGCGGAAAATGGAAAACAGAATATCTTAACACTATATTCCCTCTGTCGAACCAGCTCTATGCAGGATTCAGAGTGAGGCTAAAAAAAAATTACTTTAATAATAAAATGGCGTAAATGTGTTATATACTCGTACATATACTTACATATACATACACATATATATATATATATATATATATATATATATATATATATATATATATATATATATATATATATATATATATATATATATATATATATATATATATATATATATATATATATATATATATATATATATATATATATATATATATAAATATTACCATAAAAAATCATCAGAATAAATGTCTTTCCAAACTAAAGCCTTACCAATGGTATATATACATAGACATCAAATATATACATACATATATATATATTAATAGAAATTTGTTACTTGATGGAAATTCTAATGCTCGTAATTTTAGAAACACAAGCTATGATAAACAAGACGAGGTATTTTGAAATTGTCTGGTTGCCTATTGTTGACGTTAACATGACGTAAACGTACCACTGATATAGTACTTGTAATGTCATTGTTAAAATTTGATTTCTTTGAACTAGATGAGAAAAAATATACATGTATAAAATTCAAGAACATGTTAAAAAAATTCTAAAATTATTTCAATAAAGGTCTAAATTATATACTTCATGTAGTTTGTAAATTTTGTTTATAGTACAAAACCCTAATATTTATATAGGAATAACTACTAAAATATACGTAATTAAGAGTAAATTTCACTTAGGATATGTAAGCACATAGTGATAATCATTTAAAACTTTCATTTCACTTATTTCAGCAAAACAGTATCTACTAGAGATTTGACCGACTTGACTTAGACCGACAAATTATAGATATACACAATACAAAATTATAGATATACAAGGTTATTATGATAATATTGTGAAAGAATTGTGGACCGTCGTGACGCAGGGTCTGCCTGTAAGCGCGACGATTTGTGGGTTCGATTTCCATGAGAGAAAAATGAATGATTTTCATTTTCTTCGCTCTGGCGACAAGGCAAAATGTGGCGATGAGTTACGCCACTCAACATGCAATTCCTCAAAAAGCGGAAAATGGGGAACGGAGTGTCTTAACACTAGGTTCCTTCAACCTACAGTTCCCTCTGCCTACCCAGCTATGTGCAGGATACAGCGTGAAGATAAATATATGTATAAATAGAAATATAATATTATAATAAAATTATTCGTTACATTACACGATTAGTGGTTATAATGACGATAGAATTAAGCTGCGCGCACAACTGTCACGTGTCTTGATGATCTTATTTGTTTCTTAAAAGCTCTTATCCAAATATAATCTTAATATACTATCAATATTTATTAAACCTATACGCCTATATAGAAATATATATATTAACCTTTTGAATTCACACTCCCCTAATTGTAAGGTCGCGTGCTCAAAGCTCATTCCAGTGCATGCACCAACAATTTGTTTTATCGCTGTAATAGATAAAGCTCCCGGAATTTCCCTACCAATCCTATTTTAAGTCCCTTTAAGACGTAAAAGTAGATTATGCTTATTAATATTTGCTTATTTTATGCACAGTTCAACGACCGAATATGTATCCAATAGTAATAATATTAAGAATATATAATGATATTAAACATAAAATATTACAAATGATCATAACGAAACAAATGATATTTATATATTATTTATAATAATAGGTGCAATGGCGGTCTTATCACTACAAGGGATTTTTTTACAGGCAACAATTTAGATACAGTAGACTATTGTAAGAAAAGACAGAACGGTGTAATCAAACTTTTCTTTCGTTTCACATTTTTGTATAAATATATATAAATTTATATCAACAAAAAAATCCGAAAATGGCGTCTTAAACCCACTTGGACTACAAGAGAGCCTGGGCACTGCTCTAAGCTCCTCTCCCTCCAACATGCTGTGCCCGGTACACCAGCACAGTGAATCCATGTAATGATATCCATAGCCTGGATAGCTCATGCTATTTATCATCTCTTCATTTTTCAGACCTCAAAGCTGCAGTATACATATTTTACAGTTATTTATCTTCTATGAATACAGCAATCCAGTGATAGATGTTTTAATATATATATATATATATATATATATATATATATATATATATATATATATATATATATATATATATATATATATATATATATATATATATATATATATATATATATATATATATATATATATATATATATATATGTACGTCCTGACCGATGGCAGTAGTTCTAGTTTCAAATCCCATATGAGGAAAGCGCTCAGTTGGTTTCTACGTCTATCTCATAATGTCTCTAAGCAAAACGCAAAGAATGTAGATAGCATACCGAGTAGAATACTATTACTAATATTATTATGCCTTACCACGAAAATACGCTAAGAGTCTTGAAATAAACAATGAGGGTTTATATTCTAGAATACAGTTTAGTGTACGAGTACATTTTGTCAACTAATTTAATTTGTCGCTTTCCGCCTCAAATTGAGACATAACGTGTTGAGGTGGAACTTAACGTGATAGTTTATGTTACCTTGGCAACAAATTGATAATAACAAAAAGAAATATTATTTTCATCTGGTATAAAAGCGGAGAACGGAGCGTCTGGACATTAGGTTTTCTCTGCCTACTCTGCTGCATGCGGGATGGAACGTGAAGCAACAATCGCAACCGTCATACACTATTTATATATAAAAAATGGGATATTTCACGTACATATATGTACATGAGTCAGTCATTTAGCAGCTACACGTTGTATCCCTTACGTAGAAGTCTTCATCACCTTACCAGTTCATCCCATCGATGAATATAATGCATACCCTCGAATGGGATCGAACCCGCAACCGTCTAAAACCAGACGCTATGCCGCTGCACCACTACAGCTAATACGTCAATTAGCTAGTATTATTTGTTACAAGTAAATTGTATAACATTATTTGTAATTATTATAGCAAAAATGTAAATTATTATGTTTTCCATAAACATATGTACATAAAATGTATATTTTATTAGAACAGCACATATAAATAAATGATTGATCACGATATTCAATTTCAGATCTCATTCGATCATTATTTATTTTTCTTGTCGTATTAACTTTGGCCTTGAAATGATTATGATTAATATAACACACACATTAATACATTTATATATATATATATATATATATATATATATATATATATATATATATATATATATATATATATATATATATATATATATATATATATATATATATATATATATATATATTACTAGTCGAAAAAGGTTAGTAAATAGATAAATCCATATTCCAAGAATAACGCAAGTAAAACGTTGCAATGGCATGCATTTCAAATGCACTGCATTTATATGTTATAGAATATTGTAATAACACTGACACAGATGGGTAAAACGATATTGAAATTCTACATGAGATTAGGTTTCAAATTTGCATTTAAGGTATTAACATAATGGTCTAGTAGTCTAATATAATATTTAGAATAAATCTGAGTGAGTAAGATGGTAGTGGCTTCAATTTTCATTAAGAGTTCGTTTTATATTGGTCACACATAGATTTCTTCAATATATGTAGATTTTTCTTGTTCTGGTGCCATCAATATAAAGATATCAATAATAATTAATATTTTTTTGTTAGGATTTACGCATGATCTACTTGTAGCGGTGAGCCAAACATAGGCTGAGAGAAAAAGAGAGAGAAACTAATCAAATAAAAACACTCTGTTCTTTGCTCTATGTCCGAATGTCGGGTGGTTTTGAGTGGCTGAAATTAACGCTGCGTTTTTTTTTTTGCCAGAGCGGGTAAATGTAATGTAATCTAATTGGGATCAGACCTATCCAGGTACTACTGTTTACTTCGTTCTCAAGTATTAGCCTTTATCCGCCATATGTAGATTGGAAATTTCTAGAATAAATTAGTTTATTATTATATTACATATAACGTACATATTAAATTTTTAGTAAAAATATTGTAGTTTCTAAATCTAATCGTCAGAAAAAAAAGTACGAAACTAAAATAATATTAAAATAAGTTTCCTGAAAAGCTTTAAGTTTCATGTTTTGTTTGTATCAATTAGTGAGCCTACACAACCCTAATAATACACAATATTCATTAACGCTGGCGGCGATGCTAATTTACGGGAATCTCGGGATAGGGGATCAAATTATACTAGATTTATTTCGTCTTTTTTTTGCTATTCTATTTCTTCTGTATAAAATTGGATTAACGAAAATACTGTTTCTTTTTTGTTCTTATTTGTATCATAAGTAAAATTTTAATAAAAAATAATACTGTTAGTATGTAAAATATACTGATCATGCTACCACCTCCTACTCTACGGCTCTGAAAGTAAGTTCTGATTAGAAGAGCCCACGAGACACTCAACAGTAGCTCCTTTGAAATATCAATTACAAATGATTTATAATAATTATAGGCTTACCGAAGGCATCAAGAGTATATAATTCCACACACAACTATAATTATAATATTCTTGCATAGAAAGAAATTTACGATTTACTTAATAATATTTTTTTTTTACTTTTACTTTAATTTGTTCAAATTGGAAGATCTGAAATCCCTTGAGGAAATTTGAACACACAACGATCACGCTTACAGGCAGATGATGGACTGCTGCGCCATGACGGTTTTGTATTTCTTGAATCGTAATTATACCAATAATTCTAAAATAGGAAAGTGAGGAATGGAGAATCTTAACACTAAGTTTTTCCTGTCTGCTATATGGAAATAGCGTGGATTTAACTTATTTACTTATTTATAGAAAAAATAATAAATAATATATAAATGTCTAATAAATAATAAAATTGAATGGTAAAATGCAGTATAATAAGATGTCTTTTAAATACTAATCGATTTAATGTATTGTTCTGGGTTGAACTAACTCGGTTGAATATTTTTAAGCTACAGACTTACTCCAGTTAAAAGAATGACGGCTAAAATTTGGAATTCAAGGAAAAAAGATTAACTGTGACTTTGAAATAACTGTATTTATTTTCAGGTACATTTTTTATTACACTTATTTAACCGATACTAAAACACAAACAAATTATTTAAGAACATACATCTGTCTGTCTATCTTTCTTTACCCAGGCAATTCTCCAGAATAGCTGAACCTATTATTAAAAAAAAATCAAAATTGGAAAATAGAGCATTTATTTGGTTGTGGATAAATATAGTAGATCCTAGTACAAAATATCGATGTAACTCTACAAGAATAATAGTGATGTGTACAATAATACATTAATAAATGAAGTATAAACTTCCTCACCAATTCGATGAGCGTTGAATAAATTGCAGCTTACCTGAAAAAAAATAAAAGATACATATATATATATTATATATATATATATATATATATATATATATATATATATATATATATATATATATATATATATATATATATATATATATATATATATATATATATTTATATATATATATATATATATATATATATATATATATATATATATATATATATATATATATATATATATATATATATATATATATATATATATATATATATATATATATATAATAGAAGCTTAAACATATTCTTTTAAATCGCCAAAATGACCATAAAAAGACATCAGAATAAATTACTTTCCAAACTTAAGCCTTACCAATGGTATAAGTGGCGCCATCTATCTGGAAAGTAGCACTTTTACACTTCTTAAAAAGCTTGCCGCTCACAATTTGCCGCGTGGCGCTACCGTGGGTAGCTGGATTCGACATGATTTCCTTTCTCACCGCAGCGCTAGTATCGAACCTGTTCCTCAACTCTTCGAAGGATAAATCACTGGGTAGTTCCGGTGACTTCTCCCTCCGCACTTGCCCGCAATGCCCTTTGTTCATTTTGTTCATTTTGTCCATTGTCAGTCACACTTAATACACTGTTAGTCAAATGTCACTGCACTTACATATTTAGCATTGTTCAGTGTTCACATTATTAGAACTGAAATAGTTTAGTTTTCGTAATTGTATTGTTAGATATATGTTGTAATATTTTAATAATAATAATATATTGTATATAATAAAATAATATAGATAATAAAAAAAACATTTTTATTTCCTTCACGCTTCATTCCGTATATAATAGAGAAAAGAGTCTAAGAGAGAGCCCGGTATCAAGACACTCCATGTTACCTAATTCCCGGCTTTCCGCTCACATGTTCGAGAAGTTGCATGTTGAGGGGGAACTGAACACTGCGCGTTATCTCGTTTCCAGAGCGAGGAAATGAAATAAAGCATTGTCCCCGAGCGAGAATCGGACCCACAACTGTCACGTTGAAAGTCAGACACTGTGTATTATATTTTTTTTTTTTTACTTATAAGGATCGAGCCAATAGCCTTCGCGTTTACAATCAGACGTATGACACCCCGACGACTTCAAATCAACGTAATATCATTATTGACGTAATAATATTTAAACTTTGTTCTATTTTAAAAAACTAAATTATATGTATTTCAATTTTAAAAACATTTATAATTCCATTAATTCATTCCATTTCATTTTTAATTTTCATTCCAGCCTTTATTTACGCCCACTGTTGGACATAGACGGGGCATAATATTATTATGAGAGAAATCGCTGGACAATGATAAAAAAAATGTAGCCATTGAACATAGGACCTCCTCTTTCAATAGATTGAAAATAAAAAAGAAAACATTACAACATTAGATGTTTCACATATTTTAAGTAAAAAAACATAGCTAAATTAAACTTAAACGTAATTATTCCGTAAGCGTATGCAAGGTCACGTATACGCATCAATCCTCATATCGCGGCCAAAGCTAACGCGTATGTTAATTTACGATAGAACTATATTTAGAATTTCTGGTAAGTGTTGGGTTGTAAAATATTACATGATTCTGTTATACTTTTGGTAAATGATGAATTGGTTAAATACATTTTATATACTCGCTCGTCTGCTGTCTCTAGATTTTTTGTTGTAATTTCTAAATACACACTGAGGATTTGTGTTATGCGTCTGTGTGTATGTCTGTATTTTTTTGTGGTATGTTTAAAGCGTTACTTATTTTTAGTTGCGGGAAGGCTGGAAAAGTTTTGCCTAGGATTTTATTACATCTAGTAATTTTTGGTTACTGTAATCTTTGACGAAGTAATAGTTAAATTGAATATATTTATTACAGAAAGTAGTAAAATCCGACTATCTTTTTTTACGTACAGATCAAAGAAAATTATTTTTTTATAAAAATATTCTTTACTTTTCCACTTCACGATTAATTTTGCATAAAGCAGAGTACGGGAAAAAAACTTAGTTTCAAGACACTCCGTACTTCTCATCACTCATCTGAATAAGAGACAGTATATGTTGAGTGGATGAACTCAACTCCACGTTTTATCATACAAGCGAGGAGAAATTAAAATTTTTTATTGTTACAAGTGAGATGGCATTTTGATATTTTGACTTTCCACCTTAATAAAAAAATATATAAATAAAATATTTAGTTAAATTTAATATAAATATCACTATTGAGATTTAAGCCCATACCAATGTGTAAAGAATTTGGTTCTTATTTAAGTACATATTGAATAATAAATCACAAATATTGACTTACGATTTATTAAAGAACTTTCATACTTTTTTCTAAAATGAAAAGCTTCATAGAATCATACATCAGGCGACAAAATCTCCAATAATCGACTACATTTTTTGTCTATTTCTACTTTCATAACATATTATGAAGTACTAATCCTATTGATTTTTTGGAACATCTGTTATGACAAATTACGTGTGATCATTTTCTTATGTACACTGAGGATTTATAACTAGATTGATGGGTATATTTGGCATATTTTCGTAGATTCTTCTATATGATTATTAGATTACGCTGTCGCGGTGCATTTATTCACATTAATCTCATGTACGTTTTTTTTGAAATTGTGATATTGAATTCTCGCAATGTATTAAATTCAAGTGGAAAATGAAAGTGTTTAAAAAAGTTAAACAAAATAGTTAATATGTTGTAAATAGTATCTATTCGATGATTATATCTATGTTATAGATAAGAGATAGAGAGGTGTTTGAAACAGCTAGTTAAAACATAGGTTTCAGGGGAATCCCGTTACTCAATATGCATCAATAACATGAAATAATTAACAGTGAGTGATCAGATGTAAGTTTTCTAGACTAAAAAAGTACTTAAAATAATATTCTATATAAAGAAACTTAGAAGCCAAATGTAGTCGTCACTGCTTTTTTTTAGGTAGGCAGAGGGAACCGTAGGCTAAAGGAGGCCTAGTGTTAAGGCACTCCGTTCCCCATCTACCGTGGCATTGCGTGTTGAGTGACGGAACTCAATAACGACGGAACTAAATGAAAATAATTCATTCTCCTCAAGTGGGTCTCGGATCCACGAACCTTCGCCTTTTCGCCACGACAGTACTATAATTTTCTTAATTAAAAATGTGTTTGAAGTTTGAAACATTTTCAAATAAAGGGTTTCAGATGAGAACATTATGGAACAACACTTTGAAAAATATATAATAAGGCTTTAAGCTTAAAATACAAGACATGAATAGACGAAAAAGCTCAATGTTTTACGTATGTACATATGTACATATTCTTTCCCGCATAAAGCTGGATAGGTACAAGGAATTTTAAATTATTACATAATGATATGCAATGATTTTTATCACAATACACTTTATCAAAAATAAATGTATTGCACACTCGTTGCATTGGCTGTTAATTGAAAGCTTCAACGGGCACTTATTGCTTCAGTGATATATGAAACCGTTAATGCAAATGCAGAGTAATACTGAAATGGCTTTACAAATATATATATATATATATATATATATATATATATATATATATATATATATATATATATATATATATATATATATATATATATATATATATAATACAAAAAAAAATTGAAATTTAAAAGAAAATTACAATTACAATATTTTTTTATTAGATAACTTATTGAGGTTTGACTTTATAATAATCATTTCCTGCTATTGATTAAACGCTATGGTTAATGCTAATATTAAGAGTTCTAGAAACGTTTATAAATAAATATTTTACAAGAATCACCTGAGGAGAGGAGACCACTCTTTTTTGAGATCACAGTACCGTGAATACTGGTGGATAGTGCCGTAATATGTAGGGGATTAGGGATTCAAGAGGCGAAAGAGGTATTTATGGGCCGTAACGGTCTATGGCTACCCCGCAAGCGTTAACCGTGAGGCTAAAAAAGTCCTATAACTTGCTTTACAAATCTTGTAGTACATGGTACTGTTTATGATCATACATGTCCTACCTATGTTAAAAAAATAGGCATTGTAAGCAAACATTACCCAATATTGAGACACTCCCTTATGTTGTAGTATATTTATGAACATAAAACAAAATACATAAGCCCATATTATAAGAACTGGAAACAAATTAAGAATATCGCCTAACAAAGTGGCTATCAAAGTGAACTGTAATGGCCATAGGCAATTACTACAAAATAGCATTTCGGTCTACACGAACACTTCGTTTTATTACAGTGAAAAAAGGCAGAGCCTATAGAAATATGTACATACTTGTAGCTAATTCCGGTGCTATAGAGAACTATGAATTTCTTGAAACAAAATATTTTTAATTTTTTTACTTCATGTTCAGAGATTCCCCGTTTTCTGCTTACTTTTCAAGATATTGCAATTCATTTATTCCTCCGAGGGTCATACAACCCATAACCATCAGCTTTACAGTCAGATTCATTACACCATCAGATCAGACTGTGTCGCTGGTTGGGTGCCACCAAAATGTATAAAATAGAAAACAAATATGCATAGAGCCAATATTTTATAAAACTAACATTAGCATGTTCATCTTGTTATTTTTTGGTCCGATTAGATATTAAACTGAAAACTATCGTGTGTTGTGTGCCACCATTTACCACACAAGATTTCTAACATAGGTGGAAATTAAAGTACAGTGTCTTAACACAAGATTTGAGCTCTACCAACACCAAAATAATGAAAAACAACTGAACTCTACTAACTTCTCCTTTCTTCTCTTTATTTATGGCGTTTCGAGCGTGCCAGTTGAGCACTTTAACAAACCAAATGACGATGGAATGTACTAAAAATCAAATTAGAGACAGCTGTGGACAATTTCCAACCAATCAATCAATCACCCTGGACTTAAGCATCGATCATTTCAAATAATAAGTTAATTGAAGTCCTGTTACGAAATTAAATATATCTAATAAATAATTAAATATCACGTTTAATAAACAGTTTTGTTTATTAAGCGTGAAATTAAATTATTTATTAGATATACGCAAGTTTTATTCATTCGAGCTTATATGAGACAATTATTGTCTAAGCCCAAACCGAACAGCATTTTCAATAATGTAAAAAGACTATAAGCTATTCTAGATTAGAATCCTAGGAATTTTTATATAACACCTTCAAAGAGGCCAAGAAGCACAGGTTCATATACCATAAAAAATATATATGCATTAAAATTAGTAAATTAAGCTTCCCTAACTAACTAGCATACTAAGGCAGAAAGCGGGGAACGAAGTGTCTTAACACTAGGTTCCTAAGGTTCCCTCTGTCTGTCCTGCCATGTGCGGGATATTGTGTAAAGCTAATTTAATTTTAATTTAATTTATCTTATATTTTTGTTTAATTCAATTTCAAGTTCAATTCGTAAATACAAAAAAAATAATATAATATATTCTCTTCTGGTGGTAGCTTCTAGTAGGACTGACAATACTAACAGTTATGTCAATTGATTTGAAAATACATAAGTAAATAGAGAATATTTTGATTTTGATTTTTCACATACACATACATATTAACGGCCAACGGTAAGCTTGGCCTAAAGGCGATCGCGTGACAGAAGCAGTTAAAATTTTAAACTTAGTGTGCTTTTCGCAATCTATCTTTTCCGTCGCCTTATCATTAAACTATTTCTGTATTTGTGATGCTTTCTGGCTTTTAGTGGATTTTCTGGTACGTACAATAAAATTAAAATACTTGAGCGTCGTTCAGGCTTAGTCTGTGACATAGTATGTGTTATATTTCATCAATTCTTCATTTTTAAAGGGAATTTAGAGTAATTATTGACGAACTTATTTATTTAATATAAGATTATTTTGAAAAGTCAGTGTCAACTTTTTTATATTTTGGCATTACACTATATCCCATATACAGCAGGATAGGCAGAGGAAACTTTGTGTTAATTACAATTTTCGAGATGTTGGAGCTCAAAAGCGCGCTTTGTCTTGTAATCAGAGCGGGGTTATGAAGATAATTAATTTTCCCTCATGGAAATCGAACCCACAAACATCGCCTTCACAGTCGTACGCTGTGCCACTGAGCAGAAATAGTTTGCAAAATAAATAAAACATCTATCTATAATTCAAAATCGCTATAAGACAATTTATCATACAACAATTATAAACCTTATAATACAATATAAAGCTTTACTTCAAAAAATAAGCTTTAGGACTTGAACAAGCTTTACATCCAAAGAGTATAACAAATACGTCTCTCATATAAATCACCTTTCCTACAGTTGTATATATACCACTGCTGGTACGTAATAGAGCGTACGTAAATAAAGCTATTACACAGTAAAGCTTACGCATTATTAAGGCAACATAACAATAACGCTTACAGTTCATAATACATGACGTTTATTTTGTTTATTTATTTAAATATACGGTTGGAAAAAGGTTGCGTGTTTAATATTAAAATGAGTGCGTTTGTTGAACTAAAATGTCAGCTTAAAATTTTGCTTGCAGAGGTAAAACAGTCTAGCTGGTTTAAATTTTATTTAGCTATAATCTCTCGCATTTAGCAATGTACTCAAGAGAACTACTTAAGCTTTGAAAATATATATAGCGGCAAGTACAAAAAGCTTCAATTTCTGTAAAATATCAAAATAATTTTGAATAAAGGTATCGAACGCTGCTTTTCGTCTTCATACAGCGAGTGAGTCCTGGCTAGTCAGATGACCTTATTGGGAGAAAGAGGAGTTATTGTTGGAGAGTGAGTCAGTATGTTCTGACATTCAAGGTAATGTTGACAGACATATTAATGAATGTAAAGTAGCTTCTTTTTAGATAATTAGACGATTGAGATAATAATAATAATCGTGATTTTTTGGAACTCGTTACCATCCTTATTGTTTGTGAACCTGTTATATTTTATGTTTGCGTGTGTACATTTATACTTACGGAAGTAGAATTCGAATAAGCTAAATAAATATATTATAACTTCAAAAAGTCATCAAAATAGGTGTTATTTAATTCCATTTACGATTTGGACATATTTACTGTACGACATTACAGTATAAAGTACTAAATACAAAAAATTATATATACATATATATATATATATATATATATATATATATATATATATATATATATATATATATATATATATTATATATATATATATCTATATATATATATATATATATATATAATATATAATATATATATATATATATATATATATATATATATATATATATATATATATATATATATATATATATATATATAAGCCCACGCTGTTTTTCTTATTACTAACAGGTGCGAGGGGGAGGGAATTAAGAGATTTTATTGCAAGTGCCGGGTTACCGCTAAATTTGTTTGCGTTTCAACTTACCCGGCGTTCGCCTGTGAAATTACTATATAATTTGTCGTACCTTCTAGTCAGCGACCTTTTCGCTATAATAATAGAGTATTTTTTAGTTATGCTGGAATTTACAAAGTAAATTAAGTTTCATTTAACACTACTGTACGCGTACTAATGTATCAATAAGCATTTTTTTTTGAAATTTCAAAAAGAAAGAAAAAGATAAAGTTTTTACATGTGAAAAAAATTACGTATTGTATGTATTTATAGAATTCTTATGTCAAATTATGTGGAAGTTATCTCAATTAATTAAAATTAATTCATAGAATGTTATTGATGAAAATCGAATGCAGTAATATACTTATACATTTATTGTATAGAAAACAGAGTTACCATAGAAAAATATACTTTTGTTAGCTAGATTTGAACTTTTTATATAATATGTTTGAGCATATTATTTCCACATACACTCAAAGTAAAGGATTATTTTCATGTACTCTGTCTGGGAAGCCAAAGCGCAGCGTTTAATTATGCCATTCAACATGCAAAATTTCATATACAGACGGAGAGTACACAACGGAGAGCTTTTACACTAAATTATCAACTTTGCGAGATATAGCCTGAAGTCAATGACAAAAAGCTACGTACAAAAAGTTTCTTAAATCTTAAAAGCCAAAAAGTAACAGCAATTTGCTGGAATTATATAAATAAAAATTCTTCCTTCCGACGGCACTACTGTTATAAATCACAGTTAACTTCAACTGCTAAGTGATCTCATGACATTTATTTTCTCAGCCTTCAAGATAATAGCCCTACAATATTTTCAGTTTTTACCAGACTAATATATGTATACTTTTAGTTAAAATTTGTGATAAATATCTTGTGCAGCAAGTAACATTTACCTCGTATACGTCATCAAAATCTTCATACCATCATTATCTGGAAACGAAAACAAACACAACAGCTGAAGATATTGTCGACGACAACTGTCGGTGGGCCGGAACATAAATAAGCATCGATTTTTACTAATGTATAATAAACTTATGACCTGAAAATACCAACTATAATTATACAAACAAGGAAGCCAGGACAATAATGGTACGGACGCAAAAAGTCTTTGGTAAACAAACAAGAGAAATTATAAAAAAAAAAATCTCTTCATACATCACCGTCTGAGGGATCTCCACTATTTTTATGTGACTGTGTTTATGTATTATCATTATAACATATAGAGTAACTAAACTTAAAAACATATACTAAAATGTGTGATAAATATATTAGAAATTATCCTAACTAATATAGGTATATAGTTTGGAATCTCCATCTACCCTCCACTGACGTGAATGCCACTCAGTAGCGGACCATTTACTATTCCTTTAAATTTCGAACAATACAGTCGTGTTCGTTGTGATTTGTATTAATTAATTTAATTACTTGTGATAATTTCCGGATTATAAATATATCTATATATATATATATATATATATTATATATATATATATATTATATATTATATATATATTATAATATATTCATATATCTTATATAATCTATATATTATATTATAATATATATATTATATATATATTCTATATTATATATCTATATATATATAATTATAATTTATATATTATATATCTATCTAGTATATAATATATATTATATATATATATTATTCTATTTAATATATTTATATACTATATAAATATAATATATATATATAATATATATAATATTCAATATATATTATATTATTTATATATAATATATTATATATATATAATTTATATATATTTTATATATATATGTAATGTATATATATAGAATAAAAACTATTGAAAACGTATATAATTAGACAGGTGGAATCAAACAAGCTTACAAGGAATAAGTCAAGCTATAGGACTGGATGGTAAAACTCAACGAATGCTATCGGACTGTGGTTGCATCGCAGAAAAGATTTATCGGAAACAGCAGAATCTTATTATAAGATACTTTACGAAGACGAAAGTACTAGAAGAAATCGAGCTGAATGATAACTCGAGCATACCAAGCATCGGTCCTGATGAAGTAAGGAAAGCTATAGAAGAAAGGAAGATAAAAAACTTATTTACGCATTTATTGATTATAGTAAAGAGTTTGACACTCTGTTACACGCTAAAATATGGGGCACCCTAAAAGAACAAGGAATAGAACAAAAATACATACGCTTAATAAAAAATGTTTACAGCCATAGTACAGCGAGAATCCAACTGGAGAAGACAAGCGCACCGATAAGAATTCAGAAAGGCGTTAGACAAGGTACTTTCTATATAAAAGTAACACTCTATAGTCAATATTCAGAAAACTCAATTGGACCAATCTGGGAATCAATGTGGATGGTGCAGCGCTAACGCATCTGAGATTTGCTGATGATATTGTGCTGTTCTCCAAAACGTCGGAAGACTTAAGTCGAATGATAAAGAATTAAATACAGAAAGCCAGAAGGTGGGACTAAAACTAAACCCCGGTAAAACGAGAGTGATGACAAACGGAGACAAGAAAATTATTAAACTAGAAAAAACAAAAATTAGCTGTACCGACGATTACATATATTTGGGGCAGCTTATAATCCAACGAGAACCTATGCGCAGAGAAGTAGAAAGAACAATCAATAACGGCTGGAAGAGATACTGGGGCTTAAAAGAGGCTATGAAAGACAAACAACTACACATAAACATAAAGAGCAAATTATTTAATACATGTGTACTACCAGTTCTTATATATGGCTTCTAATCATGGGCACTAACACTGGAAATATATATATATATATATATATATATATATATATATATATATATATATATATATATATATATATATATATATATATATATATATATATATATATATATATATATATATATATATATATATATATATATATATATTTAATATATATATATATATATATATATATATATATATATATATAATATATATATATATATATATATATATATATATATATATATATATATATATATACATATATATAATATATATATATATATATATATATAGATATATAATATATATATATATATATATATCATCATCATCAAATCAGCCTATTACTGTCCACTGCTGGACATGGGCCTCCCCTAGGGTGCGCTATATATATATATATATATATATATATATATATATATATATATATATATATATATATATATATATATATATATATATATATATATATATATATATATATATATTGCAGGCTTAATTGAGTTACAAAGTCTCATATTTTGTAAAACTTTGATAACCTAAATGTTTATTTTAAAGATTTTTTATAGTGCTAATCCACACTAAGGATAGATAATTGTTAATAATGTTGCCTGACTTTTATTATTTTTAAACATACCTGCTTCTGAATCCTACATATAGAAAATGGATGAATATAAACATAGTTTCTTATCCAGCACATTTTGCCGCTTTCACTAAGAAATTGCGCATCTGTCTTCCTGTAACGAATATTAATGATAACAGTTCTAACACGAATTTTTGTAGGTATAATATTTGAGATTATTACAGAATATATTAAATAAATCGTGTGAAAAGGATAAGTTTCAGAAATTCTATATATGAAGAATTAGCGGCTTTTAGAATACAATTTTTTTTTTATTAAAGAAGAAACTACTTAGCATTCCATGGATTCAAGATGCGGGTGCCGGGCCCATGGAATTGTAGGGAAAGGAGCAGCGTCTGGGACTTACGACCCAAGTGTAGGTATAAAGGAGTTTTTAGAATGTATTAATGCTCACCTCCACTGTTCGAGCTTCTCCGACAACCAAACCAAATTCAAAATGATTCAACTAGTGCTGCTGTCTGTCTGTTTTTCGTAGTACGTTCTAGAAATGATTTACTAACGATTTATTATACCTCTCGCTCTTACTTCAATTATATATTCAATGATATTTGGTGTAATTAAAAGTGGTGATAGCTTCTTCTTCTTCTTCTTGGCATTAGTCCCGGCTTCGTTTGCCGGGGTCTGCCTTCCCACTAAGCTTACTCCACTTGGTACGGTCTTTAACATCCTCAGTGGACAATCTATTGGCTCTCATGTCCTGCGTCACGACATCCAGCCATCGCTTCCTTGGGCGTCCGGGAGGTCTAACTCCAGGGACTCCATGCTCTTGTATATCAGTCCCTTGAGCTTGGGCGGTATTCTGCTATCGCAGACCACACCAGTGGCCTCCCACCATTTGGCCCATCGCAGTGAAATATCACTATAGCACTTTATGTCTTAAGGTATCTTAATAAATAACCCTGTAATTTTAGTCCTCGCAATATCGGTTGATTTAATCAAGGTCTTTTCAAATTCAAATCAAGGGCCTATAGGCCCTACAATAAAATCAACATAAACTTTCATTATATATTTATAAAACGCAAAGTGGCGTGACTACAATTCAGTACTTAAAATGTTTGTCATAAAAAATAACTAGCTATCTAATACTAAAGTTACCAAAAACCTCCGTTATTGTTAATGTCAGGGTATCGGTGCTCACGTCACGCCGTCGTAACTGTAAATATGATTTCCAGCAGGGATAATAATTTAATTTGCTTGATCTGGAAAGGACACAATGTGCAGTGTTGACTTCCGCTACTCGAGATGTCTCAAGATTTGGTTGGAAAGTGGGAAAAGGAATGTCTTGCTAGACTACTAGCTTCTACCTTACCTTACAATATGCGGGAAAAAGCGTGAATAGGGATATATTACATATATATATATATATATATATATACTTATATATATATATATATATATATATATATATATATATATATATATATATTATATATATATATATATATATATATATTATATATATATATATATATATATATATATATATATATATTATATATATATATATTATATCTTATTAAGGTGGAAGTGGACGCGCTTTTTGAGGACTTCCATGTGGTATCGGCATGAAAACATTGTACCAGGTAGGCTTTTCCGTAGTTGTGGCACGTAGATGCCAACTCTTACAAAGCTATATGAGAATGTTCTTCACCCCACAAAAGATAAAGTATCTAAAACAAAAGACAATTGGTGTATTCTGTCATATTTCCCTAGAGGCTTTCGTCATTTCGCCCTTCTGATAATAACGCCAAATTAGATTGTGTTATTTTGAATATATGTATATTGATATTTATAAATAATCAATAGAAAACAAATAAGATTTAGATTTAAGAGAGATGTGATATTTGAAATCGTCAAAATGAATTATTTTAATTTCACCGCTCCAGTAAGATAAAGTACGACGCTGAGATATGTAACCTAACATGCCGTATCTCGTGTCTTAACACTCGTTGGTCTATACCTACTTTCCCATATGTAGAATAAAGTATCTACCTATTAAGTATGTAAGTATGAGCCTATGATATTTTTCGTTCAAATATTCATATATAATATTATCTTTTTCGTCCAACATCTATTGGATCCTACTATAATCTAAATCCTCTCAAAATCTCCTTCTTGTTTCTATAATATAAATAAATATATAATATAAACATGCTACGAGGTATAATCCCCGTAAGTAAACTAAAGTGTTTCTAACAGCTCTTTGATGACTTGCCAATTCTCACTAACCACAAATCTAAAGTAGAGAGTGGTAAACACAGCGAAGGATAATTAGATATCTGTTTTTCGCATTTGTACACATTTTAAATGAAAATGGTAAAAAAGATATAGGTGTAAAGATAAAGTGAGTAGTAAGTGGAGATCGCTTTTGACCAAAAATACAGTGTTGAAGATACTGGGGGAAGGTCACGTAAAAATCATTAGGACGATATATATGAAGAGGTTAATGACAGTGGACCGCAGTGATTGACGTTCCGCTCTCTTTGACTACCCTGCTAGGGATATATATATATATATATATATATATATATATATATATATATATATATATATATATATATATATATATATATATATATATATATATATATATATATATATATATATATATATATATATATATATATATATATATATATATATTATATTATTAATGTATCATATATACCGATTAATCCGGTAAAAGCTTTTATGTATTTAACATTTTACGTTTGTTATTAAAAAAGATATAAAGTGATTACTTCTTTCTTAATATGCTCGGAATAATACATGTAGAATTATAACTATAAACTGGTAACAATACATTAATATGGTACCATCAAGATAGTCTGATGATGAAGCCCAAGACACGAAGCTCTGAATTGCCTCCTTGTAAAAGCATAGTGATTTTGTCTGATGAAATGAGGCCCCAAATTTTTATGGTTTATTTTATTTCTTATACAAAAATCTAATATAATCAAGTATTGCTAGGGATTATTTGGCGCAGCTATTTGGACATTAGCATTGTTCCTTTTATTAAAGCCACCATAAAATTTATACTTTACCATAAAAAATATAATATTTATTGTTAAATATATGAACAAGCCTTTTTTGAATAAACAAGGTATACGAAGTAGTTCAAAGTTTAAAACGGCAATTACAGACGAGGTTATAAAACGAACTTCAGACTCTTAATTAGTTTTCGCTATAATTTGAACTTTACTCTACTTGGGAGTCGGAGTTAACCACTCGTGGTGTTAAAATCAAAATATTAAAATTACCACAAATCCGCTTATCTAAGTTTTAAATTGTGGAATTAAAGTTATTATAATATATATATATATATATATTTTGTATAGCGTTCTCGCCTAAAATATACAAATGCATCAAAAATATATACATTTATCTTAATCTACACACATTAAACTCTTCTGTTACTGAGTCAGTTTCTTTCAGTGGAAAGAAAGGCACATCCAAAATTATGTAGTGTTGATTTTCTCCATTCTTCAAAGTTTTCTCCAACTTCTATATATTCCATTGTAAAAGAAATAAAGATATTTCGTGCTATATAGTCCAAAAATATAGTCCGCAAATGAAATTGCGGGTTACAGCTTTAAAGATTAAAAAATAGCCGTTCGCGTTTGTGCAAAACAGAAATACTGTAAATTAAAAAAGTCATATAAATAAACTAGTTTTGACGCAACGTGATGAAGAACGCATGGCTTACTTTTGTCGTCAGAGCGTTCGTATGGTTTCCATGAGGAGGGGGTTCAAATCCCGCTGCGTTAAAATTTTTATGTTTTCTTTAAGTATTTTCCTATCCTTAGTGTGGAACACTTTAAAAATCATAAAAACAGTGTACAAATTAATACCAAAATTTGTATACCATATATATTTGTATACCATAATAAATAAACAATGGCAGATCAAGATCACAAAGTATTTACCTGCTGCTCAATAAATTATGAAAGCTAATAAATATATAGTTAATCTGGCGCACTTGGAACTAGTCTGACTGTATATTACTATTAAGTGCTTAAATCTCAGGCTTACGTAAATGTTTATATTCAAAAATAGCGAAATTCCAACCGGATATAGATTAGCATAAATAAATTAAATAAGTAATGGTAAGCTGAATATAAAAACAATGATCGTATTTATCTTGCCTTGTATTTGAGCAAAGAGGTAAATAACTATCACAAGAAAGCTTACTAAGCTTTCTCTGCCCAATCAGTCGGGTATGATATTCTTACACTTTGTATAAAAAATAAAGTGCAAAGTAAACCTTGATATTAAAATTTTGAAAGCTAAAAACTTTTCATTAGTCCTTGCATATATCAATGATGGTAAAAATGATCTAGTGTTAAGACATTCCGTTCTCATTCATTAAACATTCGGCACAGGGAAAAAGACACATTAACCCCAATTGGGGAACGAACTCCCAACCATGTTATATTCACTACCAGACAAAATTTAACCCCGATTATTCTTACATATAGGTGTATGACCTTATTTTATGTATGTAATAGATAATGGAAAAAACACCTTTATTTGATTACTTGCCCCAGAAGTCGTAAAAAGGAAATTATTATCTAGGAAATAAAAAATATTATCTACAAGGGGTTTACTCATATGAGTACATAAAATGCTGTGTAAATTATTATAACATTGTAAAATTATTGTATACATGACTATATTTTTATTTTATTTGTGTACCCAGCTAATGGTTATTTGAAAACGAGATTACTAGAGATTACTAGCAGTGATATAATACAATTACCTGATATTCTACCTGGTGTTAGTTTTAAAAGGCCACAAGCTGAGCTATTGTTTCCTTCTATGTATATTGCATAGTGGGGTAGCTAGAGAGATCCTGATGTCAAGACTCTCCATTCTACCTTTGCGACTCATAAAATTCAGAATTTAATGTAGTAACCAAAGATGAGAGCAATGTAAATGTAAATATTCCTCCGAGTTAGCTTAGAATTCACAAATGTTTTAAGGCCAAACTAGTGTCATAGTGGCTGAAATCTTTATTGATATCCAGAGACTACTCTCAGCGAAGCTTAAAGTCTAGCATTGTGTGAAAAGCTTCAGTATCCTCTCACCATAAGTTATTATAATTAACCATCACCGTAATTTTCGAAACTGTCCTTTCTTGTCTAAATAGGAGTGATGACAATATATTAAAAATATGTCACGATGAAATTATACTGATATAACGATAGTATCTAGTAATATTTTAAAAAGTTACATGAATATCTTAATTAGTTATAGTATCTATATATCTTAAATAAAAAAAAAACAAAAGAACAATTTCCTTGTTATTTACCAAAATCAAGAACGCCAAGTCCTGTTAAAAGATTTATTGTTTACAGCGTTTGATATGTTTACACTGACCGGAAGCGATTTGCAATCTGTTTTGTTTTGATAATACCATACCACGAGTGCTCGGACGTCGAAATGTTAGCTTGTTTAGATTTAAGCCCTCTCGAATGGAGTTTAGCTGAAAGAATTGTGTTGGTAGAAATTCACTTGCTATTTTTTTTGTACCTATAATTAATTAGAGCTGTACAAATATAGCGCTGCTTAAATATATAAAAATATTCGTAAATAGTATTTATAGAATTATAAAAGTTCTATAGGCCATTGTGGTGAAGTGGGTCAGTGTTTGACTGTAAACGTAATAGTTGCGGGTTCCATATACATTCGAGGATTTATTTTTTTAATTTTCCCGCTCTGGGTAAATCAGGTGTTAAGTTTCGCCTCTCAGCACGAACTCTCGATATTCGAGCAAAAATATGCGTATTTTGAGTGTAGGTGTCTGGTTAAGGGACATATTATAAAATAAATAATATAAATTAATATTAATAAATAAAATAATATTACTTTAAATTTGTATTATTGACAACACAAAGACAAGCTTGTTCGTAGGCAAAAATATTAAATATAAAAAAATATTAAAAAGTTGCAAATTTTTTTCTAAATTATAATTTATTTAGTACCCATAGTTAAGTTGGCCATCGTAAAAAAACAATGTTGTATTGAATAACAAATAACATCCTTATTTGGCAAAGTAATCAAGAAGTTCATTATCTAGACAGGCTCCATCGATCACATCTGTTGAGATAACTTACAGCTGTTTATTGTTGCACCTAAGAAGTAGGGTCAGACGGGATTAATTAACTAAAAGAATAAGTAAATCTATATATATATATATATATATATATATATATATATATATATATATATATATATATATATATATATATATATATATATATATATATATATATATATATATATATATATATATAGTAGTATTAAAAAAATGGCCAAAATGTACAAAACACAGTATTTTAAAAAATATTACATTCATGACAATAAAGCTCAATGGCTTATAAAGTGTGGCAATAAATATATTTCACCCGGAAAAATAAAAGCTCTCCACTTAGCGGAAATTTAAAACGGGCACAATAACCGTAGTATAAACGTAAAATCCAGCTTTATTTTTATATGGAACAAATTATTTGATAATTTATTACATTTGAAGCTCTAAATGCCATTATATCTAATCCTTATAATTTGAGTTTTTGACTTGTTGAATTTACAAAACAAGTTTGATAAAGAAAATTATGAAAATTTTTCTTGTGTCGAGATTCGAATCTGCAACTATCAAGTTTTTTATAATGTATAGATATATTCATTATAACAGCTTTATTTAACCTGACTTGATCCTAATTTAAAGTACCTAACACAGGTAGTAGTAGGTATACTGAAACGAATATCGTAATATATGTAAGGCCTTCCTCGACAAATATATATATATATATATATATATTATATATATATATTATATATATATATATATATATATATATATATATATATATATATATATATATATATATATATATATATATATATATATATATATATATAGGTATAAAAAACACCTCATAACTATATACATATACTATATTTGTTATACGAGTAAAACTATTCTTAGAAATCAAAATATAGAATTGTCAATCGTCAATCATTACTAACAAGCTTTGAGCTTTGAGTATAGATTACATATTATTAACCTTTAATATATGGCAGCTGAAATTAATACCTTATTCCAGAACTATATGTATAAATATGAGTAAGCTTATTATATTATGTCATCTCGGTGTTGTTGTGAAATATATTATTGTATCTGAAGCTTTATAGATTCGATTACCTGTTGAGGGTAAATTTTTATTTGAAACATATTTGTTAACCTGCTTCAGTACGATAAAATATGAAGATTGCTTCAGAAAGTGGACATGGAACTCATTTTCTTATTCTTTTTGGTTGAGTGGATTGGTGGAAGTTTTGGGTTAAGAGCATCACATTGAATAATTAACAATATAGGCTCATACTATCTTGTAAAACAGAATAGACAAAAAAAACCAATAATGAAGAAGGTGAAGAATAGTGAAGAATGATGGCAAGAGTGTCGTTTCCCATTTGCCAGCTTGAATTCGAGATATTGTGTTTTGAGTGGTTAAGTTCAATGCCGCACTTTGTCTTTTTAGAGCGTGAAAAGGAAAATAATTAATTTGACCGAGCGGTGATCAAAAATAGAACCGTCACGTTTATTGTCAGACGCTCATGGGCGTAGGAATAGGGTCTGGGTGGTCGGTACTATACAATTTGTCGTAACAAAAAAAATCAAGATGTGAAACTTAAGAAACTTTTACGCATAAAGATGATTTGTCAGATTAAAGTCAGGATTTTTTAGGGTTCCATCCCTCTGAAGAAAATAAAGGAATTCTTATAGGAACTGTCTACCGGTCAAGACTATCATCTAAAAATGGCGTGGAGGAACCAGGTTGGAGTCCAATATCCATGTCAGCACTCCCTTGAAGTATAGAAAAAATCAAACTTCTATAACAAAACTTATAGGGTACTTCCCGTTGACCTAGAGTTAGGAAATTCAGCAAGAAGTTAGAACTCATTATACAAAGCTAAGGAAACAATCCCCAAAATTTTAAGTGTATAGGTATACTGGCTAAAAAATCATTACATTCTTGTATGTGTAGTTCTTTTCATACAAAAATAGGGTATACGACTGCAAATTTAAGTTTGTCAACTTTATAAGTACAGTAATAATAATATTTACAGTAATGATATTGGTACTTAACCGATATTGTTTTTATGTTTTTAGAGTTACGCTATGTATATATTATATTTAAATTTCGTATGACTGCCTTTGTAACGCCCAGGCGCCCCCTGGGAGTCTCTAGTTATACCAATGTAGACGCTCTCACATTGCGCTATAATGGCCTCAATACTCAATCATTGGTAAATTAGCAACTGTAATGAACAAAAACTACTGTAGCGTAAACTATATAATGGACCTAGTATGCAAGCAAGTCGGTTAATAATAGTCATTCACGTGAATTATTATTCTCATTTCCCTTTCAGTAATACTAAATATGGTGACAAAATATCTAAAAATAGTAAAAGTAGATAAAAGAGTGTCTCAATATTATTTATATCTGCCTACATTGATATACAAGAGGTTAGTTGTAAAATAAAAACAATTGTAATAAATCCTTATCACTATACAGAACAGTAAAAGGAATCTAAATGATCTTTGGAACTTTAAGTAAGTGTAGTAGTCTCTTGAAACTTTCGAAAATACTTGAAAGTAAACACAAAAGGAAGGCTTGAACGAAGAAACTCCAATATCGTATAGGTATGACTTTCAAAGTTTTTGTCTTTTGCCAATAGCATACGAAAAGAAGCTTTTTAAATATCAGCATGACTGTAGAAACCTGTGTCAATGTTATCCAGAACGTAATATATTATTTTTCAATGTAATTTTAAGATTTACGTAAGAACTATTGTTTGTGATGTCTTGGCGTATTTGTACAGGGTTTGACTCTAAACACGACGTTTGTGAGTTCGATTTCCATTCTAGAGTATTAATTATTTTTATTTTCTCGCTCTGGTAACACCGGTGGACAAATCACGGTGTTGAGCTACACCACTTAACACGCAATGTCACGCATATAAGAATACGGGGAAAAAAGTGTCATAATACTAATTTTCCATTGCCTATCCTGCTATTTGCGGAAAACGGCGTGAAGCTAAAAAGAAATTATTTCAAAGAATTTAAAAATATATATATTTAATTTTAGCAATGTGAAGTAATTTTAATAAAGCTAGCCCAACTATTAAGAATGATAAATTAAACTGAATTATGAATATAACTGTCCTTCGCGCGTGACTAGAATGAACGTTATCAAAGGCAAAACTACTGTCATAAGTCATGTGAGGCTTTGAACTTGTTCTACAACTTTTTTGATACCGCATTTTTTTGTTACGAAAACACAAAAACGTCTTGTTGTGGAAATAGTTTTATAAAAACTTGGGCAAAATTATTTAAAGTGGAACTATCTATTCATAGGATCTATGCATTCGGTGTCGTACAACCATTCCGAGTGGCGGAACTCAACGCCGAGCTTTTGTATTGCTGTAAGGGGAAAATCTTTCCACTGAGTGCACTTTCGAGTCCACTGGACTTTTTCTTTAACTAACTAAGATAATTGCTAGTATGTTGTTTTCATATAAAAATAAGACGATTAATTTGAAAAGATAATAATATAATCTTGATAAAATAAAATAAAAAAAATGATAAAATAAAATGTTGAATAACAAATCTTTTATTTATCTTTTTTATTTAATTAAATACAAATAATTATTTTATTGAATATAATAATCAATTTTGGTAAAAGTCATGATTACAAATATAATTTTAATATAAAATGGCCTACAACCACAATTCTTACTTTATACTTCTTTTTTATAATATTGAAAAATAAATATTGACAAAAGTCAAGGAATTTTACACGGATAAACTATCTTTTTAATCAGGTCAATAGTTCAAAAACCCCAGCTAGTATGACGTGAAAGACAATGGAAGACATGAAGGAGGTCTGGAACCGTACTTAGCACTCAGTCCTCAGCTATAACGCGATAGTTAGATCCATAGCTTTTGGATTAACGGTAAAAACTCGGAAGACATATTGTTTTATAAAGAAATTTTGAGTTAATAATATAATAACTTAAAGATAAATAAAACAATTATTTTATGGTTTCAGAGAAAAAAGAGTAATTAGTATTTATTTCAGAGAAATTAATGAACTATAAATTACTTCAAAATTAGGTTCCACTTTTAAACACGCAACTTCCGGAATTCAGGTAAAAAGCTTAGAACGTGCACGTGAACTCTAATTTATAAGAAAACAGTGTGAAAGTAGAAACTATACATATTTTCTATGAGAGTTACCAAGACAGTAAAAAATTGCCTAGCACGGCGTTGAATTCCGCCACTCAACAGGCCTCATGTGCATAGTACAGCGTGAAGTTAAAAAAAGAACATCTTCACCAAATTCAGCGCCTGGTTCCGTATACGACACTTAATACCTATACATGGCATGGCACATGGCAAAGTTAAAAGGATACTTGCACGCTTTCTCGTAAAATGCGAAATAGAGCTCTCTTGAAGCTTTTTAAAATCTATTAATTTTTTTAAATAATATATAAATATTAATTATCATATAGCAAATTCAATTCTGACGATATTGTACCGAATTTAAATAGCCTAAATGGCTTAATTAACTTACTGTATTTGTATTATTTTTTAACATTTTTGTGCCAAAAATCAGTATAATGTAGATACGAGCATACTGCATGTGTATGGAAGTATGACACAACATTGAAAATTTTCTGAGACTTAAATTATAAAGAGAGGCATTCGTGACGCAGCGGCACAGCGTCTGCCTGTAATCGTGTTGGTTGTGACTTCAATTCCCCATTCGGGGTGAATGTTTTATTTTCGTTCTGGTAACAAGACCAAGCCCGGCGTTGAGTTGAGGTGGAAAGCGGAATGCCTACTCTGTAAATTGAATTAAAAAATACTTCGGTACTGTTAATGGTAAGAAATGAAATTTGGCAACTGGCACGATTGTTTGTAGTAAAACCAGTCACAGGCCAAAACTTAGTTTAAGTATAATATAAAACGTAAATACCCATTTTTCCTAGTTCTTTTAAGATTTTCCAGTAATTCTCTCTCAAGCCTAGGTGCCCTACGCTCCCCAAGAATCCTACTTGCCAAAATTCAGCATAGTAAGCGCAATAGCTTCCCATATACGTTGTATATAAGCTAGTCACTCAGTAACAGATGTGTTTTATGAATACAATATTTTAGCTTAATGCTTTATTCTGTGAAGTGAATTCAATATTTTCAATGTGAAAAATTATTTTTAATTTGACGACAAAACTTAATGAAAATGCTTGAAAAGAGCTTAACAAGTACTTATTTAATTTTTTTCTTTAAATTAATTAAAGTGTATGTATGTATTTATGTCTTCTATAATTATTTTTTTATTATTATATATAATCGTAAATAGATACATGATAACAATATACTATACCGCTTTTTATTACTAAAACGGATAAGCACTAAAAAATATTTATTGGACCTGCATGATTTTTGTGCAGTTACTGTATTTAATATCAAGTAATAATTAATTATTTATTATTCTATTATTATATGTGATAAGTTTGTTTATTTACCAAATATATAAGTTGAATAAAGTTATAATATAGATAGTAAAAAAGAAACGCTATTATCATTTATAATATATTATGTCTAAATAAAATATTCGAAATATTTTAATAATATACTCCAAACATTCACTATGAAGACATTCTTAATACTCACAAATTTACATTTTAGAGGCAATTTGCATTTGCTCCTTAAATCTGATTTGCATTTCATTTCGTCTTCCGCAAATTTCAAGGTTCTTGAATCCTCGAGACTTTCTTAATGATGAGGTCATAAGTATGTTGTCTGTCTGTTTTAGCGGGTTAACTAATTATATATATATATATATATATATATATATATATATATATATATATATATATATATATATATATATATATATATATATATATATATATATATATATATATATATATATATATATTAATATTAAGTAATTAAAATATATTTTTAGGCATATAACATATATTTCAAAATGGAGCACCTTACACATTGCTTCCTTTTCCATTACGTTGTGAATAGCGGAAGTCATTGTCACACTTCCGCTAGTCAGAATAGCGTAACGTTCACTTGTTTGAATCAAAATATTCGTCAGAATGCGACTGACGCCCATAATCATCTTGAAAAACAGATAATTGTAATCTGTGACGTATGTTTAACAATAATATATATAGTATATGTTGATAATGGCATATATAATTAGATATATCTTTGACGGCTGGAAGTCCGCAAACGATTTGGACGCAGTGACGCGCTTATCGCTGAATCCGGTACTATGATGTGTATCGGCGTATAGAAGCTACAGTAATTACAATATATATATATATATATATATATATATATATATATATATATATATATATATATATATATATATATATATATATATATATATATATATATATATATATATATATATATATATATATATATATATATATATGTAAAAAAAGCCTTGCAGAGATAATATCAATAATTAAATAAAACCATTTGTCTATAAGTGGCAGTTACTTTCAGGTGTTATTTAAGTAAAAATATTAGAGCGTTTCAACGTTTTATTTAATTATAGAAGATATTAATATTCTTTAGAATATTAAACAATTGTATTTCAAGCGTATTTTAAACGTAAAAAACATGTTTGCTCCGTTCTTTATTTAGTCACATCTTCGTGTCAAAAATACTTCAAGATTTTATTCTTAGTAGCTTTTTGTCTGTCTGTGGCTTCGCTCTAGTAGTATATAAATGGAAATAGTTAAGGATTATACAGTACTGGGTGAGTTAGATATCAGTACTTCCTGAGATAGTGACGTTTAACTGAACAAATTTTTTCGCTCCATAATTTTATCATGGCATAAATATTACATATGATTATGACAGATATTTATGATTAAATATATTGTTATAATATATGACATAGATTGTAGATAAATGAGTTAGTTAAAAAAGAGTTTTCTTTACTTTCCTTTAAAAATTAAAATGGCTATATAATGATTAAGTTAACATGAGCTATCATATAACAAAATACGTGACAATTTTAAGTTCCAATACCAAGAAGGAAAGTGTATAATAAAAAATCTAGGTTATTGATAATTTAACTGGAAAGTATATATTTAATTACGTTAGTTTTCAGAAATCTATATACATATATGTAAACATAAGCTTAGTATAGTAGCTTACAATCCCTAAAGACCGCACTACCACATTCATTCTATAAAGGAAGTATTTTAATTTTATAGATACGGGAAATTTGTCTTTATATATAACAGTGCTACCTAGTTAATAGGCGTATAGGCGTATTCTAAAACGTTTGTGTTGTTACAAAAGGAGCTTTAGCGAAGCTCAGAATAAGCCTTTAACAGTGCGTATTGATAAAGCACATATTGTATAATTGAACTTCTGAATTTGACGTCACTTTATTTGAAGATTGAAAATATTGCTATTTTTTTTTTAGTAAATGGAAATGGTAGGTTGGTACACTTGGTAGGGTTTGGCATTTTCCACCTTTGGAGATATTGCATGTTGAATGGTGGAACTCAATATCAGCCGTTTCTTGATATCGGAGCAAGAACAAATTTATAATTTATATAAAAAAATTATGTCATGTTTTTTTTAATTATTTATTATACGTAGAATGCAAAATTATTAAAGAAGTCATCGAATCTATGTTATGACTATGTTTATTCTACTTTTGGTATATATATAAATAGCCTGCCTTCCGAGCAGAGCGGTGGTAGCTTCCTGAAGGACTGACACTACTGACATTTCAATGTAAATATACAATTCAATAGTGCTTGTAATGGCCTTATCGAGTAAAGAGTGAACTATCCAAAAGAGGCAGGGAAAACCTAGCATATAAAACTCGGTTCTTTCCTTAACTTGACTCTTACCATCGAGTGGACATACCCAAAACAATTCTATTGCATCACGACAGAGTCTTATATTAATTAAGACTATACAAATATAAATAATATTTAAAAAAGAAATATTATTATATTCCATTTTACTGAATACACGGTAATGTTAGTTAAAACTATTTACGTGATTAGCGTGATAGAGCTTATTTACGTGAGCTTTGACGTCATGTACCACGCAACATTTTAATTTATTGCACGCGGTTAATCGTAGAACAAAAACAGTTTCGCTTTTACATACCACATGCCCTCGAAGCGAACAACGCTACCAATTTTAATAGTTTGAGGTAAGAGAAACTGTAGCTTTTTTACAATTTTAGTTGTTTAATTTAGATTTGTGATTGAATAAGATGATTGTGACTTTAAATCATTTTCAGGGTAATATTTATATTATTTGTTTGGAAAGAACGCAATATTTCTTTAGCTTGTTCAAAATTAATATACAATGTATTTAATTGAGTGAGAAATAGAGAAGTATAGGTAAGTGACTCGTCAAGACACTCCGTTTTCCTCCTGAATTGAACATATTCACAACAAAATGCTGTCTCACTGCGCCACCATGGCGGTTTATTCCACATAGTATGGAAAATTTATAATTTTTTTGAAACTATTATTATAGCTCCACACTGTATCCCATATATAGCGTGATAAGCGGAGGGAATCTAGTGTTAAGACGTTAACGTTAACGTTAGAGTGTTAGTTCTTCACTTTCTGTAAAATTGTCAAAATATTGCTTGTTAGGTGGCGAAACTCAATCTTAAACTAAAGTGTCCTTTTTAGCAGAGAAAGAAAAATAAATGAAAATACTTCATTCCCCTGGCTAAAAATTTAACCCACAAACGTCTCCTTACAGTCAGATACTGTGATGCTATGCCACTTCGCGTCTTAAAATAAAAACTAAACACATAATATATAATATATATTGTTGGGTAATAACTAAAAAGCAGAATATATATATATATATATATATATATATATATATATATATATATATATATATATATATATATATATATATATATATATATATATATATATATATATATATATATATATATATATATATATATATATATATATATATATATATATATATATATATATATATATATATATATATATATATATATATATATATCCTATTTATAGCAAGTACTATATACTTACTATTATATAAATAAACAAGTTGAACTTGTACAAAGTCAAGTGTTTGTATCTACATGTATTAATGGATGTAGTGCACGTATATTATGATTTATTGGAAACAAGAATAGACGAAAATTAACGCTTTGCAAGTAACAATACATTCTTGTATAGTTTCTATATATATTATGTCTTAATTGTTGAATTGTGTATATATTAAACACTTATATGTGATTTTATGTTTAAACTGTTACTTTTAAACATAAACACACAGCTTCTTGGGTATTTTTTTTATATACCGTGCACACACAAACATGATAAGTTTATATTATATATAAACTTTATGTATATATATATATATATATATATATATATATATATATATATATATATATATATATATATATATATATATATATATATATATATATATATATATATATATATTAAAACTCAAAAGCATTAAAATTAACTCACGTTGATGATTATTAGCTGTAATGATCTTGATATATAATATCCTCAATTGATTAGCTAAAATTAGCTATCCATCAATGTACGTTTCGTACGTTACTATTGCTTGGAAACGACAAATGTACGTCAATAATTACTTCAAAAATATAGCTTAAGAACATTTTTTAGTTATGTTTTTTTTAATTAAACATGTTCGATTGTTTAGGTATGTATAAAAAATAATATTTTATATATAAGAATATAGAAAAATCTAGATTTGGAGTGTTAATTTAATATTTTTGACATTTTGTGTACTATATAATGAAATCTGAATGGTAAGGTACTTTGGTGAGCTACAATGGAGTAGCGGCACAGGATCTTATATTAAGAAAAATTTTGCTTTTAAAGAAATTCGAACCCATTATTACAGTGAAAAATCATATATTTGCCTACTACGCCGCAATAGCTTTTACCTAGCGACAGATATTAAATATTTAATACTCAACGTTTTCCTTTTTTCAGAACAAAATAAGAAATGCTACTAATATTTTCTATCATTCAGCTCTAATTACGGCGATATATGATAATTTATTTACAATATCTTGAGTTCTCACGACTCCCTCATCACGTATGTTTGTTGGCAACTGTCCATAAATAACGTTTCGTATGCCAGATCACTGATGGGTGGATAGAGCTTCAATTACTTGTTGTTGATGAAAAGTGACCTAACTGTTAAATTTATATTATTTTTTTATTTTTTTTTATTTAAATAGGCTTATTTAAATAAAAGACAAAATAATTATATCAATAACTCAGTTATATATAGAGAGATATTAATATATAATACGTATATAATATACGTATGTATTAAATATTTGTAATAAAAGCTGATATATATATATATATATATATATATATATATATATATATATATATATATATATATATATATATATATATATATATATATATATATATATATATATATATATATATATATATATATATATATATATATATATATATATATATATATATATATATATATATATCTGTCCGATATTGGTACTGGGCATACGGGTACGCGACCCCGGATCCTCGAGCCACCACTGTCATACTCCTTCCCAATCCATGAAAGTGGTGTCCTTACCCCCCCCCCTTTTTCTACTAATCTGTTCCCCTCTCATCCTTGGATTTTCCCACAAAAATGGGTTTTGGAGGTCAGATGGCAATCGCTCCATTAAAAAGCCGCCACCTGCCACTCATATTAAAAGGAAAAAGATGTTGCTGGGTACTGCTAGGGCGTCGCCGCTAAACGACGCGCAGGCACATCGCCCTACACCTGTGTTAAATGGGCAAGGGCTACCGTGTCAAGTACGGACACGGCTAAAGAAGATAGTACCCAGAAGGAAACTCCGCTTTGCAACGTGGAATATTGGCTCTCTAACCGGACGATGCAGGGAACTAACAGATGTACTCATGAGGCGTCGGGTTCAGTGTGCTTTCCTTCAGGAAACCCGCTGGAAGGGCAATAAGTCCCGTATCATCGGACAGGGTTACCAGCTCATATACACTGGGTCTCCTTCCGGTGAAACTGGTGTAGCAGTAGTTTTATCTGAAGAGCTACGGAATGGTCTCCTCGAAGTTGACCGACGCAGCGACCACCTGATGCGGGTGAAGGTACTGGTTGAGGGGGCTATCGCCAACTTAATCAGTGCTTACGCTCCCCAGGCTGGGTGTAGCGGGGCCGAAAAGGAGTCATTCTGGGAGCAATATGAAGACGTTCTACTCGCTATACCATCTACCGAGGTGATCATAGTTGGGGGAGACCTTAACGGTCACGTGGGTAAGGCTGCGGATATGAACGTGTCCACGGTGGTTTTGGTCACGGTCGCCGCAATATAGAAGCGAAAATAGAGCGAAAATATCCTAAGAACCTGTATTGCATCTGATGTGGCCATCGTGAATACGTTCTTCCAAAAGAGTCCGCAGCATCTTATTACGTATGCGAGTGGACTCCATTCAACCCATAGATTACCTATTGACCAGACGGTGTCATGTTGGCAAGGTAACTAACTGTAAAGTCATTCCTGGTGAAAGCCCCACGGCCCAACATCGTCTTCTTGTCATGGATTATGTCGTTACCCCGATAAAAAAATTAGCCGAGACGCGTAAGTCTATGATCAAGTGGTGGTTGCTGAATGGACCGATGCAGACCGACTTTCTGGCAGAGGTTAACAGTCAAAATTTAACAACTAACACCGAAACTGCTCAGGATGCTTGAGATCGAGCTCAGTCAGCAATTATTACGGCTGGTAAACATGTTCTTGGCGTTTCTAAAGGAGGACGTATTATGGACAGGGAGACATGGTGGTGGATTGACAAGGTACAAGAGGTGATTCATGATAAGAAGACTGCATTTAAGGAGTGGCAGCGTTCCAACTCAAGGGGCTGATATACAGGAGCATGATCCGACCAGCTCTTCTATACGGCAGCGAATGTTGGCCAGCATTATCTCGGCACACTCAGGAGCTTCACGTAACGGAGATGAAAATGCTGAGGTGGAAGTGTGGCGTTACTCGGGCTGACCGCATACGCAACACATTCATTCGAGGTAGTCTTGGGGTCCGTGACGTAGCGGATAAGCTCCAAGAGCGTCGTCTGAGATGGTATGGCCACGTTTTGCGCCGGCCTAAGAACTACGTCCGAAGAAAATGCCTTGATATGTCTGTCCCTGGAGTAAGACCCCCCGGACGCCCAAGGAAGCGATGGCTGGACGTCGTGACGCACGACATGAGAGCTAATGGACTAACCACTGAGGATGCTCAAGACCGTGCAAAGTGGAGTAGACTAAGTAGGAAAGCAGACCCTGGCAATAGGCCGGGATAATGCTAAGTGGAAGAAGATATATATACATAATAATATCAATACCAATAAAAAATATTAAATAGTTTTATAAAAAAAATAACAAATAATTATTTTGTACTTACATCACTTTCTGAAAATGCAAGTTGCCTCTAACTCAATTATAACTTGATTTATTTCAAAAATCTTTTTGATACACAATAATTTTGAACATTATAATAGGAATAAGCATTTTGTTATTATTTTAGATAGAGTGTTTCTAGGCCAGACATACAAGAATGAAAGAATTTAAAATGTTTTTTAGTCTTTTAATAATATATAATGTGTTGCAACTTTTAATAATACTAAAAGGAAATAATCAAATAACCGTAGATAAAAATAATCCGCCCAAAGTGTTCCGCCATGTGCACGTATAAATAAGATTTCCCTCTAAACACAATTAAGAATGTCTTAGACATAAATCAAATTTTCATATTTTTCCAGTTAGTATCGTTTATACGTACTTGTTTTAGACATAACTGATAATATTATGCAGCATTAAAGGTTGCCATTTCAAATAAAATTTGTTTTTTTTATATTACAAAATAGCGTTAATACAATACAATAATCTAATAATATGCTCATCATATAAATACATATACGTGTAGCGTGGCAAGAAGTGTAGCGGATTGTATTGAACATACAAATATTTAACGTTACAAGATTCGCTTCACAAAAGAATCTTCTAAGAAAGAAATTTAATTCAGTAAACAACCAGGACATCCTAAACAAATAAAGCCTTTAATAGATCTTCAATATTAAAAAAAGATTCGAATAAGTATAATCTATAATTACTAATAAATAAAATCGGAGTGTCCGTTTGTAATATTAAAATATATGGAACATATACCAAAATGACAGCTTACAAAATTTTTGTCTCTCTCCGTCTGTTTGTTCCCACTAATCTCTGAAACGGCTGGACTGATTTTTACGGAACTTTCACTGGCAAGTAGCTGATGTAATAAGGAGTAACTTAAGCTACTTGTATTGTACCGAAATATATATATTTATATATTTTTTTATTACACAATACAAATAGGTGTATACAAAACATGTACAATGTGATTTCATATAATGTATCGAAACGAATGCAATTCAGTTAACATAAGCGGCGTAGCTGCGAGCGAACTAGTATAATATAAAATATATATCTTATATAAAATATATATAATATGTGATAATGTCAATAGATAAAGACATTACTCGTGACATTACTCGCAAGTTTATTTAAAATGAAACATAGGATTTCGCAATAACTCTTCACAGTATACGTACGACTAAGACTGTGCGTTGTTTCTCAATTACCCTCTTAGTAACGGAAGAATTCTGTACACAGTATATATAGATTTATTATGGATTTATGGATAATTTCGGGCGGTAAATGCTACGGTTATACATTCGATTCCCATTCGGGATTTTATTCTTTTACTTCCTCGCTACGCCGCTTGTCTAGTTGTTCCTTCCCTTCTTTATTTTTTATACCGTGTAAAGAGAAAAGAAACATCCGTAGCTTAATATAATAATCAAATCATTAATATCATATCTTACTAGACCGATATTAACGTTAAGCACCTCTAACTTCCAAGAACAAAATGAGCAAAGTCCGTACATTAAACAAAGTTTGTAAATTTTGGCTAACCTCATTTTTAGTTTAATCCACCTTTAATTAAGTTTTTATCCGAGTAAAGTATCAAGAAAAATCAATGCTGCTGCTGATCTGCTTTACTCTTATATTGATCAACTAGCTTTGGCTACGTGCGAAAGTAAACTTACAGTACAGTTACTTTATAGCTTTTATATTCATAAACCAATTGAAATCATGAAAAATTATAAATTTAATACATTGATGAAAACTTATTTTGAATCGGTTAAGCCGTTCCTGAGATTAACATGCACAAACGCACAGACAAACACATTAAATTATACAATTTTATTACATTTATAAGTGCCCTCAATAATATTTTTTTAATATAGCTTCCATGTACATACATACTGACTAAATGTAGCTAAATTTTTATTATATGTATAACATAATATATAGCAACACTTATTAGTTATTTTGATAACATAGCTCTATAACTACTCGCCGCACACACAAAGCGAATAAATGAAAAGGATTTTTTAATAGAGTGAGATCAAACCCATAAGTATCGAGTTTACAGTTAGATGATCCCTCACTACGCCACAATGATTTTATAATATATCTAATCTATTTACAGTTCCTTGTATTTATTTGAAAATCCAAATAATAATAAATATTTTTAAATTCTCATGCAATTTTTATATTTGCAGGAAAAAATATTTCAGAACACCTTCCTTACAATGAACTTCCAGTAATTGGCTGAAAAAAAATATTGATGAGAAAACTCGTAATACTAGAAAAGCGTCAAAGAAAAAGTTTATTACGAAACGTTTTCGGATCTATGGATTAATTGCTTTGAGAGTACAGTCAATTATGAAAAGTATTTTGCCTTGGCCATTTGCAATATATTTGTTTTTTTTTTTTGTAATATTTGAGGTCAACGTGGTAAAACAATAAACAAGCGGAGTTCAACGACGCAAACTTTACCAAAATAGTATAATTTTGGTAAAACAAAGGATCGGGCAGAGAAAGGAATCGGAATGTTGTCACAAAAGATTCTCTCTGTCTATCCTCTTATAAAAAATGGAATGGAAAAAAAAATTGAAGTTGTAATTAATATGATGCCCATTTTTAACTTAACTTTGTCTTCCAATTTTGTAAAATACATCAAAATATTTAAAACTTATAAATTAGAATTTCAATTTTTTTTTTGTTTGTTACTTGTTGGTTTGAGTGATCTCAACTGAAATGATATATATATATATATATATATATATATATATATATATATATATATATATATATATATATATATATATATATATATATATATATATATATATATATATTATATATATATATATATATATATATATATATATATATATATATATATATATATATATTATATATATATATATATATATATATATATATAATATATATATATATATATATATATATATATATATATATATATATATATATATATATATTTACACTTCTTCATATTTAATTGATTGTAGAATAGGTTCTGCCCACTATTGGGCATAGACTGGGCATCCTCGGCATTTTGCTTTCAAACGTTGCAAGTCATTTTAGATATGTCGTTACTCGACCTAGTTAGAGGGCGTACTACGGAACGTAAAACTTACGTAAATAGTTAGTTTCCTAACATTCTTAACTATGGCCGCTCTGGCATGGCGGCGTTGAGTTCCGCCGCTCAATGTCTTCTTAAATGGATGGTTAGTAGAGAATCTCGTATTTATGAACTTTCTGCCAACCCTGCTATAAGAATATGCATGAAGGTAGCTTCTTAAAAAATGCCAGAAAATGAATAATTTTATTAAGATATTTTATATAAATATGCATATAAAACACATAAATTTTATTTAATATATACTGTAAATGTAACCGACCAAAACGTTATAACTAATCTTGATTTTTCTTTTTTAAATGTGTTTTAACAAATTTTTAAACGTATTAGTTTATGTAAATATAATAATGTAATGACGCCAACGTGACGTAAGTGGTGCGTGTCTGCCTGATTTCGAAGTGAGTTTATTCCGTAGTTTTTTTGCTAAAAATGTTAGAAATATATTTGTTTGTATATGTGAAATTTTATTTTTTGAATTTTATAGCATTTATTAATACAAGTTGCCAGTATAATTTTTGTACCATTTTAAACTATACTAATAAGTAATTAGCTTTCACTATTGCCCTTGTGGTCAAATTAAAATTTTAAATGCTCGAGGTAGCTCTGACCCCACCGCAGGTTTAATGGGTTAACCCGAAACAAATAAAGTGATGTATGTACCCTTTCTCTATAAAAATACTACACAAAATAATATATAATTCGAACCAATAGATCCTGAGATTAGTTTGTTCAAGCAAACACTCGTTTAGTTTTGTAATAACAATATAGATTAACTACCCTTAGCTCGGTTATTACGTATTACAGAGTGATCTGTCACTATGTTTTCTTTCTGTGTATCTCACAAAATGCAGAATAAACCATATTATTTACAAATAGAAAATTTGAATATTTATGATAAATCAGAACTGTATTTAAGATAGCGTTTAAATAATTATTAAGCTTGTTCCAGTCCTAAATGCCAACTGAGGGAATTAATGATAGGCATTCGACGATAAACTGGAAATCGGTATTGGGATTCGGAGGCAGAATGCACCTAATTTTATAGATACCGTTCCACAAATCTCATTGAAATAATTTAAACTTCAATTTAAATATTATTTGTAAAATATTCCAATATATTATGTTAATACAAGGCGAAGCGCGGCGTTGAGCTCGTTCACTCAGCACGCAATGCCTTAAATGGGGGAAAGGAGGGAACAGTGTCTTAACATTAGGTTCCTTCAACCTATGGTTCCCTCTGCCTACTCTGCTATGTGCGGGATACAGCGTGAAGCTAAATATAAATATTATGTTAATTTTACGATATTTTCGCTTTATAATAGCATACAAATATTAGTGCATAAATAAGTGTAAAATTTGTGACATGAATTGTAACATAATTATATAATTTACATTTTAAAATTTTTACATGACATTTTAATTTTTATAATTGATAACCTCGTACTTTGGAATAAGATGGATTATTATACGCTATATATACAATTAACGTAGTGCAGTTCAGTTTTGTTCATTTCTAGGGTTCCGTACACACAAAAAAAAACAATTGAAACTTTAGAGGATCATTTGGTCGTTCCTCCATGTATCTGTATGTCTGTCTGTCAAGCTCTATATATATATATATATATATATATATATATATATATATATATATATATATATATATATATATATATATATATATATATATATATATATATATATATATTTCTAAAAATCTTGTAGAAATATTAATCTGAAACTAGTATGACCCAGGCGTATTGTCATTTGGAGCAAAGAAAAACTCGAACTTCTAAGACTACGCAATCAAAAGATACGAGCGTTTATTCTTCTTTTTTGTCACTTTTAAATTTGCTGCGCTGTGAAAATCTTACAGGACATTTTCCGTTCTATTGATCTTTGTGAAAAAATTTCGAAATTAAGAAGTATGTCATAGAAGAATCGTTACAAATTTATATTTATAGTTTAATTCAGCAACACTAATATCCCGGTAATTTAAGCTCGTCAACTTTTATAAATTGTACTTCCCGTTGATCTGCAATTATGAAATTGATAACAACCCGTCGGTCCCAATTTCGATTGTGTAAAAAAAATTAATATCTTGTGTAAAAAAATTTTCAACTGTTGTGTGTATAACATCGTATTTAGCTCCAAAACCAAGTGTATTTAAAATCTACTAAAGATTTTTTACACGTACAACGTAATGTATGAATATATGCATAAGATAAATATTAGTTTCAGGAACAAATTATAGTTTCTGACGTCATGCAGAGGCGCAATACACAGATCTATATCAGTAACATTTATTCTACTAATAGAATTGATTATTATCCAACTTAATTATTATTTATCAAAAGTTTCCATTTCTATAAAAGAAACAAAGCAATCCGATGTTTTTTACCATGGACACTCTCCTAAATCGTACATATAGCAACAAGATACGCCATTATCTGCAAACCAGAAAGACCAGAGCGAGTAAATTAAAATAAATAATTCCTTTGAGTGGAAATCGAACCCTTGCGGGTTCCCATTTACAATCAGACGCTATCCACTGTGTCACGTTGGCCTTATTATATTAACATGACATTTATTCTAAACTAATTTGTAAATGAGGCAAATAAGAGATCATAACTGATCAACTTGGCGGTCCGTGGAAGGTGTAAAATTTTAAAATACACGTCACTAAACCAGTAAAATATATTATTTTAATTATAAACGGTACCACTTTTAATTGGAGGCCAACATGGTGCAGCACAATGGCTGACTGGCAAAGACAATGTTTTGCGTTTTTCTATCTAAACTCGAGACATTGAGCTCTATCACTTGACAGCGGTGTACAGACTGTTTGGACACTAGATATCGTGCCTATCGTGCTATAAGTACAATATAGCATTTACATTTTATCTTGTCAAAAAGAAATAATGCGTAAAAGCCCTTTTAATTCAATGTCTATGTTGTTTATGCCTTTACCAGTACAGGTGTGCTAAGAAGCTCTGGCGCTGTATTCTTCACAACTCCAGTTTTTTCATTTGATTTATCTTCTTGTCGGATAAACTTTTAGCGACCACCTGACTATGTCGATTTAAGTCGATGCAGCTACGGTTTTGGTTGTTTTAAGCATATTTTGCGATTACTAAAATAGAATAGAGTGATTCAGTGAGTTTATCACTAAGTTCTTAAAAATATAGTGTAAAACCTCCTAATATACCCATACAACATGGGTTAACACGTACCTCTGCGTACAATCGTTAGCTAAATCGATACGCAGACGTATAAACTGGCTCAGCATATCGCAAAAGTACTTTCTCTGCTGCGTGGTCACTCAACATCTTATTTCATAGTATCTCAATGGTGAATCTCACCATCACCTTACACAGTTATCTACGGTTAGCAAATCTTTGTTACAGAGAGCCCATCACCTCTGCGACACTGAACATCTAGGGAACTGAACGCTGAACATCTAGGCAAGATCTTAAGAAGATCTTCTATATTAAAAAACTATTTTTAAGCAACCTCATATACTCGCTAGGGAAAACAGATATATCCCCAGAATGACCCGTGAGGATATTGAAATACAAAAGTATCTCAATTTCAATAGAGAAGACGGTTGGAAGCTTTCTACCATCATAAAAACTTTAAAATCCCATTCTGTATAAATCCAGGGCAGTACGCGAGGCAACTCAGAAACCGTTGGTGGTAGTTTGATATAATAATTCTATCAACTGACTGACGAATGTCACCTCAGTCTAATCGCAACCATGGAACACTGCAAAGTGTTCGAAACGTCAGGTATCCGATTAAACTCTTTTATTTAATATGTATATATATCGCGAAAACCAAAGAACTTATAAAGACACTCCGTCCTTGGCTTAAGCCAGAATTTTAGACATTGTAGTTAAGTCAGGACATTAGCCAAAAAAATAATTTTCGATATTTTTTTCTTTCTTGTGTGCACAATAAAGAGTATAATTGTTATTTATTCTGATAAGTAAGGATTGAACTGATTACTTTCGCATTATAAAACAGATACTGTTCCCTACGCCATTACAGTATTGATATTTCTATAACATTTTTTTAGCATTAACGCCACTAGCGTCGGTATAAAATAAATATTTTGATAAAAATCTTTTATTGACGAAATTTAAGAAAAAATGCTCTATTCTTAAAGCTACCTTATCCCTCCCCATATATATCCCTCGCTTAACAAGCCTCAGACGATGAAATTCACGATTTCGCAGTTATCAAAGCTCAGTATTTCTCATACAAATACGTAAATATATTATCTTTGTTTTCTTCATGTGTAAGTAAGAGATAAGTACGTTACTTGTAGGCGGAATATATTATTAATTTGTAAAAAAGTCATTTTTTTTAATACAATAATGATTTTTATTTTGATCTTAGAGCAAAAAGCGGAGAGTTTGAACATTAACAAAATAAATAACAATCGTTTATGACAGCAATATTCTATAGTAATAAATTCTTAATTTTTCCATATTATGAATGATATGAAAATTCCTGGATCATAAAAAATGTCCAGCCATATCCGAATGACATCTCGCACGTTCGAGGACAAGGTCGGCTACAGAGCCTTCAGGGTTATTGCATTTATTATTAACGTCATTAAATGGTCTAGGATTTATGGGAGTTGTATGTAATATTTTCTGGCGACCATCGTGGAGAAGAGGTTTCTATATCAGACTTGGTAATATGTTTACGCGTATCTAATATTTAAAGTTTACTATTGTGAATAAAAGCTGGAATATTAGTTTTTATTGTTAAAAATATTATAATAAAGGGTGTATTTTAAGTATTTTAAAAGTAAAAATTATAGTAATATATATAATAAAATTATTTTTTATATTGCGCATTAAAAGCAATTCTCATTTATATACGTTAATTGTATACATAAGAAACAAATATGTGTAAACGGTTTTCTCCTGTCAAAGTCAAAGTCAAAGTCTGTAGTCTTACATAGACTTGTGGATTTGCAAAATTATCTCAGGCTAAATTAATCTAATAACTGAAAATATATATTATACTAATTTAATTACAAAGCATGGAATATCTTTAAACATCATAACAATATACGTACGTATATCCACGTAGACGTATACGTATATCCATATGTACAAAAATGTGACAAAAACTGCTCAAAGACATACCGCCAAGTATTAAAAGGATAAGGCCGAGGTCGCGACAAATGCCTCAATAACCAAAAAGAAATATATCTCCCTTATTGCTTAGACAATAAAGATCAGAATTCAAGGGAACGTGATAGTATGGGTCATTTAACAATATGAAAAAGATAGCGTTTCTAAAATACTAGCTTAAGTTACGGGTTCACTTGGAATTTGTTTTTTTTATATATATTTATTTAAGGTGTAATTGGGACCTTATTGAATTGGGGAATTAACAATTTTAGATTATTCAACAATTTAACATATTTGAATATATTTTCTTAGTTTTTCCTTCCTAAATCTGTATACAATACTATACAAGCAATACAAACAGTATTTTAGTATCGTGTAAATATATATATGTACTAGAAAATACATAATTAATTTGAAACAGACGGACATTTTAATTTTATTTATATATAATAATATAGTATTCTGCAGCGATAATTGTGGACTTCTCTACACCTCTTGCATCACGTTAGGCCTAAAGTTTTTAAGGTCTAACGCTTCAAATAGATTAACTAAATTAAAATATTTTTTGTTTTTTTAAAAAGGAAAACACCAACGTGGTAGTGTCAAGTGCTTATATTTAAATTTATAAAATGAAATTATAATGTAAGCTAACACTTTGTTAGTAATATATTTAAAAAAAAAATTATTTACTAGCCTAAGCTTTTGTCTTAACAATTATTACTATACTAGCAATTTATTGACTTACAATAGAAATTTTAATTTAAAAATTTTCATTTAATTTCACTCTGGTATAGTTATCCAGAGATTGGTAAAGCAAGGCTCGTTCCAGTCGCTATTAAATGGATATACAAGCGACCTATTTCGTGGCCAGACCCGCTAGTTGCTTCTACATCAACAACATTCGTTACGGGCTGTCGGAAGCCAGCTTAGTGTATAATTCTAATATCTTATCTGTCCGAAAGGTTAAGGGTCCCTCTAAATTAGGTTTCTGAAGAAGCAATCCCTTTTTGTACCTGTTTTAGGCTACGTTCAATCAACGTGGGTCTATTCCCACGATGTAACAAATAGAAAATATATAGTAAATATGTTAAAAATTTAGAGGAAATATCATTTATGAATTGATTTAATGAAGTGAATTCATAGAGAAATGCTAGCTATCATTCATCATTATTCATCATCATTATCTAATGATCATTGTCATCGGGTTATATGCATATTGTTCACTGTAAATTTTGTTAGGTTCTTTTAAATATAAATTCTTATTTTTTTATTAAAAAGAAAATTATATCCAAATATGAAAAGCCTATAATACAAGTGGCATATTGTGCCAAAAATTCTTAAAGTATGTCACAAGTATTAAAAATTTTACTGTGACAAAAAGTTTGGACTTGAATAATAAGATTATGGTTTCTTTTATGTAGATTTATTTATCAGCTTTTTGAATGTATAAAATTTTACTTTTTTCGTGTTTAAGCAGATGCTTTGAGGAGATTCTCATACGAATTACGTCAAAAAATTTTAGGGGTTTTTAAAGGTATAATACTTTGTCTTATTTTAATGATTTTTAAAGTTTTAATTCACACTAAGGACAAAAAAAGACTTAAAGAAAACATATGAAAATTTGAACGCAGCGGGGTTTGAACCCGCGCCTCATGGAAACCGTCCAAGAACTTTGACCTCTAAGCCATGCGTTAGAGATTTGCATTTTTATATATTTGGTTTAAGTATACTTTGTCTTTTTATTGCAGTTCCTAACGACACGTTTGCTTGAATATTTAATTTAAAAAAAAAAACAAAAATCGAATTTGAAATTTGAAACTATATTCATATATGTGTAGAAAGTTAGATTGAAGCTAAATATGACCTATATGAACTAAAACATTATCTAATATACATTTTCAAGTTGATTTTTTCAAAAATCGTTGATCCACTTGTCCTAAAATCGAGTTACACACATACAAAAAAAACAGTCGAATTTAACATCGCTTTTTCAAGGAATTTAAAATTAAGTTGTTAATTTTTCATAAATAATAATATTAAATAAATCGTATTGATCATGGTGATCTGAGAGGTCACAGACGTCAAAGATGTACAGAAGTATATTACGTAGTTGTATAGTGATTGGAACCGCTTACATATAACATTAACAATGCCAAACGCTTAAAATTTTTCGCAATTATTTCACATAATTGTTGCTAAGTTTAAGTCATACTCGCGCACTGAGGGTTCTATACCAATATTTCATGTTTGTAGATCAATCAAAAGTACTTATAAAAATTGACAAACTTAAATTTGCAGCCGTATTCACTTGTTATATATGAAATAACTACAGATACAAGTTTTTCATGATTGTAATCTGTGATACACATATAAAAATAAATTTTGACGTGGACTTAGAGGTTTGATTTTTTCTGTCCTCCCAGAGGCTCTAAATAAAGATCCTATTAGTGATGCTTACGAGTGTAAGGATGCCGGTTTTTTCTTTTGAGTTACGAAATCTTACAAAACAAAAACATAAATTAAAATAATTTTTAACCAACCAAATAAACCATATTTTATAAATACTTATTATATCTTGTGAAATGATGAATCTTTGGCTAGTGGAAATTTAATTAAATACCCTACAGGTACTTTAACAAAAAATTAAAAAGTTGTAACATGCGCATAATAATTTAGTTGTAACTCAATATGTACTTGTGTATGACGAAATTGGTTAGAGTGCTTGGTGTCTAAGAGACACGGGTTCATGTCCTGTTACGTTTAAATTTATATACATTTACATATATTATATACATTTTCTTTTAAATAAAGATTGTAATTTAAAAATTTAAATGTAAATCTATTGAACTGCAACAGATTGCAATTCGTAAAAAAACAAAATTTTCTGCATATTTATAAATTGAAATGTTTATGTTGCAAATAGAAACATCTTGGGCTTAGAATTCTTAATAATTTAACACAGTATTATTATATTATCTAGCATAAATGGAAATTAGGAACTACTTTCAGATAATAAGCTGATATATTATTTAATCTATATGTTATTTACTTTAAAGTTTATTTTTCGATGCCTTTAAATAAATATGTCCGGTACATCTAGAGATACTTTTGGAGAGGTCAAGTGTTCCTTCGCACATCTTTACTTTACAAATCAAATTTGCTTTACAAAACTCGTCCTTCTGATTTCCTAAGCTAATACTACTGTAATATTAATAACTATTAAAGCTAAAGACTTACTATTTTTGTTTCAAATTAAAATTAGAGAACAGTGTGTTATAATACTAACTTTTTTTTGTATAACTTTTTCAGCAGAGTTTGTTTGGAGTTCCGTACTATAAACGAAAAAAATGTCTGTGTCTGTCTGTCTGTCTGCCTTCCTGTCTGTCAACGCAGTAGAAACACAATCACAGAATACGGCTGTTAATGCTCTTTTTATGTTGCATATTTGGAACTTCACAGCATAATCAAAACCTACACTGTACTTTCCGTTGACCTGGAAATATGAAATTTGGCGAGAAGTGAAAAGTTATAGCACAAATAAAAATAGAGGAAATAATATGAAACCTTATAATTTAGACAGTTAAAAGGCTGTTACAAAAAATTTTTGTAGTTCATTTCATATAAAATCGCAATAAGTATAAGTAAACGCCCGCAAATAAAAATGTATTTACGTATTTATTTAGCTTCACGCTGTATCCTGCACATGGCAGGGTAGGCAGAGGAAACCGTAGGAACCATAGGAACCTAGTGTTAAGACACTCCGTTCCCCATTATCCTCCATTCGAGGCATTGTGTGTTACGCGGAATAACTCAACGCCACGCTTTGCCTTGTTGCTAGAGCGTCTTGTCCTATAATGAAAATAATTTATTTTCTCCGAGCGGGAATCGAACTTTTAAACCGCCGCGTTTACAGGCAGACGCTATGCCTCTGCACCACAACAGACCTCATATAAATTTATAATTATTTATAAGTTGTACATTCCCATGACTTATAATCACGAAATTGGTGTGGATCACTCGATCACTCGTCTTATAAAAGCGAAATAAATATAAACAACTAACACAAGCCAATATCCAATAATTATGTGATTTACAACTAAGTAGTTACTTACAAAGATCAAAGGATGGCATTATTTGGGTATTATTTTGGTATTCGGAAACCAATTTAGTATAGTAAGTTTGACTCCAAAATAGCTTAATCTTGTCTTTATAAACAATATAAAATTAAAATGTTTGATATTAACAATATTAACAATATTGTAAAAATAAAATATTCTTACATGTTTTTTTTTTTATTTTGAAACAAAACCTCCCTTAGAAACGTTGTTAGTTAAAATATTCTGAAAGAATGCGATTCTACCGAAATACTTTTTGAGATATTTAATTTTATGTTCCCCATACGGTCCATATTGAAAGAGTTTTGAATTGATAATATTAAATATGTACTACTACAGCAAAAACACAATTTGGGACAACGGGCCCGACAAAGAATGCAACTTGTATGAGACTTGGTGAACTTTGACCTTAGAAGTGGATTATTTTCCTGGCAAGCGAACTTTTCCACAGGGGATGTATAAATACCAAGAATTTTGCTATGGAAAGCTAATTTTTGAGGCTTATACGACTTTGAGACAAAGTGAATTTATATGTGAATATATACTCGAGTTGGCAAGCTATTATTGTAGGTTTGAATACCAATGCAGGAGGAGAAAAAAAATGTTTCTGCATAATAGGTATATCTTGATATGTAAAATATAAAATATATACTATTTATTCCACAAAATAATAGACACTATTGAAAAATAATATTTGTGTTTTTTACATATATTTAAAGCCCTTTCGTGTGACTGACTAGTTGTCTGATTCACATCCGAAACGTCGCAGAAGAAGATGAAATCTAACATATAAATTCCATGGAGGGTTGGTAAAGGTTCACTAGAAAAAGATTTCTTGAATTTCCCACAGAAATAGGATAAAGCGAGAATTTGAATGTTACTGTCCAAGTGAACTAAGTTGTGAGCTACAGCTCGTATACAACAATTTACATTTTGTTTATAGCTTCACTTTATAGTCACTTCACTTCACTTCTCGCATATAGCAGGTTAAGCAGAGATAACCTACTGGTTAGACATTCCGTTCCATATTTTCCGCCTTTTGAGTCATAGAGGAACTCAACGCCGCGCTTTGTCTTGTTCCCAATGCGATGAATTGAACCCATGAATCGAACCCATGACCTAAAAGTCAATGGCTGTGCCACTGCGCCACGACGGTCTCATAACTGCGTGTATACAACTAATGCCACAAATAAATGAATCCAATTTAAAACTATAACATTTAAGCCCCTCCAACCATAAATATGAAACTACTTACTTTTCTGTCACGACATGTTGCTACTAGTTACATGTGTAACGATTTTACAAAAAAATATGATATAATGTTCATGTAGATGTATTATGTAAATCAATTTTCCAGATATCCTGGAAAGATTAAAATTTTGTATTAAACATAATTATATAAAATTTAACGCATATTACGGCTGACTGACGTCTTTAACAAAGTAATGGGAGGCCATCGTGACATAGATTCGATTCCCAGGAATCTACTCTTTCTCCTTTCTCTCTCTCTCTACTTACCATATCGTGCTTTTCATTTGGATTAACTCATAAGGATATTTATGTTCGTAATATATAAATTGTAACGATTAGATATAATTTGAGCTTGTGCTAGAATTTTTAAAATTTTTATACAATTATTTATAAATAGCTCGATATAATGTAATTATGGTAGATTTCCAAAATATAAATGAATATATAAAGTAAAATACGCAAGAACAAAATGTTTCAAAGAAGCGAAAAGTTTTAAGAAGCGTATAATAAAAGTAAATCCTACTGAAAGTATATTATTTCGTGCCATGCTTTTGCATTTCATGTTATGTTCTTACAATTTGCTATGTAAATTAATTCTGTGCCGACAAAGATATCCATAGTGGGGCATGTAACATGATGAATAATGTTAGCACGAGGTTGAAGTCAGTCGATTCAATGTTTTATATCAAAAAGCTTTTAGTACCGTATAGTAACATTTATATTAAATTTATAATTAATAAGTAAAATTCTAAATATAAAAGCTGCTCCTGGCTGTGCTCGTTTGAACCAGTATAATATATATATATATATATATATATATATATATATATATATATATATATATATATATATATATATATATATATATATATATATATATATATATATATATATATATATATATATATATATATATATATATATATATATATATATATATATATACACACATATATATATATATATATATATATATATATATATATATATATATATATATATATATATATATATATATATATATATATATATATATATATACATATTTTATAGAAGTGCGTAATATATTACCTTGAACTACTATATCGACTAATTAAAATCTCATTAATGCGTATAAACTACTAATTTAGTTAAACTCAATTCAGTTAAACGAGTACACCACTGAAAAGTTTAAGTCTAAGTTAATTTTTTCAACTTAGTTTTAAACTAAACGAAGACTAGCAAATTTTCTTATTAATCTATAAATAATAGGCAAGTAAAATATTTTTTTTTTCAAAAAAACATGACGCTGTGTAAATTATTAAGATTGTTTCACATATAACTGTAAGCGCGTTGATGCTAGATTATTATTTTCTAGTAACATAAAATTCTGCCACTGAATTTGACATGTCTCGAATTCAGACGGAGAGTGGAGAATAGAGTGTGTTGATAATGATTACTTCTGTGTATCCTGCTAAATGCGAAATAAAGCGTGGAAAAAAAAGAAATAATAATAATTTAACGGTAAGTATAGGTACTACTTATTAATATAAGATTCAAGTAAGAAATAATATTGTGAGGCTTGAATAAATATCTTTGTATTTTTATAGTAATAGTGGTATCATCGTTTGTTGTCTCATAGTTTTTACGAAATTTATTATTATAATATAGATTTTTCTTTATAAATATTTTTTTTGTCTACTTGAAAACCTAAGAATATTATATAATAATGCTCTATTGATATGATATATGAAAGAGCGAAAATACAAAAATCGTTTATTCCCCTGATTAGCTTCGAACCTACTATTGTAATGGTTGTGCAGTGTACAATCTAGTCTAGTCTAGTCTTGTCTTGAAGAAGTCAGACGATCCGACTTCGCTTCTGTAAAATAAAGCTTGGCGTGTTATCCGCCACGCCACATGCAACGTCTCGAGAATCATGTGAAATTTAGAATAGTGTGTTTTAACACTAAGCCACCTCTGCGTATATTAAAGATTGTGAAAATAGAAATCTGGACTACAGTAGTGGCTCTATCAAGACGAGCCAAACAAATCGCGAGAGCCTTCCTAATTTTAATCGAAATGCATCGACGTTTCTTTGTCATATTTACACTATAAAAAAATTGTAAGGTACGCGAAATACCTATCTGATATGGTGTATCCATCAATTTAATAATTTCCAACGCTTATCTTTTACATGACATCCAAAGCTTGACAAGCTTTTTTCGGTTAAAAACGTAAAAATAGCGGTCGTAAACGTAACGGTCACAGTTACGCAAATAATATGTTAATAAGTTTTAATAATTTAAAAATCTCGTGTACTTAAAAATGTTATTTAATTAAATTTTAAATTAAGATAAAAAAATGTTGTTTTTTTTTTGTAAAACCTTTAAAATAAAATGTAAAAGCACATATATGTTAATAATTATATATATAAATGTGTAAAACTTTAATAAAAATCATTAAGAAACGTTCATTTAATTATAATTATGCGCTTTTTTTTATTCAAATTTGAAAAATTGATACTAAAAGATAAGAAATGATAATTTGATTATAATTAGTTTTTTATACTGACTTTAATTTATAATCAAAAAAATGAAGTGGCTAATCAAGACAAACATACAAAAATATGCATATTATATAGAAACAAAATATAATTACGAAAACCTTCATCTTAAGTTTTACAACTAAAACTAAACTAAAACTTATTTAAACATTACCACAAAAGAAAAAAAACAACACTAACACTAAAAGTACTGAATACTTCTAGTGTCAAGTAAGTCACTATTACAATAAGTTATTTCAGTTTCAATCACTATCACACTGACAAGTCCATCACAATATTGCGTTGTTCCCGGAACTTTACGTAACGCGTGCTTTCCCGTAAACGTTGACGGTACGTCTGCCGTTCAGCGCGTTTCGAACTGCAATGCGACCATCTCATCTGATGGCTTCCGATAAGCTATCATCTTAGATGAGAATGTATATGTAGAAATTAATGCTATTTATCTTATTGACAATTGGACGATTAGTTTTAATTTAATATTGTTGTAGTTTATTTAAAAAAGACTTTGTACTGTGCTTTTGTAGGACTTTTTACTTTTTCTTCATATTTTGTAAGAAATAATAGATTGAGTTGATATATTACTTCAGAAGCTCATTAAGTCTTGGATATGGTAATTTTTTGTAACAAATATAAAATATTCCCCGGATGGGATTTGCATCCGTTAACAATGTCTTCAATGAGACACGTCTCAAGTGCTTCATGGCCACTTACGTACAGTATTCGAAACTTAGATATTATTTTTAAATTAAAAAAGCTTATTTTGATTTGAATATATTATTTTATACGTAGGTAACATATAACATATAAATTTTAATTGTTACAACAAAATCTTAACTAAAGTATATATTCTTAGCCAAAGTATTTATAAAGGTAAAAGTAATACAATTCAAAATCTTGGTAAGATTACTTTATATAGCAATAAATTTACATTGTTTATTTGATTCTGTTACATATGCACGTGGTTTTTTTAAAAAAACACCCTAAATTATTTCGAGATTACTAACAACTTATATTTGCAAATACTATTTATTTATACCAGATAGTACTACGTCGTTATGTAACGGAAGATTTATATATTATTTAATATTTTACGTAATACATACATACATACATATGTCAGTTTATTTGCGGAGTACGCTGAAAGGAATTAGTGTCGAGAGATTCCGTTCTCTATTTTTCGTGAAATTGCTTCTTACTGACTTCCCACGAGTAATCTATTGCAGTATTTCAATATAATATTTAAATTAAAATGTGTACTCTATCTGTATTACATATAATAAATGAGTAAAAATTATAAATCAATGATTTTACGCCCACATTTCTGATCTAATGGACAGATTTTTATGAAACATTTTTTATTGTATTTCTATTATACCTGAAAACGATTTTGATTACTAGAAAAACTGGTGTAGCATTACAACCTTAATAAATATATAAGAAATAACGCCTCTTAGCAGAAGTTTTTCAATTTGTTGAGAATTTTCCAATAAAATTATAATCTAATGGAATGGATTGGAATATCTTATATGGTACTCTGTGAGGAGATGATTAAGCAAAGCTTATCATATTTATGTGAATAAAATTGGATTCATCGCCTAGTATATAGTAAATATAATGTAATAAAAGAACTAGTTAATACACTCGGTGTGCCATGTACTTTGTCTTATCAGAGTGGAGAAATTAACATAATTTTAATATAATCATCATAAAAGTGGGGATAGAACTATCCACTATGGTAGCTTATAATCAGAATCCCACAATAATGATATAGTATACATACATATACATATATATATATATATATATATATATATATATATATATATATATATATATATATATATATATATATATATATATATAGTATATATATATATACATACATATACATATATAATAAATATATGATTCTTTGGAACTTGCGAACAGGTGTTCTCCAAACAATTTTCTATAGTAACATTTGTCTTGTCAAGTTTATTGCATTTGTCGCTTTCTATTTTCTTTTGTCAACCTCCAACTTTCTATTGAAAACTTCCAGTTCGTTTATTTATATGTTAGTTTATAGAAATGTCGCTTTAATTCTACACTTATGTAAATTTTAAACAACGTATAATACGTTTTGGTTGATACTGGATGCAAATACGTATTAATGTACGTAATTTTTTTATAATTATAATATTAGTGCTTCCTCTAGGCACTGTAAAAGTGTTGGCCGATAAAAGGAATATTTTTGAGTTTAGCCACTTATTACGTAATGTTTTGAGTGGATAGCTGAAAACGAAGTGTCTTAGCACTAAGTTCTCTTTGGTTAGCCTACTCTATACACATGAAGCCAACAAAAATATATTTACTTGGTTTGATAAGACGATACCTGTTATAGATTCTCTTATTGTTAACACAATCTGTAATTAAGCAATATAAGTTAGTGGTATCGATAGAATATTAAATGATGTTGTAAAATAAAAACCAAACGTAATGATTGAAAAAATAGCTTTTTGCTTCTTAATAATATACCTTATCTTGTATCTTAATTATATAATTATTATATCTATGCATATTTATTGGCTACTTCTTTTGCCCTAAGCAGCCTACCAGTCTGCTTGGCAGAAATTGCTATTGGAGCAATGAGGCCGCCTTTTGTACATATACTTTTTTTACTGTTGTATTATAAATATTTTGTATATATTCTGGGTGTACAATAAAGAATTATTATTATTATGATTATATATATTTTAAGCAAATTTAGTGTCAGATGACTCATTAACGCGGGCTTTGAATCAAGCAATTAATAGAGATGTTACTATGTGGTATTATATAAAAATTCACGGAAAATTCTGCTGGTATTAAGTATGACAGCTTTCTGAACTTTCATGAGACTTTCATGAGATAATGTTGGTAAGTCAAAGTTAATTAGTAGTAAAAGACAGTATAAATGAAGAAAGCATCATTATTATTATTTCATTTACAAAAAAATTAAATAAAGCAGTTTTGCTTCATTATACACAAAAATCTACAAATCAAATCGCTAAATATAAAATATGCTAACCAATCTCGTTAAAGTCTATGATAGAGCAGGATTATAGAATTGATTAAGCGGATAACAAAGTTTGTCAGTAGTAACGTTGAAACTTAGCGAAACCTTACTGAACTTAAAGAAGGCGAAGTGCTTATCTGCAACTACTCAGAATTCACACTTCCCTTTTCACTTGTTTTCACTTTTCACGATATTTATTCATAGTTAAATCGAAATTTAATGCTGGAAGCTTTTTACGCTTGCGCCAAGACGTGTAATTTTACCATGTATGTATCTCCACCGGAATTCGAGGCATCGTGTCAAGTGGCGGAACTTAACGCCGCACTTTATATCTGAGCGGTAAATGAAAATGATTTAAATCTACACACACACACACACATATATATATATCTTCTTCACCTTCTTCTTCTTAGCATTATCTCGGCCTATTGCCAGGGTCTGCTTTCCTACTTAATCTACTCCACTTTGCACGGTCTTGAGCATCCTCAGTGGTTAGTCCATTGGCTCTCATGTCCTGCGTCACGACGTCCAGCCATCGCTTCCCCGGGCGTCCGGGGGGTTTTACTCCAGGGACAGACATATCAAGGCATTTTCTTCCGACGTAGTTCTTAGGCCGGCGCAAGACGTGGTCATACCATCTCAGACGACGCCCTTGGAGCTTATCCGCTACGTCACGGACCCCAAGACTACCTCGAATGAATGTGTTGCGTATGCGGTCAGCCCGAGTAACGCCACACATCCACCTCAGCATCTTCATCTCCGTTACGTGAAGCTTCTGAGTGTGCCGAGATAATGCTGGCCAACATTCGCTGCCGTATAAAAGAACTGGTCGGATCATGCTCTTTTATATCAGCCCCTTGAGTTTGGGCGGTATTTCTGCGATCGCAGACCACACCAGTGACCTCCCGCCATTTGGCCCAAGCAGCGCTAACCCGGGCGTGGACATCGTAGTCGATGCCTCCGGACTCGTGCATAATGGATCCAAGGTACCTGAACTTCTCCAACTTAACGGCTGGCTCAGGCCCGATGTGGATGGTGCTCGAGTCTGGGTTCCCGCAAGCCATGTACTCGGTCTTTGACACATTCAGTTTAAGACCACCGTTCTCAAGCGCACCCTTCCAGGCATTCACTTTACGCTCCAGCATCAGTCGGTTCTCGTCAATGAGTACTATGTCATCGGCATACATCATCAGCCATGGAGGCTGGTCCTGGATGTGAGCCGTGATAGTATCTAGCACTACATTAAGCAAAAGTGGACTAAGAGCTGAGCCTTGGTGAACCCCTACTGTAATTGGGAAGGATTTGGTATCGCCAACAGCGGTCCGAACTGTAGAAACAGAGTCGTTGTGCATGTCTCTGATAATAGCAACATAGGATTCAGGGATCCCTTTGGAACAGCAGTGCCCACCTAGATACACTGACGTGGCACACAGTCAAAGGCCTTCTGCAGGTCTAAGAATGCCACATGCAGAGCTCTCCTCTTTTCCCTGTGTGCCTCCATCAAAATTCTGAGGGCAAAAATGGCATCCGTAGTGCCTGATACTGGCTGAAATCCATATTGACACTCAGAGACAGTACACTCTCAGCGGAGCCTGACGGCGATTACGCGCTCGAAGAGCTTCATGGTGTGATTTATAATCTTAATGCCCCTATAACTACCGCAATCTTGAACACTGCCCCTTCCTTTGTAAATAGGGGTAATAAAACTGTGCCGCCATTGATTTGGCATCGTCCCAGTGTTCAAAATGCGGTTAAAAAGATCAGTAAGCATGAGCATACCACGAGAGCCCAACGATTTCCACGCTTCGATCGGAATATCGTCAGGTCCCACCGCCTTGCCGTTCTTCATGCGTCGAAGACAATTCCGAGTTTCATCAAGGGTTATTAGAGCAATAAGTCCCAGGTTAGGAGGTGGTTCAGACGGAATACTACCCGGGTGCTGGGTATTCAGCAGCTCCAAGAAGTAACTTCTCCACCTCTCCTTCGCAGAAGCATGACTACAAAGCAGCTTGCCCTGGGAATCTCTGACGCAAAGACATTTTGTGATATCTTGCGTCGCTTTATCTCGAGCACGTGCCAATTTGTAGATGAGCTTCTGCCCCTCCACAGTTTCAAGTTTATCATATAGAGGTAATAAACTTTCACTGTGGGCTCTGGCTACAGCTCTTTTGCTGGCACGTTTCGCTGCTATGTACTCCAGTCTGTCTTCAGGAGAGTTGGAACGCTGCCACTTCCTTAAATGCAGTCTTCTTATCATGAATCACCTCTTGTACCTTGTCATTCCACCACCATGTCTACCTGTCCATAATACGTCCTCCCCTAGAAATGCCAAGAACATGTTTACCAGCCGTAATGATTGCTGACTGAGCTCGATCCCAAGCATCCTGAGCAGTTTCGGTGTTAGTTGATAAATTTTGACTGTTAACCTCTGCCAGAAAGTCGGTCTGCATCGGTCCATTCAGCAACCACTTGATCTTAGACTTACGCGTCTCGGCTAATTTCTTTATCGGGGTAACGACATAATTCATGACAAGAAGACGATGTTGGGCCGTGAGGCTTTCACCAGGAATGACTTTACAGTTAGTTATCTTGCCAACATGACACCGCCTGGTCAATAGATAATCTATTTGGGTTGAGTGGAGTCCACTCGCATACGTAATAAGATGCTGCGGTCTCTTTTGGAAGAACGTATTCACGATGGCCAGATCAGATGCAATACAGGTTCTTAGAATATTTTCGCCCTCTATATTGCGGCGACCGTGACTAAAACCAACGTGGACACGTTCATACGTATCCGCAGCCTTACCCACGTAACCGTTAACTATGATCACCTCGGTAGATGGTATAGAGAATAGAACCTCTTCATATTGCTCCCAGAATGACTCCTTTTCGGCCCCGTTACAACCAGTTTGGGGAGCGTAAGCACTGATTAAGTTGGCGATAGCCCTCTCAACCAGTACCTTCCCCCACATCAGGCGGTCGCTGCGTCGGTCAACTTTGAGGAGACCATTCCGTAGCTCTTCAGATAAAACTACTGCTACACCAGTTTTACCGGAAGGAGACCCAGTGTATATGAGCTGGTAACCCTGTCCGATGATACGGGACTTATTGCCCTTCCAGCGCGTTTCCTGAAGGAAAGCACACTGGACCCGACGCCTCATTAGTACATCTGTTAGTTCCCTGCATCGTCCGGTTAGAGAGCCAATATTCCACGTTGCAAAGCGGAGTTTCCTTCTGGGTACTATCTTCTTTAGCCGTGTCCGTACTTGACACGGTAGCCCTTGCCCATTTAACACAGGTGTAGGGCGATGTGCCTGCGCGTCGTTTAGCGGCGACGCCCTAGCAGTACCCAGCAACATCTTTGGTCTTTCCATATGAGTGGCAGGTGTCATATATATAATGTAATAAGATGGAAACTTTATGTAGGTAATGAAATTATTACGAAATTTCTTCAACTTTTCCATATGATATAGTCGAACCCTTATCAATCGTGCTTAGAATTAGCGACTGTCCGACTGGGCCACAAGTACCTAAGCAATTTGTAGCAACATATCTGTTCAATTTATAAAAGTAATCTGCAATAGTATTCAAATATATAAAATAAATCACAGTATACGTAATATGTGTTATTTTGTTATTTATTATATACTATTAAGTATTTAATGTTATTAATCCATGTAACTACACTTATTCAAGCAATAATTATTACTCTTAGCTTTTCATCTACATATAGGGAGGTAGACAAAAGGAACCTAGTGTCGAGACTCTCCGTACCCCGCTTTGCAATGCCGCATGCAACTCAATGCCGCGTTTTGAATTGTTACCAGAACGAGGGAATTTAAATAATTCATTTTACCTAAAGAAAACATATATAAATTTGAACTCAGCGGGATTTGAACCCGCGCCTCATGGAAAGCGCTCTGACCACTAAGCCATGTGTTCTTCCTGACGCTGCGTCGAAATTCTCATATGCTTTATACAACTATTACGTTGTTAGGAAGTCTTCTCTGTATGGAGGTTTTTGCGAAGAACGATCATTTGGCACGAGAGAGTGCTATTTTTAATAAATATTTGTATTATAATTCAATAATTCATTTTGTCGAGAAGGAATCGAATTTACGATAATCGTGATTTAAGTACGATAGGCGCTATGTCGCTGCGCCACTGCGGTCTCAATATTATTCTCTTTTAGCCATAAATAAAATTTATCAATCTAATAGTATATTACTTATAAGAGCCAATTAAAGCAAATTTTGGAATATTTTGAAGGACAATCTGAATAAAACGAATTGATTTTTCAATTTCCCAGTGCGTGGAAAAGATTGGTGAAGTTTCCAACTCGTCCACACTCATTTAATGGGAGTGCTTTGAGTGGCCGTAACACGGATTTTTTTTATTGCTGTCATTTGCCTCTCCTTCGTTCGGTGGTAATTTAATCGCTCCCCAGATCTCATTGGATATTAACGCACACGTTTTCCTGTATTAGTGGTATACATGTCGTTGGGTTCACGATTCCTGTTACGTTGATGTATTTGACACTATTTGTTGTGTTTTAATTTTTACCTGGACTTTAGTAAAAAATGTTTGAGAAACAAATGTTTGAGAAACTTCCACAAAGGAAGGTCACTTAAAATGTAGAAGAGTTTGAGGAGTCCTGAGAATATACTACTGTCATATAATAGAGGAGGTACGTAGCGTAGGCTCGTAGCAAGTCGTAAAAGTCCTCTCTCTTTCTATTGCTAACCTAATAAAGTTAAAAAATTTTTCCTAAATTCCTGAAAAAAATCATATTTCTGCCTCTCGTTAAGTGACAAATATTGGGCCCATATTTTTTTTATAAAATAAATATTGCAAATGGAATTTAAAATCAAACATTGATCATTGATCAAATTAATTCTGACAGGTCCATAATGGTGTTGGCTTATTATATGTTTTTCATTTTATAGATTAATTTATCTGGCGAATATATTGGTATTTGGCAGGTAAAGCAGATAGTACTCTTAAGTAGAGGTAAGGGAACGTGGTGTAATGACTCAGTTTTAATATTTTTAAATATATTATAATATTTCCAATATAATAATATAATATTTAATATATCCAATGTTGCGTGTTAAGATGGAAAAAGGGAGAAGAAAAGAGAGAGAAGAAAGAGAAGAAATTAATATATCTCATTACCTTGAGTGGGTATCGAGCCCCTAACCACCGCGCTTACAGTCAGACACTATATTGCTGCACCATGATGGTCTCAATAATATCTTTTATTTTTTGTGTATGATGATGATGATATCTGTATATGATTAAATAACAAATAAATTACACATATATATATATGTATAAAAATTACTTTCTCCATTATTTTCTCCATTATAAATGATAAATGGAGAAGATAAAATCAAACTTATATCTTTTAACTGTACCGAAGTTTCGTTTGAAGCTCCACCGCTTAGTCATAATTTGTCATCTACACAGCTGTAAGGAAATGGCTCATAGCACGTACATTTATTAAAAAAAACAACAACTTTAACACTTAAGTATTTTGTTCAAAGTATTTTTTTCAAAATCACAATTTATCTCACTTAGTCGGATTAGCCATAGAAGAAAGAGCCTAGTTGCAAGACACACTACGCCCCTCTTGCCGTCGTAAAACAGGACATTGCGTGTTAAATGATGGAATTCAATGCATTTTGTGGAAGTGGGGAAATAAAAATAATTCATTATTTCAAAGTGGTGATTAATCTTTCAACCATCTAGTTCCACCAGACCTTGTTCCATGAAGACCCTTGCACCATGATGGCAAGTACTAGATATATAATTTAAACAAACCATATGAAGAAGAATATCGGCGTTGAGTTCCGCCTCTCAACAAGCAGTGTCTCCAATTCGGTCGGAAAGCGGAGAACGTAGTGTCTTAACACTGGGTTCTTTATGTTTACCTTTTCATATGCAGAACACAACATAAACCGGAAATATCAAGTTAATTTTATATATTTTTTTAATTTTGCCAAATTTAATTGTAGTTAACCGAGTGAATAAAACTGATTTCGGTCTTATTTATCTGCCATACTTTCTAGATGCATAAGATGTGAAATACTTGAACGGTAGTTCCTACTTTCTAAGTAATTTCAGGCGCTTGAACTATTACTATAACTTTTTAACTAGAACGTACGAACGAACCAATAACTATTTTGTTTGTTATGTAAATTATTGTAGGATTAATAAAATGTACTTTATCTAGATTCTTCCAATTTTATTAATAAATGCCCAGTGTATAATGAAATATAATGTGTTTCTTTAATATCTTATTAAGAAGTAGCTGACTAACGTAATACTAAATAATTTTATTATATTATGATTTACCACCGCGGCCATTCTAAGAAGCTCGATGTAGTGCCTGAGATTTGTAGCCCCTTAAGCCTAACTTACCCTTACAGATATATTTATACAAAAATATATGTTTCTTTTTTATATTCACATTATTGTATTGGTATGCTATATTTATTGAAAGTCAAATAATTTTATTTAAAAAGGGAATATAAATAGTTTATGCTTGGAACGTCTAATAATTAACCACCATATAAATATGAACGTACAAAAACAATGATATAATATATACATACATAATATTATACTACATTCTATAAGGCATACACAATAATATCCATGTATGTATGTGTACTAAATAATACGTACTAAATTTTAACAAATTATACATACTGAATAATCTTCTTTTGCCTGGTATTAGTCCTGGCTTCGTTTGCCAGGGTCTGCCTTCTGACTTATCTTAATCCACTATGCTCGATCTTCAACATCCTAAGTGGACTTTGTTAGCTCCCATATCCCGTGTCACGACATCCAGCCATAGCTTCCTTGGGCGTCCGGGTGGTCTAGCTGCAGGGACAGAACTTTCGCTGCCGTATAAAAGAAGCAGCCGGATAATGCTCTTGTATATCAGTCCCTTTAGCTTTGGCTGTATTCTACTATCACAGACCACATCAGTGAACTACTGCCATTTGGCCCAGGCAGTGCTTATACGGGCATGAACGTCGTGGTCGATGCCTCCAGACTCGTGCATAACGGATCCGACTAAACAGCTGGCTGAGGCCTGATGTGTATGGTGCTCAAGTCTAGGTTCTCACAAGTCATATACTCTATATACTATACATACTAAATAATATACATATATAAATTCAAGCAATCATGAAACTAAGTAACACTATTACCTTGTTGAATAAACAGCTCTTTCAACCGTCGTTTGCTAATGCTTAATTAATGGGTAAGAAGCGGTGCAAGGTGCAAGAAACTCAGTGGGCCTTTTTTTCTATTTTTTTTGCCCACAAAATATTGTTTTAAATCCTATATATGGATTTAAATGATTATTTTACGATATGCCTCCAAATTAAATGAGCAGTTTAGTTTGAATTGGTTAGCAGTTGCGTCACAATGGCCTGCCTGAACATATCAGTATGGAAATCGTTCGAGATTACATTTAAATTGTTCTGTTACGACTTTATTACGATTTAGAGGGGACTTTGTAAATATTTGTTGACATTCTCACATTTATTGACATATCAAGACTTGCATGAATTTTGATTATTAGTAATATTGATTATTTTTTATAGTAAGTAAGTATTATAGTAAGTAAGTATTATAGTAAGTAAGTATTATAGTAAGTAAGTATTATAGTAAGTAAGTATTATAGTAAGTAAGTATTATAGTAAGTACAATTTTGATTATTATTTATAGTAAGTACATTCTTTTTACCTAACTGCAACATTGTCCATTTAGCATAATGCTGGATAGGGAAACCTAGTTTCAAGACCTCGCTCACCGCTTTCCACCCGAAAATAGTATCATTATTGAAATTATACACATATATGGACCAGTTCGACAATGTCTATAAGCGCAATGATTATAGGCTCAATTTCCACTTGGGTAAGTGAATTTATTATAATTATCAGTTGTGAGAAAAACTAAACAATAAATAATAATACGGAATACTGTCACTGAATTTAATCAATAAAAGTTAAAATTTCGATATAAACTGTGCCAAAGAGAATGCGGGCTTGAACACTAGGGTAAGTTAATAGACACCCTTGTCACTCGATTTACCCCTCGTTATCTTTGAACGACCGTCTTAAACTTGTTCTTGGCAAGATGAGATATTTAGTACCCAAAACTAGAAATAGTATATTTATTTATTTAGCTTCACGCTGTATCCCGCACATAGAAGGGTAGGCAGAGGGAACCGTAGGTTGAAGGTGGTTAATAAGAATTGAAAAAAAAATGAGAAAGCAAAGTAATTTGGATATATGAATCCAAATTTTTGTTCAAATATTTTGTTATGATATCGATTCAGATCAGATTTATATAGAAAGCCTCTGTATGAGAAGCGCACGACGGATCGTCGATCGATGTCTATGTCCAGGGTTGGGCGTCGATAGGTTCATTATGATGATTATGGTTGAAATAGTACACGGTATTTAAAAAAATATAGTACTATACTAACTTATAACTAAAGTATGGCATTATCTTGAGAAGTATATATCTAATTAAGTGTATTTGGTGTATTATATCTAATAAGATAAAATGATTAATTTAGACTGGCTAGCATTTTAGAAATTAATAGCGAAAGCTGATTTTTATCCCAGTGATACGGAAACGGCATATAAAAAATCTGATCTAGTGATCTCATTTTGAAGAGCTCCAGTTGTAGATAAGCAAAAAAGAAAGAGGTTTCTTAATTGTAATTTAATAAAATGTTACGATTTAGCAAAGATTTAATTTTAAAGAGGACAAAGTTACTGGCTGGTTCTTTGCTGGGGTCGCCAGCGGTCTAGTATACGATAAATAATATTGGTACAACGTAGCAACTATTAAGATATTTATTAGCTGTCGTCAGCAGAACCGTTCGTAGGCTTGCATCGGAACGACGTTGCTTATATTCTTATTTTATATATATTTCTTAAGACGGTTCAAAAAAAAAAAAAAAATATATATATATATATATATATATATATATATATATATATATATATATATATATATATATATATATATATAATATATATATATATATATATATATATGATATATATATATATATATACTATATATATATATATATATATATATATATATATATATATATATATCTATATATATATACTATATATATACATATATATATATATATATACATATATATATATATATATATATATATATATATTATATATATATATATATATATATATATATATATATATATATATATATATATATATATATATATATATATATATATATATATATATATATATATATATATATATATAAAACGAGTTCAATATGAGCATACTATATGTTTTATTGATGAGACAACTTTCTGATTACATTTTCGACAAGTTCATTGGGTGTTTGTTGACAAATTATATTAATATCAGTTTTTATTTCTAAGGGTCTAGCTGAGATGAGATTTTACTTTTTGTCGTTATTTATTTACACAGAAACTATACATAAAGACGAACATACATACGTATATTACGGTTAAATATATGTTGGTGTATATGCAATATAATATACTAGTAGCAGCCTGTGACTTCGTTTGCGTGGAATATGTAACGTATAATCGTTTAACTGTAGGTTTAATCCGTTTTCGTAGGCACTTCGTGAAATTTTCTCTTAGCATTCCTTATTATTACGATACCCACCAAATTGTGACTTACACGCTCAGCAGATCTGGTTGTGCGTTGTCAGTCAGTCATTCAGTAACCAAGAGCAAATTTCACCGGCCGTTACACTAGTCTTAATTAATAGATTTTTTTTATTTTCATACGTCTTTCATATATTTAGTTGGAAAATCTGGTAAATAATTAGCTTTTATAATTTATTTTCTTGAAAAATTTAATAAATAAATCTAATATTGCTTTTTGTTCAGCAAAAATGATTATTTTACATATTAATGTGAAGCCATCGTGGTGCTGAGGGACATCATGTGACTGCAAACATGGTGGAATTGACTTATTATCATATCCTCGCTCTGGTTAGAGGAAGCCAAATCTGGTTGAGCCACACGATGCGGAAAATCGTGTGAAAAAATTAAATGCTTTGAGACAATGTCTTCTTTTACTTCAGTACTCGTATATGCGGGATACAGCGTGGTGTTAAAAATAGTGACTTTGAGTAACATTCAAAGCCTATGAACGCGTTTTTAATTTCTAAAAGGTCTACAATAGATAAAAAAATATAAATTAGTGGAGGATAAATTGCTTAGATTATTCTTAGATTTTTACAGTAAGTTTATACTATATAACTGAAATTATACAGTAAGTTTATACTATATAGATGAATATAACTTGAATATAACTGTTATATTCATCTATACCTGATTTCTTTCTCTTATTTAAGCACAATTTAAAAGGTAAATTTAGGTGCTTTATTGTTTTTTTTATTTTATTGTTATTTACGCTTGTAGAAAGTTAATTCGGTCGAGGCCCGAGGGCTGTAAGGCGATAGGCGTACACAAAACCTTTATAAACTTCGTAGACAGGGATTGATTACTTAATAGATAATAAATATCTTTGATATCAGAGCTTTCCTTAATACAATTTAATTGTATACGACCGTGTTTTTTCAGTTCGATAAATTAGGTTTTTTAACGAAAAGAAAAATATGATACCTTAGTGTTGAATAAGTTACTTTAGTATGTCAATTACCTCATTCCATTTAGTATATAATTATTAATACTAACTTCACGCTTAGTCGCTATCATTATTTCAATATTCGTTTTTTAAAGGTTTAAATATTTTTAGCACTGGCACTTATTCATGGATGTCAGGGAAGAAATCATTTAGCATTCCAAGGAAGAGGAGCTTGGAGCAGCGCCTGTGACTTGCGATCCAAGGTGTAGGATTAAAGCTCGGACACTGGAGGTGAGTGTTAATGCATTAAAGGGGCCCCCTTAAAATGCATTAACACTCACCTCCAGTGTCCGAGCTCCTTTCCATACCTAATCAAATTTGAAATTATTCTATACAAGTGCCGCCTTCGAAATATCTTCTAGAAATAAAATAGTAATTGTTCTATGTATAGAAATAAAATAGTAATTGTTCTATACAGGCCGAGATCTTTTAGCAAACTATAGAGATTTCGCTGTTATACCTCTCGCTGTTACTTCAACCGCGTATAAATTAATTTTTAGCCTATTTCTGGTCAGTTCGTTAGTAAGTTCTAAGTACTTGTTAAGTTTTTCGTTTATTATTCGCTTCGTTTAATATTCGTTTCCAACGCAACTGTAAGTTCTACCAGTATCACGCGTTTTAAGCTTCAAAAGGAGAGGAAAATATCCGGTCTATACAGACCTCCATGTCCATGACGAAAGATCGTTACTGTAGTAATTTTATAGTAATATGAACGTAAAGCCATAGAATTTATAACTGGATCACAAAATGTCCATTGCTAGTTAAAAGGTCGCCCATAATTCACCTGTATTATTGTTAGAACAAACAGAAACGTCAACTAAGCATATACACGCTATTTTCATTAAACAAGTTAACTCCAGACGGTTATAAAACTACCCCTTCAAGGTCTATGTAAATATGTAAATACGAGCCTTTCGTTAAAAAGCCTCGTAAAATGACCATTTGTGCTAAAGTATCTTTATTGTAATGTAATCTTTAATATGTTAACTTTTAACAATTTTTACTTTGTTGTCGTATTACAGCTACCTCTGTATAGACATTATGATATATATAATACGATCAATATATATATATATATATATATATATATATATATATATATATATATATATATATATATATGGAACATTTTAACTCGGCGGTGGGTAATCGCGCGCGGTTATTGCTTTTATTTATGAGAGGTTATATGAGATTCCTCGGAATTTTCGAAAATAACCTGTAAAATAGCCTGTGTGAAAATAAAGTGTCGCTCCACAACCTTGCTTTTAGAAAATGTTAATTTAAAATCGGTTCAGCTGTTCCAGAGATCATCCTGAACAAACGGCAGGACAGACAGACAAAAAATTTAAAATTTTGTTTATGCTTTAGTAATGTGTAAATAACTATATTCACATGTGTATATGAGAAAATGTATAGATTATACCTGAAGAATTTATTTGGCTTAGCGTGCTAATTTCAGGTTATATAAGCTAGAGTATTATGAGTTATTTCCATATGATATTATATATGAGTTATTTCCATTTTACCACGTGGGCAAAGCTGTAGGTAGAGGCTAGTATAGAATCATATTATATATATATAGATGAATAATTTGGTCCATAATACATATATGGATAGAAAAGACCAATGAAGTGAAAAGACCAATCAGAAGAATTTTTGTGTCTCTGTCGATCTGTCTGTTAGTTTGGCCGATATAAATAGAAAAATCGGTAATAAAATTATTTAAAAAAAATCTAAATTTAAACCTAATTGGCACCGTCTTAAAAAATAAAGAATTTCAAATAGTCAATAAATTTTTCAGATATTATCAATTATTTAGCTTATTGTTTTTTTTAAAGTGATTAAAATATTAATTTCTATTTTTTACTTTTGATTGAGGTTTGTTGTTGTCAGAAACATTTTTTTGAAGAACTATAATATACTTTGGAATATATTTTATTCTCTTTTCTCTATTTCTTTCAGAAGTACAAATATGTATATAACGTTTTACAGTCTACACATTAAAGGTAAAAATATTTTACTATGCACAAATATTTTAAGATTAGGTTGCCAACGCAAAATTGCCGTACTCGCTTATTGCAAACCTCAACGTATGAATGCTTTGTTCCGAATAAAGCTTTGTACTTCGCTAAAGCTTGCAGCTTTTATAAACTACGGACTAGATAAATGAATTAACATTTGGAATTATTATTAAGTACTTTTTCAAATATGTGTAAAACATTAAACATCTGTTTTCCACATTTTGCTTAAATTATTTTAAAAAAAATATAAAAATGGTAATCACCATCATTTAGAAACGTAGGAAATTTTTTATGGAGTCTTAAATCTTGGAAACTTTAAATGTACGTAATTAAATTTTATATTATGTGTATATTCTTTATTATGTGAATAAATCTTAAAAAAATGTTTGAATGTCGTCACAAAGCACTATAAAATATATTTAAATAAATATGATAAAATATATAAAGTGAAAATAAAACATGTCTTACATGACAAAATTTTCAAAATTAATATTTATGATACAGTACAGTACTAGTCACATACATATAATACAGAAGACGAAAAAGCGTCATCCGGCCAACACTCTCGTCCTATCAAAATAAAAGTGGAACATCTCAGTTCCACGCCTGAAGACTGGTATTCAACACACAAAAGGTATTTTTATAAAGAGAGCTTCATTTAAATAACAAACATTGTAGTCTATTTTAGTTATAGTAGCTGTTGTTGAAACAAAAAAAAACTCTGTTTAATATCAAAAACTGTTAAAAGTCATTAAAGTCGAATGTATATGTATGGGTGCTTCAACTAAACTATTTAGAGACGAATAGTCAAAATATTTACACAATTCAGCCACACCCAGAGACATCGATCAACGTTTAATCGATAGTATGTTTTTAAGAATTTTAAACATGAATACAATGTGAAAATACTATATTTATGTCAATAATAATAAGCATTAGCTTAGCTCATGCTGTCTAATAAAGTAAAGATTATTATAACTAATAGATAATGTCTGATTGTAAACACTATCTATGATTGTGGTTTTGATCCCCACTAGGGGTAATTATTATTGTTTTCATAAGATATAGTAAGATATAGTAAGTCCAGCTTCTGCCTGTCTAGATAATGCTACATGTTACATGTTAGTAATTCAGTGTTCTCTGTAAATCCTGCTGTGTACAGGTAAAACCGTTAAGTAGTGAAAAACGTTACCTGTTTAACGAAGTTTCCACAATTACCTAGATCGGGATTAATCATTTTATATATGTAAATGACGATTTTTCGCTCTTCATTAAATTTATAATATTGTGCATAATCTGTGAGATATATTACTTATCTGTGGTAGGACATAGCTATGATTCTCGCTTTATGGTAATATACTTCGCTTATGTTTATGTTTATAAAATCCATATTCTTTATAAAATCCATATTCTTTGTAAGATAAAAGAATAGTTGAAACAATAGCTTTAAGTAATGTTTCTCTTTAGAAAGTAACAATCGGACCTTGGACCAAATGCAAGTGATTATCTCTGAAATTGGTAATCTAATTCGTGTCACTGAATAGTATAGAAATGACTCCATCCTTTTCCAATGACAGTGAAGTATTGCTTCCATTTGACGTTACTTGATTACGACGAAGCCTCATTTATGATTGAAAACATTAATTTTTGAAGAATTTAAAATATGTAAAGAAATTTAAGCTTATGGAGTTCTTAATTAACTTAAATTGAATAAGTTTGTAATGAAATAACTATATCAAATATTAGTTTTTTATATTAGATTTTAATAGTAGTTTTTAGATTTTGAGAAAATATGTAAATAGTTATATTTAAGTACCATTACTACTGGAATAGTCCTGGCGCAATGGCATAGCGACTGTAAACGCGACAGTTGTGTTATCGATTCCCATAACACCTCATAGGTTCACTCAGTCTACGCCCGATTAATGTAAGATACAGCTTGAAACTAGAAAAAAAACGAAAAAAAGAACTGTTCACAATTTATGACGAAAAAGTGGAGATTTCTTCAATAAAAATATTCATATTGAAATTTTATATTTATACTTCATTTTGTATACAGCAGAAAAACCGCTTGTTAAGACTCCGTTTTCCGACTTCTAACCGAACTGTTGACATTGCGTGTCGAGCAGCGAAACTCACGTCACTTTAGACTAGAGCGGACAAAAGCTTTATGAGAAATTACAAAAAATACTTTCGTTAGCGCAAGCTGTTTCTTTATCTCGCAGCACATGGTTCCACATAATGGGGCTATTTCTTTTTACGTTTTTAAAATCACTATTAAGATTCATTTATATATGTATTGTATGTAATAGTAAATGTAATAGTAATATATTTATTTGTACTTAAGTTTTATTTTATTTTATTTTGTTTTTATTTTTCATTTTTGTTACTTTGCATCGCACTATGACCGCTCTCTTTTTTAGATCCATCCATTATTTGTATTACTTGCCTGAAAGAGGTCAGTTTTAGTGATAAGGCAGCTTAAGTGCATTTTAATTTATTCATTGCATATATTTTTATTTAAGTGTGCAAAAAAGAAATTTTGTCTTATCTTATCTTATGTTACCTTTGACTACGAACGACTACGAACATACGAAACCGTGGATAAAAGCTGCAGATATATAAACTAACATTGAAAACAGAAAAATAACTAAGCTGTCACAATTTGTTTCACACGTATGTGTACTTGTCACGTTCAAAGCTCATATTAAAGCTATGTTGAACTTATATAAGACTCCAAAACGTGTTGGGCATATAAATGAGCATTTAAAATTCAAAGGATTTTCCATAACAGCGCGGAAGGCCGGCGTAATTCATCCGCGATTCTGGTGACCCCGCTAAATTAGGCAGAAAATGTCACATTTGAGGTGTTATTCTGGATAAAGAGAAGCCTTAAATGTAAATAACTACATTATGTTGTTTTAATAATTATAATATATTTAATATGTTTTTTTGTTTATAATTTGCATATGACAGGATTTGAATCTGCATCACTTGATCATTAACTGACTTGGCCTAAAATATTAAGCTAATAAATAAATAAATATATTTAAAAGTATTACTGATATATCTAAAAAGTCGGTAATTCAAAGAATAATAAATTTACTTTACGGCGGCAAAAGATTTATAGCCATTCATCGGAAGCTGTTGTAATGAGGGAAAGAAATTCGACGGAAGTGAGAATTTTCATTGATGGATAGATCTACCACTACAGTGGAGTGAATGGATCCAAACGAATGAGTGGAGATAAAATTTCACGGGCGCTGTGTAATTGCTGGCTTGAATGTGACAGCTTTAAATTGAGCTTTAAGCTTTTAACCACCAGTATAATGGAGTATTTTGAATGGAAATTTGTTTTATTTGGGGTGATACTTATTCGTTTAATAATACTTTTTGTCTCGTTTTGATGAATTTGACAGAAGAATACTGTTAATGTTCGTTTTATATAATCTGTCATATATATATAATAATATAATTTGTCATATATTTGATGGTTTCGAATGAAGTGTGATACGTTTTTAAGGTACTATCATAAAATATTTGGGAAATTTCTTTGAGGCGACAGAAACTAAGTTATAATTCATGATTCTCTCTATTTTTAAATAAAATGACTCTACATTCACTTTATTCTTACATAAATCCATATAAAATTTAGTAAATAAATAACTTTTAATTAAAAATAAGTTTTAGCTTTCGTGAAATAAGCTAGAAAAAAATTAATGGAGTCCAAATGGAAATACAAGTACAGTGTCAAACGTGATGATCCTAATAATAGAGGTCAAAATAAAAGCCGAACGTCGAAACTTATTTTGCCTTTCAGCCCCATAAACCGATGTAACTTTCCATCCGACATCCATCAACATCATTGCTCTAAAATTTTAAATATTATGATAAACATGATTCTTCCATCAGCGATTTTTTGTCTCTTTTTAGTATATAGTTTTTTTTCTATACCACAAACTTTTGGCGTCCGTGCTTTTGAAGTACTGGTTTTCTTATTTTTGTTAGATTTTGGTCGGAGTTTTACGATAATAATTGCAACAGCGTTGGTGACTGTCACCTCTGACATCACAAAAGAGCTAAGATAGCAAAAGCCTGTCTATAAAAGTCAGTCAGTCAGTCATAAACATTTTAGAATATGGGTATGGTACACTATGCATACGCATAATATATGCATAAATAATGAATTAGAATAAACAGCTGATACTTTTATTAATTGAAGTGGCTTTTGATATTTTTTTTTAAATTACACTGTGTAAAAGTACTTTTAATCCGATACGCTGTTTATTTTAAATAGTACAGAACTGGCTCCATAGTACATTTATATCTTAATATAATGAAAAACTACAACATTATGAATCAAAAATATTCTCTATGAATATTTCATTCAGTTGCAGCGTTTCCAGTAGCATTGTTTCCATCTTGGCACGCACATAATATTGATTAGTTCAACAATGAGCCACTAAGAGGTTTTTGATTACGTGCCAACAAATACTTTAAATTAATACTAACATTAATAAAATATAATAACGGTGTTGTTTATATTATATTAAAGTGTTACCAGCATACTATGTACTCGTATTGTACTGGATGGAATCTCTGGCATATTAAGTATAAGAACCAATACGCAAGTAGTCTTTTTAACATATATTTATGAGTTCAGGACGATGGTGGCACAGAGTCATAGCCTCTGCCTGTAAACGCGAGGGTGTGTGGCTTTGATTCCCACTCGGGGAGAATGAATGATTTTCATTTTCTTCGCTCTGGTAATAAGGCAAAGCACGGCGTTGAGTTCCGCCACTCAACACACAATGCCTCGAAAGGCGGAAAGCGGGGAACGGAGTGTCTTAATACTAGGTTCCTACGGTTCCTACAGTTCCTACGGTCATCTCTGCCTACCCTGCTACCCTGCTACCCTGCCTCTCGGGATAAAGCGTGAAGCTAATTTAATTTCATTTATTATTTCAAATTTACAAGTTCCATAGTTAGACAAGACCACGCGAGATATTATATCCAACTATTATTCCTATTTGGATAAATAATATAAGATAGGATAGATCAATTAGAATAAAGGACATAGAGAATCAAGAATAGTTCATCATTTCAATTTTGAAAATTTTTCTTTAATATGATTTAAACATTTTCTGTATGGCGTAGGTATCAACCAGCCAGTTAAGCCATTTACATATTGATATAGTTATTTAATTGTATAGCTTACGGCCATAAATGTTAGTTTTAATAGAGGAAATTGCTTAGTGCTTTCTAAAATTGTGTTACTAATTTAATTTAATTATAGGTAATTTAAAATGATTACGCCGTTAGGTTTAGCAGTGTAGTATTTGGTTTGTGGTATACTTTGTAGGACAATTGGCGGTCAGCCTAGGGTGGACAGGATATTGTGCGGTCGGAAAATGACGTTACAAAACGTTACAAAATTATGAATAATTTATTAATTAACCCTAATTCAAAAGTATCAAAAATTTTATATTATTTTCATTATATTTAGCTTCACACTGTATTTTGCACATAGCAGGGTAGGCAGAGGGAACCTAGTGGTAATACACTCCGTTCCACACTTTCCGGCATTGATGACATTGCGTGTTGAGTGGCGAAACTCAACGTGGCGCTTTGCCTGGTTGCTAGAGCGAAGAATATGGAAATAATTCATTCACCTAGTGGAAATCAAACACACAAACCCGCTGTGCCAATGCACCACGAAGGTCCTCAAAAATCCTCTAAATATATTAGAAAAAAAAAGGGATAAATGTTCACACGTCAGCTCAGATTTTATAGCATCATGATTCGTGATCGTAAATAATTTATTTGGTATACAGTTACGTCCAGCTCGTTGTGTTGAGGGCCGTGAAGTTTTATATCCCTATAGGATACGCGTGAATGGATGGTTATCGATACCAGTGTAATATATCGTCGCCTACTTTTTATATAGGTATATTTTATGTATGTAGGTACTTAATAAAACAATGAAATGTGGCGAGTCGATGTAAAAAATGAGTATTTATATTGAGATGTAACAAAAAATTAAATGAAGTCCAAGAAGAAAAAAAGTCTAAGTCCTTAAAATGATAGAAATGCAATTATATCTGTATCTATATACTAAAATTATATGGCTGAAGAGTTTATTTTTGTACACGATAAATTTTAATCTCTCGATCTATATAGTTTTATATTAATTGTTCGGTTGTCAAGCAATGCTAATAATATTACATAATTTATTTCGATATAACCCAATGTATCTATATAATGGTCGAAGTTACCTAATTCACAAGTTGTTTTTTCTTAGTTACTTCCATTTGGCTACGCGTGCGAAGCTGCAGTTAAGAAAGTAGTAGAAAACACTTTTTTTGCTATCGCTTTCATAAATAATGTAGTCTTAAGACACTCCGTTCTACGCTTTGAGAAAATGAAAATTATCCTTAACTCGTGCGGGAATCAAACTACACCCATCGCGCTTAAACACAGGCTCACACTGTACACGGTAGCCTCAAATCTTAAAAATGTATATAAAATATATTTATATATTAAGTTATTATACTTATATTATAAAAAGAAACAAATGAGTAAAACATTTTCATCAGAGGCTTTTACCTTTTAACCTACTTTAGCAGAGCGACGTAAATCTTGACATCCTTTGCCAGAACCGAGATGTCGAAAAGAATTTATTTGTGCCCACTTTGCCAATTTTCTTAACGAAAATCCTAGAAAATATCTCGTACTTGAATTCAAAGCTTAAGAAAGCGTAATACATAGGTTTTTGTTTAAAAAAATATTTTATGTAGAGGCCATTGCGGCGTAATGGGTGCTCTCTCACCGTTCTAGTATGAAAAAACACGGCATTTATTTATACCGTTCAACAAGCAAAGTCTCCAATTCTGACAGTTAGCGGGCACTAGACTGCCTTGACACTAGATAATGCTATTAAAAAAAATTATAGATTCGCTCCTCAACGACTATACTCGTTCAAATGTGAGTTTTTTACGAATTACTCGTACACCATCCTTATCTATAATCCACAATTACTATATTCCTAAAACGTTGAACACAGCGGTATTCATATTGGCCATCATGGCGACGTTTACGACAGTTTTATGGGCATGTAATAAAAAGAATCATACTGTCACGTCGTGATTACGTATTGAAGTATGAAAATCTCATGACACAACCTCAGTGTATGTTTCATTATGGCAATATTAGGATATTATAGTCATATAATTTTCTAAGCTTTGGTGGATTCGACAGAGACAATTTTGTACATCTCTATGGTAATATTGAATAGGTGTGTTTGTATGGTTGAGCTCGCCAATCTCAAAAACTAGTTCGTGCAAATTTTTTTTTTGATACGACAGCAAATTTATCGAGAAAAGTCTATTAAATGGGTTAATGAGGCTTTGATTATGTTTTATATGACGTTTAGTGATTTCCATACGATCACGGGATCGAAGTCCTTGTTTCTTGACGCACAATGTGTGCGGATGCAGACATCCGACAGTATATTTCTGCGTACATCCGCATCCTTTGTAGAATTACTTTACAATGTTAATAATTGCTTTATAATTGCTTTAAATCTTTATATGTGAAGAACAGATAAAGATTAATAAATTGTATTATTCTTATAATATAATATTCTTTTAGATTAACTTATTCTTTGAATAATATTAGCTCATTCATTTTCTCGTTCTGGCAACAAGGCAAAGCGCGGCGTTAAATTCCGTCACTCAACATGCAAGGCCTCGAAAGACGGAACGTGAGGAACGGATTCTCTTAACACTAGGTTCTTTTAATCTACGATTCCCTCTGCCTACCCTGCTGTGTGCAGGATACAGCGTGAAGCTACAAAAAATTAACTTATTCTTTCTTTAAGTTGCAATGCAAATTGACAGAGGAAGCACGGCGTAAATAGAATCCGTTCTTCACATTTTATCTCAAACCGAGAGATTGCGTGTTGAGTGTCATAAATAAACGCTCTTAGACTTAAAATTATATGATTGGTTGACTTATTAAAAAATCGCCAGATATATACTAAATTAATAAGGCTTTTTAAGTTAAAAAAACAAAAATTTCATAATTTTACGAAAATATTTGCTACATTTTTAAATTGAAGAGAATAAATGCCTACTTAACGTTTATCTCGTTTCACTAAGTACATAATTAAATTAGGGAATTGATGGCAGAGCTTATGGCACTTCAGCGTTTTTTTGACCAATATAATTTCATTATGGTAAAATAATAATTTTACTTTAAGTGTGCATTGTATAAGGTGACCAACTATACTTATTAAAGTATATACTTATTAAATATATTATATTTAAAATAAATATAGAAATTAATAAATTTGTGTTGTTTTAAATTATCGCGTGTGAATCAATTTTACATCACCACTCAATACGAAGTGCATCGAAAAATGAGCGGAAAGCGGGCATGGACTGACATAACAAGCGCTCTAGGTCTAAGCTTCAGGCCGCTCTAGGTCTAAGCTTCAGGCCGCTCTAGGTCTAAGCTTCAGGCCAGCTTCACACTGTGAAGCTATAAAAAATTAGAAGAAAAAGAATAGTAACCGAATTTTTACTAGTGTAAAACCAGACATCGAGTCATTTTCATGGTACATTTTATACAGTAAATCATTTACGTAAAATGAAATGAATTACTAGAGAAGTAAGTTATGATAAAAAAAATATACTTATATTCTAGATTAATATATTAATTGTGCCCTTTTTTGATAACACATATAGACACCTTGTTAGAATATATTTACAAAGTTTCGGTCATAGTTTTCAACAAAGAATGATAATTTAGCGTGACTTCTTTATATACTAAAATTTGTCAGATTTCGATATTATTATACATCTAAACATGTGAATAAGTCAAATATTTCAAATTAATGATCACACAAAAACATCACAAGATATTCTTCTCGACATATCTTTATCTTTGAAAAACCATTGCAAAGTTTACGTAAAACCAAATAGATCTCATTCCACAATGACTTGTTAAATTTATAATTTCGATACGGATATGTATTAAAAGGGAACTTCTTCATCCTACCGCCCATTTGGCAGCTCTGCATATATCTGCGCCGGAACAAAGAATATCGTGTAGAATGTAAATTTTACTGAATACACTTGCTTTATTTGCATAGCACAGTGATAAATGCCTTTTTAAATTTAGTAGGTCATTTATTGAACTTTTGGATAGGTTTTCTTTGTATTAGAAACTGTTCTTAAATTGTATTATTTTTTTTAATAAACTTTAAAAAGATTTAACTTTTTATACAAAATAGAAGCATACACTTGACAATTATTTTCATTATATACCAATAATGATATTACCAAATGAATTTACATATTATTTTAAATAATATATTGTTCTATTATAAAGTCACAGAATTGAACTAATATTAAGTACAACAAACATAATATGTACAAATACATAATATAAAGTATAAAGCGTCGCGCTGTTAGTTGGCAATTGGCATTCCAGTTTTTAAAGTATATTGACGTAGGATTTATATTGTATACTTTTTTTTTGACAATCAGTCCATTATACGTAAATAAAAGTAAATTGTAAAATGTTGACAACCCCAATGTTATAGTTAAACTTATAAGAAAAGAATTCGAAGTAGAAAGAACCTCCAATCCCTTGGGCTTCTGTTCTGAAGAGAAGTTAGAGTTTGTTTTTATCTTCTGTTTGCCGACGTCTTTAGATATTATTCAATTTAACAAAAACTTTAGCTTGATTTCTATTTATTTTCAACCAATTTTATTCTTATAAAGTAAATATTATAAAACCTTTATTATTTACTGACTATTGGGCTACATAATATGTATTTTAATACAATTTAAGAATATTAAAAAGATGGAATTTTTTTGATTTTTTTTTAATTATATATCTAATTTTCACATATAACTTGAGAATGTAGCGTGAGGTAATTTTCTTATTTAAACAATTACCTCTGTTTATATCACACAAGCTCTAGTTTCAAAATACATTCATAAAAACACAGTTTTATAACATTAAAAGCTTCCATAAAGTCTATAAAAGCTCAATTTACCTTCAAAGCTAAATACCTTTTGAAAACGTAAACAAGAAATTTGGGTTACTCTGCTAAGTGAACTATTACGGAAAGAACAATCCTACTTAACACAAACAATTGTCATTTACAACTGAAATAGTGTTTATTTTAATGTTTTGTAAAGATATATATCGACATTATTGTCAAGGTACAATGAATCTTTTATGAAGAAATAAATAAAATATTTTAATTTAAATGCCTAGTTTAATATTAAAAAGTTTCACCACGTAAAGAGTAATATCTTGAATTTGGGTATAGCACGAAGTTTTTACCGGTTCGGAAGGCAGTCCTACTAAGATGGGCTGGCAAGAAACTCAACAGTTGCTCTTTCAAATATCTATGTGAATTTAATAATAAAATTGTATATTATTAAATACAATGGTAGATATCCTGCATGCAATTCAAATGACATAAATTCCTTATATATCTATCATGTACATTTTCATGAACAGTGAAATAGGTTTTACTCACGAGCACTATTTTGATATTTTCATAAAATTTCTGATGTAGCAAAATTAAAGTTATTATAGACGCGTATAATTCGATGAAATTATATATTCAGACTTCCTTAAAGCAAGGCTACATTTTAATTGAAACTAAACAGTTAATATATTGCATAAATATGAGCTTTCAAATATACATACATAGCTTCACGCTTTATCTCTAGCGGGGTAGTCCCTAGTTTTCAAATATAAAACACAAGTATAGAATAAAAAAGAAATTACATATATGTATGTAATGTATATTAAATATAATATGTGTATTAAATATAATTCGTCCATATTATTCATTATGTTGTCTACTGTATTTTTCTGAAGTCCAATCTACGACGCCATCTTGTTCGGCCAATTCACAGAGATGGCGCTAGTTGTACGCGTAGCAGCTTCGTAGCAAACTCGTAGAAGGCTTCGCGGCTACGCAAAAATGTACCAGGACCACATAAGATATGAAGAAGTTAGGAAAACTGTGAAAATATAAATGAAACGCATAAAGGAAAATCTAACTCGAAAGGATAAGGGATATCTGGAAATCCCGATTAGAGCGGAAAATGTCTACTAGGTACCAGGAGCCCATGAGTAGCTAGGAGTTTATTGTCGATATAGGAAAGGGGACACTGGAATGGGTCGAGATAAGCATTAGGGGGCGTGTCTAAGTTTTCACGCAAGCGCAGTGAAATTGTTCTACGAGACGGGTTGTTGTTGGTCCATTAAAGTCTTTCAATGAAAACGAATTATTTTCTAATATTATTATGGAATTATGAATGAGATATACAAAGCTTAAATTTTTAGGTGTAAAAGCTTTATTTAAAAAAAAACATAAAGCTTTAATAATTAACAGTTTAAGTGGAGCTTCCATGCCTAATGCTAATAATAAATATATGAAGTGACACGCTTTATGATAACTTTTATTTCATGCATTTTTTATAGTATTAATTATTATTTTATATATGGAGGATTATATATTATATTGTTGTCGTTACAATTGTTTTGTTACCAATTATAATGTTTTGTTTATTCACTTTATTTAACAACGCCATCTAGTGGAATTTTAATGCACTATGACTGAAACTTTTAAAAGTTGTTACCCTTTCGTAGTACTTTCAAATAACAATTTTTTATATTTTTTATACTTAATCTTAAGTGCTCAAAAACTATATATAACAATTTAAATATTATAATGTATATGGTACAATGAAATCCATGCAATATGTAATATGTCACATGTATTTAATTTTCAACACTGTTGTACTACAGGCTAGTTCGTACATTTCGTAACAGATGTCACTGTTGGAAATTTTGGCTCTTGTATTTATTATTATTATTATTATTTTCTTATTAATATACTTATGTATATGTAAGTGTTGTAATTTGATTTATAAATATATATTTACATGTTTAATTCACATATGATGAGGATTTAAAAAAAAAATTGTCTAGGACTATCATGCGTTTATTTTAGTTTAAAGTATAGAACTCAGTGGTTGGTTCACAAAGTAGCAGGTACAAGTACATACATCATACAGGCGCATTTATTATAGCAATATTCATATTTCACCATTTATTTTTTCTTATAATTTCTCTCCCATATAACCCTAATTAATATTTACGAGGCCATCTTTATTATACCAGTTATGCTTATAATACGGTGGTATGCAAAAAAAACAATTTTCCAACCTAAAGCTGCCCCTGGAGCTTTTTGGAAACATATTGTCAACTTTTTCATCGCTCTGGATCGAGTATGTCGATTGATATTTTGGTATTTGTCGATTCCTAAATTGAATAAACAGAATATGCACGGTTATATGTAATTTATTTATGATTGTACTTTTTGTATTTATATATAATGCATGAATAGAATGCATTTCAAACTTTAGTGCTGTAAGTGAATTTCATTTGAAAAATTTCATAAATATAAATTTAATCAGGTATCAGACACTCAGTTATGCCCAAATTACATAGTAGTACCTAATATCCACAATCAAAGTGACTATTTCTATTTTAGTCAGTTTAAAGATTGAGTGCAAAGCAAACATATCAGATGAAGGTCGAACGAGGGTAAGATCTTTTATAACAAAAATTGTTTGCCAAACGTGAGGGGTGGGAATCTCCGATTGTCCATAAACCCCTTAGGGAAGCGCAGAAAATCAAGAGACAATTTTATTATGAAGACATCTTTTTCAGTCTTAAAGCACCTGTTACTTTTTAACTTTGTATTCTTTAATAAACTTTGTAAAAGTATAATTATCGGCGTTGCGATCGACTTTGCATGACTTGCAAGGAGTGGAATTACGTCACTCGACACATCGTCTTGCAAAAAAAAAATTAAGTAGTATACAGGTTCAGTAGAGAGAATATAGTGATATAACACTTCATCTAATATTTTACGTTTGTAAAAAAAAATTTTGGCGTACAATATGTATATATATCTTGTCTAATAAAAACGAACAAAAATTAGAAAATTTTTTTACGTTGAAGAAATTACTTAGCATTCCATGGTTTCGCCATGCGGGTGACGGGGCACATCGTGTTGGAATGGCGTGGACTTGTAGTCTAGAATGAAAGTCTTAGGGGTCAATTTGTAATGCGTATAAACCGTTCACCTCCACTGTATGAGCTCATATCTTCTCTACCTAAATGAATTCCTAATGATGCCCAGAATTTAATTGATAATAGTTATATATAGGCCGATATATTTTAGCAAACGTTTTTAAAGTAATCTAATATTAGTAAAATATAATAAAAGTCTGGATACGAAATTTGCTATACAAATAACTCTACAGACACTTAATAAAATATATTAAAACCTTTTAAGTGTAATGTTTTAAAGGGCGAATGATAATTAGCATGATTGCTAATTATCATTCGCCCTTTAAAACATTTGTAGAGACGGAGTATCTTTAGCTATATTAGCAATCAAGGCATACAGTGAAATATCCAGTCGTATTTTAAAGTCAATTTCCATCTACAATCAAGCTTTTACACACACTAACGTATTGTGGTACAACGGTTAATAAAAGTTAGCCTAAACCACACAGCTTTATCGTTAGACAATGTTTGAAGCTTTCATGAAATAGTTTTACATTGTTCTTAAAACTGAACGAAGTAATGCCGCAACTGTATTTTGAGGATAATATTAATTTATAATATGATTTTTTTTTATCGAATGAAAATAAAAGGGTTTTAATTTATATTGAATTTATTTTAAATGGTTTTAAATTTATCGCATATTCTTTAATTAAATTATATACAAGGCTCTCGAGGGGGTTATATTTTTTTTTGTTTGCGTTGGGATACGTCACTTCACACAACATGTTTCAATTTCAGATGGAAAGTGGAGAACACTCCATTCTCCTTGATGCATAGAGCTATATGCCTTTACGTACATAAATACATAATACATTTAGTTTCTATATCTATATTTTTAAGTATAAGATATTACTAAGTTGTTTTGTATTGTTATTTTTGTTAGTTGTTAATTTTTCACAGGTACTTTACAGTATGACGTTTCTTTGATGATATTTATCGAAATTTGTCACACAAAGAGTACAATACTTAATGTATGACAAATATTGTCACATTTATTACTAAACACGCGTGAGTTTTTAGTGACTGGAAACGTTTTTTTTCGGAAAATATTTTTTTAACTGTATTCAGCGTATAGTAAGGTAAGTTAAAGGTAAGCAGAGGGAAACTAATTTTAAGACACTCTGGACCAGAGTGTCTCAAAATTAATTTCCCAGAGTGTCTCAAAATTAGTTTCCAGATTCTGTTTTTTTATTAGACGGCCGTAGGCCGTATTCCGATTTTCGATTTTCCGATTCCGATTTTCTCGTTTGATATTTATTTTAATTAATCTTTCAACCAATTATTTCAAAATTGTAATACTAGTACCATTTTTGCTTATAGCAATTTAGCTTGAAGAGATTTATTTGAATGAAAAAAGTTTTTTGGAAATACTAATATAAATAGAATTATCTTTTTTTGCTTCACTATGTTTCCCACATGTAGAGGAGAAGGCAGAGGGAACCTAGTAGTAAGACACTGTTCTCTATATTTCACCAAATTACATAATGCACAGTAGCCAAACTCAACACTGCGCCATGTCTTTCTGCTTGAGCGAGCACTTGCAAATGATTCTAACGCTAGACACCAGAGCCAAGACGGCCTCTTGTTTAAAAGCTATTTATTATTTAACTAGTGCTTACCTCTCGGTACCGTGGTTCCTGTGTTTCAATATATAGATACAATTAATATAAATTAAATGAGAAGTAAATATCAAATTGAGATGGAGTTATTATAATCTAAGTTAAATTGCCAGTTTACGCCGTGTTAGATTAATTGAAACTCGAATATGTGCATTATGGACGAGGCGAAAGAGGTATGCAGGGACCGTTCCGTTCTCTCTGACTACCCCTCTAGGTGTATGTATGTATGTATATAATATGTATTTGGACTTGAAAAGTTATAGTATTAGATACAATTGTAAATTTGATAAGATTGTCAATCTATACTTTATAATTCATATCCTAAAACTGATGAACTTATATAGTTAAACGCTTACTTCAGAAACTGTTGGTTTAAATAAAAAAGTATTTTGGTATTAGATAGTATATTTATTCATCGAATAAAGCTACTTTAATCGTAATCTCGATCTATTCTAAACTGCAGTCAGAGATACTTCAGACACTTATAATGTATCATTTGTCATACACAACTCTAAGAGTTACAAATAAAGGATTTGTAATTTTTTTACCGGTTTTGTCACTCAAGTTATTTATATATGTATATCTATCTATATATGTATATGAAGTAGAATTTAATTTACTGCGAAAGGATTTACCAATTTTTTTATGAGAGCGAGAAAATACAAGATATTACGTTCTAGATCCAACATACGTCTATTTAATTAAATGTATTTTTTTTAAATATATATATGAATATATTTGAACATATTATAAAACTTATCATGTTCACTCCAATATTACCTTATTGGAAAGTTCTTTAGAATTTTACTGGGATGAATTTATGATCACTCACTTAGTTTGTGTTTGATGAGCTTTTTGAGAAAGCTCTTTTATATGTTAATATTCTAACACATAATATGTAGACTTTATTAAGCACCAATTAATAACAAGCAAGAATGTAATATAGAATAAAATCTCGATCAACAAGTTCAGATGAAAGTTTCGATATTATTAAGTTACTCTAAAATAGTTTGTGTTTATAATAAATATGTAAATTATAGTAAAAATGTAAATTTTAATTTGTTAAAAATTATTTTTATTTTTAAAATTTTGAATTATAAGAATTACACAGATATTTTATTGAGTAACGAATTAAAAACGAAACTTAACGCAGCACTTTGTCTTCAGAGTAATAAATTTAAAGCTCCCCGAATGAGAATCGAACCCACAACTATTGTGATCAGAAATATTTATTTATTTAAGATAATTCAAAAGATTTTCTAAATTACATAAAATGTCTATTAATTATTTGAAAGCTACAGTTATTAAGATTAAGCAACAAGATTTTCAGTATAACGATAGACACGTTAAAGTTATCCATTGCGCCACAATATACTAATAGCAAAAATGCTAGTATAATAGCTTACACAATTCTTAAAAAAATATTATTTCTGACTAAATTACTTACCTCCTGGACTATTATGTATCTCAAAATACATATTCGCTTCATGATATAATGAACTTTGGTTGACTTTTAATCAAATATTTACCTGAAACAAGAAAAAAAATGATAATACTATATTTATTTTGCAATATATTTACATATTTTATTAACATTATAAAAGTTAATTGTACATTGTAACTGTATTATATTTTGCAGCAGCAGTGAAGTACTCTGTCCTCCTTGCTATATATCGACTATTTAGTGTTAAGGGCCTTTTATGTTTTCTTCTTAAAAAAAAGGCTTATTACCAGAGCGAGGAAGTGAAATTAATTCATTTCATCAAGTGGGAATCGAACCCACAACCATTTTCACAGTCAGATGTCAGTCAAAAACAAATATAAAGTAGTTATTAAATGTAAAAAACTCAAAAAATAACAGTATTTTTTTTAATGGATGCTTAAAAGCGCTGCTGTTGAACACACGGGCGACAGAAAATCGATCCAGAACGGTGCAGGATTTTGCATGTGTATTGATGAATATTAGTAAAATTAAAGAAATCATTTTTGTGCTTACATATGGAAGTTTATGCCGATTTTATGACATATCTTCAAATTGTACTTAGAAAAAAAAATAATTTAAAACAATTGGTCACTTTGCTTTCACTCAAAAAGAAAGTTAAATATCATACGTACATGTAGACAAAAAATAAAAAAGATAGCTTTCAGCGTATCATTAGGGAGGACAGGAACTTCACTAATTGGCGAGCTTTTATAACAGGCATCGCCTTGGGGCAGAAAATATCTTTTGAACGTACTCGTACCGTTGAAAGTTTACACCGAATATTTTAAGTCTATTCTCTCTCGAAAAGGTCATGGTGTAGCTTTTTTGTGCTTTTACTCTTCTTCGATCTTTCTGTTCTTCTAGTGTTTTAATTGTAGTTAAAAAATATGTTAAGCTTAAATTTTTTTTCTTAAATTGTTATCTAAACCTGATACAAATTGATGCCACTCAAAAACTGTAATTTAAGTAGTTTTTATTTTACAAAATGTACTAAAATTATAAACAATATATTTTCATTATTCAATAATTATATTAATTAATATATATATATATATATATATATATATATATATATATATATATATATATATATATAATATATATATATATATATATATATATATATATATATATATATATATATATATATATATATATATATATAATATATATATATATATATATATATATATTATAATAAAAAATATATACAAATGTATTTTATAATACACACTGTAAATCTTAAGCATGACACAAAACGAAAGACTGAAAATAGTTAGCTTATTAGTAAGCAAAATCGGATTAAACGTGAGCCAAGAATATAAAATGATGAAACCGTCTCACTTGCGTTTCTATTTCCGCAATATATTTCAGTCTCTTTCCAGGCGATAAGATAGGAAATGCGGGCTTTTTAGGTTTGCATATTCTAAATATACACTTATAATTAAAATATACCCTATGTATAGCAGTGTAAGATATATTTTTGCTTGCATAACATAACATGAAATTGATAAATGTATTTTAAAAATATTATTTTGATGCATAAGGATGCTCTCGTATTTTTATTCTGGTCTAATGGCTTTCATCGAATATTGGTAATTTAGAACAAGAGTGAAGTGGAGCGATGTTATTTACGTTTGGCTCTTCCTCTATTTAACCAACCATAGATATATACATATTTATATCGATAGCTAATATCATATTCAACTGTAATTTATGGATGTAATTTATTTTGTATGGAAGTAATATGTATGACCCATACATATTTAGTTCCGATACTTGATACCCAATATCTCGTATACTGGGCGAAAAGTGGAGAACGGAGTGTCTTAACACCAGGTTCCCTCTGCCTACCTTACTTTATGCGGGATACAACGTGAAGCTTAAAAAAAAATTGTATCATTTAAGCTAAATATTTACTTTGTGTTAATATTATAGCTGAGTAATATCAATAATTCTTCAAATTGATATATAAAATCATTGGTTATTAATAAAAAGTAAATGATAACAATTTATTTCCCGATTGGAGATAGCACCCACGCGTTTTTTTTTAACAGTCACACGTTGTTCCACTGCGCCAATATGGCCTCTTTTAAGAATATGTTTTAGTTTTACTAGAAATTTATGTACAATATGCTAGTTCCCTTACATATATATATATATATATATATATATATATATATATATATATATATATATATATATATATATATATATATATATATATATATATATATATATATATATATATATATATATATATATATATATATATATATATATATATATATATATATATATATATATATATATATATATATATATATATATATATATATATATATATATACCACAACAGGCTGGTTTCTTACTAAAATTTCTAATTAACATCCATTGTTCTATTTAAGTAATATAACCTAACTATAGCGGTTACGTATAATATTCGTTCTATTATTTAATCAACTGAATTAGACGTTCAGTTCACAGCTAAAGTGAAATGTCTTAATTAAATTCCAAGCGTACATCTCACTTCATCATCAAGACAGTATTTAAGGGCTATTTTTAGGGGTTGACATTCTTGTACAAGAACCCTTGTAATTCTATCACGTACTATGCGATGCAATTTTCCATATTTAATATTTACATTATTTTTGAGTTAAATACTTTTTGGTATCCTATTTTATATTCATTTTTATTCTAAATATAACTGATTATTTTCCTAAATAAGTGATTAATGTTGTATTTTTTTTTAATTGGTGTAGTTTTTTTTTTTATTTACACGTTTCTTATTTAAATTTTTTTGTGTTTCTTTTATTTACACGTCTTTTTCATTGCAAATATATTTAAATTTCACAGAAAAAATAACACAACTGTAATAAGTCTAACTCTTGGTTGTCTCTCTAGATTAATTAAAATTTAAGAATTATCTCTAATTTCGACTAGGCACAACACCATAGAACTATTTTTTTTATTAACTTATCAATTCTCACCAGCAGAATTGTCATTCAATACGCATGAAAATACCTATATACATATAATTGGACTATGCTGCTATATGGCGTATGATTTGCTTAAAAAAATACTAAAGCTAGAACCAGCTTGAAGGACTGCACGCCTATTCAAGCAACGTTTCAAATTCCAAAAGTGTAGTTCGCCCAGCCCATTTGTATAGAAAAGCTGAACCTCTACTATATAGTAGAGGTGCTTTTAAAAACATTCGAATGGATCTCTCTTTATGTTATATTCAATAAGAACTAAAGGATTTTTTAAATACAGTGTACAATAAACTATCGTGTTTACAGATTGCATTGCATGTTTACCCACAAATAACGTTTTTTTTAAACGTATTGAATATTGACAGCCGTCTAGGAGTATCCTTCAATATAAATATTATTGTTCTAGATTACTTTGATCTAGGAGCCATTTGGAACGCTTAAAAATGGAATTTTGATTGTGCTATGAATGAATTAGACTACTTGAATGATTAATGAATTAGACTATGCTAAAAAGGCTAAACTAAATTAATTTCAATAGTTAGTCAATACTTTTGCAATTCTCAGGTCATGTACTTTTTATTTATAATAATCTTCTTGCTGAATACTAATGCTTACTTACTTAAAGACTGACCCTTCAAGCAATTTAAAGTCAAGATTAAAAACATATTTTTATGGAAAGTATATTATTCATTCCAAGAATATTATACGGATGTTAGTGTGTGGAGTTAAGTACTGTTGATGCTCATTCGGGAGGCTAACCAGTTGTAAATATATTGTATATTTACTTTAAAAAAAGAGCAACCGTTGAGTTTCTGGCCAGCTCTTCTCAGAATAACTGCCTTTCGAGCTGGTGGTAGCTTCTTGTAGGACTGACAATACTGATACTTATATTAATTGACGATTCGAAAGTACTTGCAATAGCCTATTTGAATAAAGAATATTTTGATTTGATTTTATTTGTTTGTATTCGGAAAGACGAGAATGAACTTCAGTAATCGATCCCAAATCCTAACCCTACATTATTTAATATAAATTGTATGTATTATTTATAACTTGATACAAGCTCTATCTATCTAAGAGTGATGTAACTATACCAAATTATGATTTTTAAAAAATATATTATTATGTTGCTATTAGTTTTTAAAGAGTTTCGTTGATTTTTTAACTAGCCCAACCGATGTCGCTGAGTCGTCCTCAGAATGCGCTTGCTCTAGCTTTCAATATTTTATTCAAATCATAGACGAGGAAAGGCCAATTTGTATTGCCAGATAATTTAAAAAGCATCTGCATCTTGAATTAGAGTACTGCCTTCATAAATTTTCCCTAGAAAATTTAAAAGCTTTTGAGTTGAGCAGGTTTGTTAGATGTAGTTTTAAGTATTTATTTTGTAATATATGTAATGTTGTAGTGTAATGTAAATAATTTCATTTATAATGACATACTACTCACATTTTATTCAAGATTATATTGTAATCATTTTAATTGATAAAGGTAACCTAATCTACATCCATTATGTATATATACTCAAATCAAGTCGTAATAATAGAGAGATGGATAGACTAACTATACCACTGTCAATCTTCCACTATTTTTTACAAACATATATAAAAATATTATATATATAGTTTTTAAAAGATTTTTAAAAATAAAATCATTACAATAAAAAAAGCTCTGATATACGAGTTCGGTCTCGTGTTTCTTATTTCCTATACGAGTATATGCATTTAGTTGAAATAATATAAAATGTGTGTAGTAAATTTTTTTGATTTTAATTTTTGGGAAATATTTCCAAATAAAGTAAAAACATTATAATCCATTAAAAATATTATTTACGCCAACGCCTCGAGCGAGGCTGAGCAGTCAGTACTTAACCAGTTTATAGAATCAAATTTCAAATCTAATTTACTTATCTTAATAATATTTGACATAATAAATATGATAATATATTTGACATAATAAATATGATAATATAATCAAAGAACGAAATATTTACATAAATCAACAAAATAATCTTACTAGCCATCGATGTAAGCTTAACCTTTAAAACTCCATATTGGATTTCAGTGTAGTTTGCACTAAAAGACAAATTTGGGAGGAAGATATATATATCTATATATATATATATATATATATATATATCTATATATATATATATATATATATATATATATATATATATATATATATATATATAATATATATATATATATATATATATATATATATATGTACATATCTTCCTACCAAATTGGATGGTATTACGCGTGTAGTATTACGGAACCTATCATTTAAAATCCAATATCCACTTATTCGATTATTATTATCTTTTTATTATCAACGGATTTAAAAAGTGTAAATCCTTTTAATAAAGTGACTGAACGAGATGAAACAAAAAGTTTCTACCCGTTCACTAACTCCGATTTGTTCTTGCTTCCTAACAAATGACTGCCATTAGTCTCGCCTAACTCAATGTCTATGAAGTCCCTTCTTAAGATATCTTACTTTTTTAGAAAAAAAAAACCTTATGCTATTTAATCACTGGAAAAAAATGTGAAAATTTAAAAAAAAATGCCTTTCACGTTTGACTTTGAACAAATCGTAATATTTTATGCATATGAAAACTATAATTGTCTTTGAGTGACGGCAGAAGCACATTTTCTGTCAAAATAAATGTGAAATAAAAAAATTACCATCTCAATTTTAAACACAAACTCCTAAGCGACCCATAAACATAAACAAGAGTACATTTAGAATTGCTATAAAATTTCATCAAACTAGTTGTATCGGAAGATATTAAAATTAAATTTAATTAGCTTCACGCTGTATCCCGCAAATGGCAGGGTAGGCAGAGGGAACCGTAGGAACCGTAGGAACCTACAGTAAAGACACTCCGTTCCCATTTTGTCGCCTTTTGAGGCGTTGCGTGTTGAGTGGCGGAACTGAACGACGCGCTTTGTCTTGTAACCAGAGGAAAATCATTCATTCTCCATGAGTGGGAATCGAACTCACAAATAAAGGAAGATATATAATAAAATAATGTAGGTAATGTAATAATGCAGATAATCTGTGGTCTAGAGTATTGGAGGTAAATGACAGACGTCACAAACGTTTGAACGTGCTAGATTTAACTTAATGCTGTACAAATATATAATATAAAAGTAATTTCGGATGTAAATAATTATAAATTATTATTATTATTTTAAATTCAATAAATATAACACAGTGTTAATCATTTTTGAGTAGTTCAATTGTATATTTCTTTTATCTAAACATTGAGGCAATCAAAACGACCTGATGACAAGATTACCTACCTATAGACATCTCTACCATTAGAGAATTCAAGGATGTGCAGGCCTTAGTATCCTACACATTATTTCCTATTTATAAATTTTAGTACAATAAAATAAAATCAAACAGACCTTCTGTATCAGAGAGTATGAAATTCAATTTCATTCGTATGTTGGGTCCCGTATCCTGTGATTCGATACATGTTGGGTCAAACTGAGTTACTTGGTGTAGTTAATATTGCGTGTACTACCCTTGTTTACTTTTACGCATTATTTAATTAGATATACATATTAAAGTGAAAATATATGTATTATAGCATTTTAAAAAATATAATTTTTCATATTCGAGACATTACTTTTTCAGATAGTAGCAGGGTTTACAGAGACAATCTATTCTTCAGACAATTTGTTTTTATTTCCGCCTAAATCCTAGACGTTGCATGTGGAGTGGCGGAACTTAACGCCGCGTTTGGCGTACTAGAGAGGGGAAAGCAATATAGTTTCCTTAATTATTCATCCACCATCCATCGTGACTGAGAATGGAACTATCGCGTTCATAATCTCCTGCGCTACGGTAGGCAGCTCTACTGATAGTACTTTCTAAAACTACGTACCGGCTACGTAATTGTATAAGCCATATAATAATTTTGACGTAGTGTGGTAAAAGAACAAGGTATAAAGGGATCGGAGCTATGTGATGGAATATAAAATAAGCAAGTAAGTATCTTCATAACATATATCAAAATGCACACGTCAGTTCACTTTGCACAGTTTTTTTTAATAAACCATTAAGAGAAAAAATATGATATATATTTATAATATGATTTAAATATTTATTTCATGAATGGTCTGAGTTTGGCCACCATTTGGCCTTACCTCGAAAAGTTATGAAGTTGAGTTATGAGCTTGATGTTAGTTCAAGTATAATGAATCAAAAGAACAAATTTGAAAGGCAATGTTTCAACGACCATATAAGTAATCTTGTGGCTCAGACAGAATGTATAATCTTATTTAGTGTAAATTCTACCTAACCTAACTTTTTAATCTATTTCAAGTTAAATAGCATAATATTAATTAAGTTAACTATTTATTTGTAGGATACAGCGTGAAGGTAAAAAGGAAAGAACGCGTGTTACCTTTGTATCTGACTTAGACTTTGTGTTTAGCATCTAGTCTAAAATATCTTCAACCCAAGAAGCCTGTTCTATTCGAAATGTATACAAAATCTTAACATAGGTCTGCAAAAATACGAAAAAAAGCCAAATATCAAAACCGAAATTAATTTAATATGAAATCACAATTTAAATCATCATTTATTCTTATAATATAACTTATTAAAAAAATCAGTTAAGTGCGAGCAGTACTCGTGCTACCCTGAGGAAATTACCACTTATAAAAATTGACAAATTTAAATTTGTTGTCCACTTATTTTGTATGTTTTCAAAATAATATAGTATAGTAGTAAGATATGCAAGTCAGTATCTATAGTTTTCAAATATAAGTTTGTAATGGTTAATTTCCGCGTTAAGCCAATAAATTATCAAATTTGAGATTTGATCCTTTATATAAACTGTAAGTTCTTATATTGCTTCAAAATTCTTCAAGTTCTAACTTATTACCAAATTTCATAACTCTAGGTCAACGGGAAGTACAAAATGTATAAACATTAAGCATCTTCTTCTTCTTCTTCTTCTCTTTATATATGGCGTATCGATCGTGCCAGTTCAAAATTGAAGCATAAACGTTCAAATGTTTTGATTGCGTTGACTTTTGTTGAAATTTGTTTTTTTTCTGTGCTTCAAGATGTCATTGGTTTGGGTATATAATTATATATATTAATTTCATTGATATTTTCACGTGATTTGGAGAAAATGATATTTGCCGAGCTGAATTTTGCCTCCTTCCAGACCTGAAATGAAATAATTAATTCTTCCGAATAGGAATAGAACCCATAACCATACTCATAAGTCAATAAATTATTATACCAATACAAATACTAACCAATACCACCAATACCAATGGTATATTTGACAGTATATTTATTTTCTTTCAACGAAGCTTTACAAAAAGCATTACCGGGACTCCAATGTAATTATCATATTTCGCCAAAACGGTACGGAGGCACTTTTATTTCATTTCGTAAAAAGAGGACGGATTTGAACTTGTATTTGTTTTTAATGAGTTTCGAGTTTGTTCTTATTGGGAGTTTTTTTTTTATTTTGTTTCGTTCTATTGATGTATTTTGTTTAGATGACTGGCTGGATGAAAAAGATATACCTAATATATTTATTTGTTACAAAATATAGATTTTTTAAATATTTTTTTTTATTTTTTTTCTTCTAGATTTTACTCACCGCCGAATGCTTTCGTTCTTGCCTTTTTTGTTATGTGAGCTTTTAGTTTAATAAGTTTGAGTTTAATATTTCACAAGAAAATTATTATTATTTTTTGCTTTTAAAATAAATTGTCAGTTTGCTAGTATAATAACAATTGCAATTTTGATGTTATGTCCATGTTACATTAGTTACGTAACTTGTATTTAGCCAACGAAAGAACATACCGATTGCGTCTTCTTAAAATGAAATTTCATTTTCTTCACTCTACATACAAGACAAAGATTTTATCTCGAAAATTGAACAGAAGATAGGGACGGAGTTTTTTAAACTTTACATTGATCCACAAGTACATTCATATATACAAATTATATTTATACTATAGTTTAGTAAAATTTTGGCTGGTCCAAAGATAACAGGAGGTAATATAGTCGTCGAATATTAAATATTTCAGGTATAATATCGAGAGAGAACACGTCGTTTATACTTAACTATAGCTTAACTAACTTTAGTAAAATTAATAATATATATGTAACAATATGATGTCTGATATGCATTTTCTTATATAAATCAAATATATATAATAAAAACATACCAAAAGTATTAAAAAAAATCAGTAGCCAATCGTGGCCATTATAGATAAAATGAAAATCCTTCAAAATTTCTAAAAAGTTTCTTAATATTGCAAGATATTTGATTTCCTTGTCTACATTTAAATCTTTCCTTCTCTAATAGATCATAGTTTATATTATGTAACATTTAAAAATGGCATGAAAATGAAAAGAATTGGACTAAAATTTTAAGCTTGTAGGAAATTTTATACCATTATACACTAAAGCTTTGAAGCTCAAGTTGAAACGTTTTTACTTAAACGATTTAGCTTAAATACATTTAAACCTCCTCCTAATTCCTCTTGAACTTTACTAACTAAGACAAAACCTATTACGTTTTCTATCAGCAAAAATTCAAACAAAATAATATATAGTGATGGTCATTATTGTCAAGTCTTTTAGGGATATTCCCTGCTATGGTAAGATAAAGTTCGCCTAACCTGCTATGCAGAATGGAGAGCGAATCTAAAAAATATATGTGGACCAACAGTACAGGTTAAGTTGTTTAAGCACATTCCGAACTTGAGCGTAGTTACTTTATTACATACAGTACGACATAGTACGGTTGACGAGCGTATATTTAGAAAACTCCATGCCCTTTCAACCCATATTTGGAATCTTTTACAGCAGTCCCTGTCTACATGATATATTACTATGAGAATAACTATAGCATATTATGACAGGTGATAGTAGTGAGTGCGGTGGGTGAACTCACACATGCGTGTAGGATGATGACATTTAAGACAAGAACAGGTTATTCTATACGAAAGGCTCTCAACTTCCTCGAATGTGGGATTTTTCATCCATTTATCCAAAGAAATCTTACACGCGTGTAAGGTCATAGGGTAAATGTTTAACTGCTTATTAAATTCAAACAATTTTATTCAAAGTAAGAATACATGATGAATTTTTTGAACGTCAAAAACATTACCACCGGTTCACTAAAGTTAATGCCTCAGACCTGAGAAGAACCGGCCGCAAGAAACTCAGCGAGACTTTTTTTTATATAGTCATTTACAATTATACAATTATTCATTGTTGACGATGACACGCTTGAGATGGAGACTGGAGCAAGCATTTGATTCCCAATGTGTTTTATCATTTACAAAATCATTGATTAGGTAATAACCATTAACACACAAACGTCGTTACATAATTTTTTAAAATTGTGACAGAAAATTTTCTGGGAATTCCACATATTCAAATATTCCATTGAATCCAGAACCATATATCTTAACAATAATAAAGCTTTAACTAACCTTTAACGCACAAACGTGTTTTTACAATTTTTTTAAATTGTGATATAGAACATTATAGGACGTTTCCTGGGATCCTATTGTAAAAGCGTACACACTGTCCCATTAAGGAATTGCGGACTCGATGCAATCGAGTTACATGCGCGGTAAGTTTCAACCTATTTCTAGTATTAATATTGTGTACATCGCCAATTTTAGTAAAATCATGAATTTTTTCTTTAAATACAATACATTTCCAAGGATAATATTAAGACGCAACTGTCAATATATTAATTTCCTTAAATTTAGTCTCCTAAAAAAGTATTATTATACATCATGTATGTTATAAATATATTGTTTTATAATATTACAAAATTATTTTTATGAGAGTATATAGAATGTAACTAAAATATTTTCTGTATTTAATTATAAATTTATTACACAAACTAGCTGCCTGAAGTTGCCTGCAACTTGGTTAGCGTGAAATTTACGACCTTTGCCATAGGATTTTAATTCACTAATTTACTAATTTCTATGATATTTTTTTATAGTTAGGCTATCTATTATGGTTCTACATCAAGTGTTCCATATTTTTTTTATATTAAAATATCAATCAACTTTGATATACGATGAACAGGTTTTGTCGAGGCGCTATTTCCTTAATATAAATACGAGTAGTTTTACTCGACCGGTAAAATGTTCTTATTGAGATGTTCCAGATCTTGATAACCATATGCCCTCATAAAATGTTCATTACATTCAACAACTGGTTCTAAAGGGCCATTTTCTTATTTCATGTATTTTAACGGATATACTCGTATAGTGGCTCTACGTTAGTTCTACATCTTTGATTATTGTATGTTAATAGAAAGTGCTTCCCATGTTTAATCATTTTTATCAAGGCACTATTCAATTATTTCTTATAGTTCAGCTGGACTACTATTGTTCTGAATCAACTGTGCCAAGCTTCAAATTCAATTCTAAACTAGACCGTGCTTGTTTTTACATCACCCTACACTATTTTTTTATACAAATATTCTTTTAAGACCAAATTTTTTTACTAATTTATTATAGTATAGATGGAAGAAGAAGATATCTTTATGTTGTCCAATTTCCAAGGCATAAGCTACGTTAGTTAGTTTACTTGATTGACTGACGTTATCATATAGATAGACATAGTGATAAAGTCAGTAGTTAGTTAGACATAGTGATAAAGTCAGTAAATTTTAATTCATTTTCTTATCTTTTAATATGAAGGTACAATTTTTAAGTGATGAGAAATGAATTTGAAAGTTACAGAATAATTATTTTATATAAATCATGTTAATAGTTTAATATTCGAAATATTTTTAGACTTAAGATACAAACAAATAAAAAATTAGCTTCACGCTGTATCCTGCACATGACAGGGTAGGCAGAGGGAGACGTAGGTTAAAGGAACCTAGTGTTAAGATACTCCGTTCTCCACTTTCCGCCATCGAGGCATTGCGTGTTGAGTAGCGGAACTCAACGCCGCGCTTTTTGCCTCATTACCAGAGCGAAGGAAATGAAAATAATTCATTCTCCCCGAGTGGGAATTGAACCTACGAACCGTAGCGTTCACGGGCAGAGGCCATGCCTCCGCGCCACGAAGGTCCTCAATTATAGACTAAAGAGTTTAAAATTAAATAACACTTTCAAGCTGGACTAATATTCGAGAAAATATATCAATATAGGCTCTTCGATATAAACTTCGACAATAATCATTTAGAAGATCCAACATTACTTATGGAACACAAGTTTCTGAACATAAACTATTATCCAACCTAGTCACGTTTTAGTCTGGAACTTTGAATAGGCATCTATTAAACGCAGACGACTATTTTATAGTAAAATTTTATGTAAAATTAATTATATATGTAATAGAATATTATATATATATATATATATATATATATATATATATATATATATATATATATATATATATATATATATATATATATATATATATATATATATATATATATATATATATATATATAAAAAAGTACAGAGAAACAGATTCAAAAACTTCAATTTAATACATAAAATACAATAACGCAAATAAAATTTCTTCTACGTATAGCAGACCGAGAGAATCTAGAGTAAAGACACTCCGTTCTCCTTCGTACATGTTACGGTACTCAACTCCGTGCATGGTCTTTTTTCCCAGAGCAAGGACGTTATTCATTCCACCGAGTAAGAATCGAACTCGCAACTGTAGCGTTTACAATCACACATTTTGGTACTTCACCACAACGGCCACTTTAATTAATATATTACATTTAGAAGGAATACACAATGCATACAGTTTGAGAATGCTTCAATAAGAACTCATGGCCAGAAATTTCAGTAATTAGAAAACTTAAGTATTCATGGCCGACCCAAACCTCTTTATACTTTACGAACTTGTAAATTGCTATGAGCTCCACGATTCTTTTCAATTATTTATTAGTCTATTCATCAACAATTTAGATTATAATTTTTATTTATTATGTTATATATATATATATATATATATATATATATATATATATATATATATATATATATATATATATATATATATATATATATATATATATGGTTGTATTGTAATCATTTTGAATTTTAAAAACTGGGGTAGATTTGTAGGTAAAAGGCAGTGCAATAAACTGAAATTTGTCGAAAGAGAAGAATATCTTTTCTGTCTCTTTCTTGTTACAGTTTCTCTTCATGGGAGATAAGTATAAAGATAAAAAAAAATCATACATTACATACATTTTTGTGTAATAACGAATAAATACCTGTTGCTTTTGTGACAAGTCCAACTCCAACAAATATATATACTATATATATATATATATATATATATATATATATATATATATATATATATATATATATATATATATATATATATATATATATATATATATATATATATATATATATATATATATATATATATATATATATTTATATATCTAAGATATCTAAGATTTAGCTTACTCATGATACTTCACGGGTTGAACTACTCAAAGACTTGTATATGTAGATTACTAAGAAGAATGGGTATTTTACGAGGGATGGTAAAAGCCTGAGCTTCATGAACTCATATATTTCTCTTATCGTAACTTACAAAAAAAAATAGCAATAATGGTTTTATTAAAAAAAACATAATACTGAACGATTATTAGCCACACATAACAAAAAGGCTAAATATTGAGATAACTTGACGAATTTGTTTTGCTTTGGCATATTATATTCACTAGAAATTAAATTTGTATTCTGATATAGATTTAGATTATTTGTATAGATTTAGGCACACCAATATAAGTTATTTATGAAATCTATGGATAGCTTTAAATTGCTTCAAACTGAATTTTTTCAAGTGAATTTATTTTTTCCGTATCCAGCTAATCCTTTGAGGGTAGAAAATTCTAGGTACTAAATGCAAAAGTTAACAAGGTCGCATAAATATCAACATAACTTACACTATTTTGTATATATTTCAAGTAAACATTTATATTGTGGCTCTATGGGGAAAAATATGTCACATTAAATTTATAACGTTTGTTTGGAAAAGTGTTTTGATAGTCACCTGACACTTAATTTAATGCGTTACAAATTTTAGCAGTGACATATGCTTGGCGACTTAACAATTACTCAAATTTAAACCAAAACCGAAGGATGGAGTGTTCCGACACTAAGCTCACTACGTATACTCTACTATATACTCTACGTAGCAATCAACGTGAACTAGAGAATTATTAAATAACAGATCAGTTTTAATATACATAATACTTAAAATATTTTTATTTTGTTCGTATTGTATTTGGTTCCACTAATCAGCACACAATGCTCTGAAATTGGACGAAAACTGGGAAAATATAATTTTTTCACTATAGTTTATAAAAGAGAGAAAAGTTAGGTAGAGATAATATAGAAGAGATTTGATTGTTAACAAAGAATTCCACAGATAATTGTTTTTTTTATTTCAGGCCATCTTAACGCTGTAGAACAACGTGTGAACGTTACAGTTCTATGTAGCATCCGGATGATTTATATATTGATAAACGCCCTCTCTGACAAGGTAAAACGTTGGGTTTCTCCACTCAACACGCAATGTCTCAAATTCGGGCTTAATAATTAGAATGGAGTGCCTTAAGGTCTTATTAGGTCCCCCTTGTCTACAATTGTATATTCGGTATAAAGCGCGAAGCTAAAAAAATACGAATTAAAATTTTACGAACAAAAGAATTCCCCAGAGAAATTTCAACTTAGAACCATCAGGCCCAACCAATGACATATCTAACTATGCACAAAATATTGCCTACTAAAGGTGTTACATATACTCACTAACATAGTCTTGAAAATAAGTAAAAAGATATTACGAAAAAGTGAGTCTCCATTCGTGTTCCAACGTTTTACACTGAGCAAGCATTTCGAGGCGATCCTGTGGAGGATATTGCCTCACGATTGGCGTACAAATAGCGTATACGAGTGCGATCTAGAGCAAATAAGGTACCTCATACTATAAAACAGAAAAGAAAATGGTAGTTGAAATCAGAAATTTTGACTGTTATTTCTTTTATTATATTGTATTTCAGTTTAATGTGTCATTCAAAAATTGCTCAGATTTTTATACAGAGGAATTTTAAATTTTTCGGTGTGTCTACAGTGTGTTCCAGTACCCAGCTGCCAGCCAGCAATATGCAAAAGATTAGGATTATTTTTATCACTAAGAATCACTGTTGTGAAACGTTGAAAAAAGTATAACAATATAACCATAATTTCTATAAACACGTACAAACATATGGTAAACGTTCAAAATATCCAATATTCATGGCCATTCACTTCGCACAATCTAACCCAAATAGTCAATATAATATCGGCACCCAAGTGTACGTGACCCTCCCCCTCCCCCAACACGTCCCTCTAAATTGTTCCATTACAATGGAATTCCAAGAGGTTCAGATATAGACAGATAGGGATATAAAAGCGAAGTGGTAATTCCAATGCTAGCTGCCAAGTACTCCTGGTACCATAAAATGGTATAAATACTATTGGTTGTAGAGTTTACTCTGGAATTACTATTTTTATATCGCTTGTGGCTTTAGTATATTATATGGCTCTTGTTTAATTTACGTTAAAATAATGTAGGTAGATTTTTTTTATTTAAGCGATTATTAAGTAAAATTACATATAATTTTTTACATATTTATTATATTTATTTCCCATTTCACTCTCATTTTCAGATTTACCTGTAGTTGTATTAAATGAATTAGATTTCAAGTAAATTGTATCTAAGTGAACAGATATTCATTTAATATATCGAATATAAAAGCCAAGTCCATCATGACGGTGTAGTGGGTTTGATATCCACTCGGAAAAAACACATATTTTCATTTTTTAGTTCTAGCGGGCAGGAAAACGGAGAACATAGTGTTTTATCACTAGGTTCTGTCCACTTACCCTGCTATATTTTTAAAATCATGTAAATCGAGAAGCTAAAAAGGATACGAAATATATGTATACAACACTTAACCCTACAAAACACCATTTACCTTAAGTAACTGTATTACGCTGTACGAAAATAGGCTTAACCAAGTCATATCAATTATTATTAATTAACTGCTTTGAAAATGGTGCAATTCAATTTGTTTTCGGAAACTCCAGCCAAATGTGAATAAGAACCTTGTTATATGGTTAAACAGGAGCTTTGCATAAGTCAGCATATATTTATTATGAGGAAAATGAAATTCATGTAACTTGATTACCAGGTCCAGGTTCCAAACCTGGAAAAAGTAACCTTCTCTTACTTCATATTTTAAAGAGTTTAAAACTGTGTTATAAATAGGTAGGATAACGAAAAAATAGTAATAGATCACAAATCTGTGATTTGTAAACCCATTTGTCAGTCTTTTGTCTGTCTATCTAATTGATTGATTCTACAATTATGAAATACTGTCTTGGTAAAAATTGTTGAATAGATATGTATCAAATGTTTTATATAAAACATAAAGCATGGATATATAAAAATTTAAAATCTGGAATATCTGATGAAGAAACATAACATCCCAATTAAATTATAAGAAATAATGAAATGTCACCTTAGCAAAAGTTTTTTTGGCGTGCTATTGATATATAAAAAGCACGATATGGAACATTCTGGCAAAAGCTCTGTAACCTGATGTGCATTTTCCATTGAGCTGACGATCTGAGCAAATTTGGGGATCGCAATAGCCCAACTAAAGTTAGGAAATGAGAAAATTCCGCTTTCGCAAACATTATAAAGTAATGTGTAAGTTTTCAAAGACAATTATAAATCAATAAAAAAAATTATTGAGATTATTGCAGATCATCGATCTGCAGGTCTTTTGTGGTCAATTACTTAGTAGCAACTGCTTATGCTAGGACAATATCCTTTTCAGGCCGAGAAAAGAGAGTCAAGGTAAACCTCACCCAGTAAACCAGGTAAACCAGATATATCCTAAATACTTATTTTATTTAGGTGTGTGAATAACCGGAAGTCTTTAACATTTATCCGTTAAGGAAAGCTGACTCACTAATTAATGCCATCATCGTTTTTCATATGTTGTATGTGTGTGTTAGCTTCTTATCTATTAGATAAGCTCTGAATTATTTATGAATGGGCTTAATTACTTTAAGTCCCTGCTTGCATTAACCTTTACAATTCATAAGAATAAATGAATATTTTTACTATACTATATGAAAAAAGATATTATTTATTATGATAACTGTGTAGACAAGATAGCTACAGATTCGATACCTTCCCAGAGAATCAATTATATTTAATTTCCTTACTGTGGTAACAAAATAAAGCGTTGAGTTCCACCACTCAACACGCAATGTCATAGAGACGCATTGGAGATATGTTAATCTAAACTTTTTTTTACCTAATTAAAAAAAAATATATAGTTATATTAAGAAATCAATTAATCTTATAAAACACACATTTCTAGAACGCTTTATGGCTTTAAATTCAATGTCTTCATGATATTATCCAATATCAAGACTGATATCTTCACTTTTCATGTTGCACTTCGTCTTACCAGAGCGAAAAAGCTATTCATTCTTTATGTTTAAATGTTGTTAATTATTATTTATTTACTTAGCTTCACGCTGTATCCTGCACATAGCAGGGTAGAAAGAGGGAACTGTAGTTTGAAGGAACCTAGTGTTAAGACACTCCGATCCCGTTCCGTGTTAGTAACTAATTTTTAATAACTCAGCGCTAAACCACGACGGCGTCATTTTTTATTCTAAAAGCTGATTTATAGTAATTAAATAGTCCATTTAAACGTTGTCATCAATAAAATAACATTGTTTACTTTTATTTATTACATATATTTATCTTTCATACATATTCATAATATATTGAAGTAAAATAAACATAGAAATATTCTGTCGAAACAAAATATGAAATATGAATTTTTATGTCAGAAAAAATCATGAATTTTATATCGTGAAACGTGCAGAACTTGATATCGTTTTTCAAAGCGAGTACACAAATATATATATATATTTATATATATATATATATATATATATATATATATGTATATATATATATATATAATATATATATATATATATATATATATATATATTTATATATATATATATATATATATATATATATATATATATATATATCCTTTTTACAATACTTTATGTGACACAGTGGTTAGCTAAAATTTTACCACTGAATTAACCCTGCAAATATACATACATATCTTTTATGACAACGGTAAGAAAAGTAAAGAGAAAAAAAACATGTATTAAACCAATTTTTTTATAAAATAACTCTCAACAATACAAGCCGGTCTCGTCCCATCCGTCCGCATTCACTTGACATAATTTTGCACAAAACAAATTTATTCACCTCTTTCATAATTCATGCTACTGTTTTGTTGTCGGTGCTTACATTTTGCAATTTTACAATTTCGGGGAAGATGATTCGCTTCATCTAATCTAAATTAGAGTAATTTATAAAATGTTTCAGCATGTATGTAAATGGAGAAAAGAGAAGGTTGTCGGAAGCCACTGGATGCGTGTAGCGCGGGACCGATCGTCATGGAGATCCTTGAGGGAGACCTATGCCCAGCAGTGGGCGGAACAACGGCTGCTATGATGATGATGAACTGGTCATTAAGTAAAGGATTATTGAATAAAAAAATATTTATAAGTACAATTAATTATAGTAAATTGTTAATTGTTTTTTAAATGTTCTATTATAAATATACCATTGTGGCATATCAGGATTTAGTTGTAAGCGCGTTGATAGTGGGTTCGATACTTACACGGATAAAATAATAATTTTCTTTGCCTCGCTCTGGTAAGACAAAGGCTTTCTACTCTTTGTAGTGTCTTGACACTAGATTCTCTGTGTTAACGCATGTAAATGTAAGTAAGGTAAGGAGCTAGGTATGTATAAAAAATATAAATAGATTATAAGTAAATAAATAAAAAACAAATTTTTTTTACTAGCAGGTATGATGTTATCATTGACAGAGTCCAAAGTTCAGGGAATCCAAAAAACTGGATTCTGGACTGAATCTTCAAAACAACTGAACCCGTAACCGACTAACCAACAATTATATAGCAGTAGCGGCATACCAAGTTATCTACAATACCACAACGATACGTGGAAATGGTGAACCGATATTAATTTGACAAGCGCCACTCAATTACCAACATATTTAGACCGCAGTACAAACAAATTGGATGTTAGTTCATTTGAAATGACAGCTATCATAAGTTGTAAATTGTTACTTAGATAATATTCATGACCATTTTGTTGGTATTTTGGTACACATGGGACTTCTTTTTATGAAAACAATGGTCATACCAAATCCCTTTGGAGTAAACGTTAATCTATGCGCTAGTTTGTTTTGACATAGTACTGGAGACTACCGTTTCCGCTGAACAAAATGTTAATAACTGCGTTATATATTGTTAAATTTATTTTACTCAAGAGCAATGATGATCGATCAGTAAATATTTGGTGCTGAATAACCAGCTTTAGACATTTTTAGAGTTCCGTATCTGAATAGGAATACATTGTGGTCCGTCTGTCTAGACTGTTTTATCTTAAGATCTCGTGGAGATATTAAGTTGATATTAATATCAAATAACCCCGATTCTAATCCCTTAGAGTAAAGTAAACGCAATCAAAAGATATAAGCATTTATGGTTAGTTTTAATCCAATTTGCACTATGTACTACTTCCTATTGACATATAATTATGAAAATTGATTTAAAGCTAAAACTTGAAAGTTGGTAAGTTGTAAGCTACGTAAGTTGTAAAGAAATTAACCACCGCAAATTTAAGTTTGTCAACTTATAAATTGCACTTTCCATAGATATCAAATCAAATCGATCATCAAATTAGTACGGAACCTTCGGTGAGAGCGAGTACGACTCGTGCTATATCTATTTCTAGTATTTTATTCGTTTGGTGTGTGAAGCAGGGTCGGAGTATCAACCCTTCTTTGGAAATTATACCTATATTTCCGCTCTGAAAGACAAATAATGTACAACATTATTAAGTATACGAGAGAGACAAGTGCAAAAATACATATAAACATAAGTTTAAGTAAAAGTTCTGTTTGACTTCAGTCAGTTCATATTGCTTGTCTTATCTATTCACGGAATGACCTCAGGCGTTTTGCTACCGTCGTAGAAAGTTGAGCAGTGATGTATGTAATTGATTTAGAATTTTTGTTTGTGATAGATAGATTCACTAAGAACAAGACCAAGAGAGAGAGATGACCTATTAGGATTTCCTATCTCGGAAAATGCAGGATCCTTAGAACCCTTATAGAACCTTGTTGTCTGTATGCCTGTCCGTCTGTCATAACTATTTTTCTTTAGAAAATTAAATTAACGTCTATAATCCCTTAGATCACTGAGAAAATCAAAGCTATAAATCAATGCTACAAATAAATGCTTTTGCCTCATTTTTGCTGCATTTATGAAATTTACCGCGTAATAAAAATCTATAAGCTACTTTCCGCTGACTGATAACTCTAGTGGTGAAATTTGGCAAGAAGTTACTGCTAAGTGGCTACTGCTATAGCATAAAGCTAAGTGCTATAACATAAACATAGGAAAACAGATGCTACATTTTCTTGATTTGTCAGCGTATAATAGCATCATTACAAAATTAAGTAAATATCTAAAGTAACGTCGTAGATCTATTTTGTTCAGGTAGCACCTACTTTCAATAAGAAAAAATGTTAATCGTACAACGAAATTAATATTGTGTACTAGACCGAGACTTCCTAACCAGAGGAGCGTGTGACATAGAGAGGATGTCAAGAGTGGGTTGTGTTTGCATTTTCGACATAAATTAACCTATTTCATGATTTGTAGTCCGTAACAAAATATTATACATTTTCTATTTTTAGTATTTGTTGTTATAGCAACGGAAATACATAAATTGTGAAAATTTCAGCTTTCTAGCTATAACGGTTTATATATACAGCCTGGTGACATAACATACAGATAGACTGACAGACAGTCAGCGAACGCTTGGTAATAGGTTTTTAACTTTTAGGTACGGAATCCTAAATTTTATACGTGTAAATTCATGTGGATAAGAAGCTTTTCATTATTTAGATGTTTATTTACAAGAAATAAAATTAAAAGTATTCTGTATAATATGAATTATTACATACATCACAATATAATTAATAGTCCGGAGAGCGTCAGCAAAAAAAGGTTTGTACACCCTCTACTAAACTATTAGCTAGCCCAAACCGAAACGTTTCCAAATGAACAACAATAAACAAGTTTTCTTAAATACAAATTGTATGATATTTTTAGATTGTTATAAAACTTGCAAATTATTTGTTTATTTACGATATGGTTGTGAGTTTGATACCCATTCGGTACAAAGAAGTATCCTTATATTCCCTGATCGCCGCAATTTGACTTACCAGAGTAAGTCAAATTGCGGCGATCAGTTCCACTTAAGTTCATCAATAAAATTCTAAAGGCAGGCATTCTTTATATTTATCTTAGGTAGTCATTTACAAAAAAATAAAAAATAATATATTAAATTCTTATATCATGACAATAATGTAAAATTAATTTTGAATTGACATGTTTTGCGTCAAATGTAATTCTGTTATATAGAGATCAGCCACATGAAATGATATGAATAGGGTGCTTCAATCATCTTAATACAGATGCGCAATATATTGTAGCTCGTGAATACAGAATAATTTCAGCTAGAAATTCCTATTTAGAGTTCCGTAATAGTAAAATAGGCTTAATAGTAAAAGTGTTCGTCTATCTATCTGTCTGGAGCTAGAACTTTCAGTACATAAAAAAGAAAACGTATAGGTATATTACACAAAAAACATTAGACACAACTATTACACACTTTTATATATGTATTTTATTTTATAGAATATTTATTTATTCGTTAGCAAATTTAAGTTTAATTTATTTTATAAGTTGTACTTCCCGTTGACCCGTTATATAATTGGTACAGAACTCTTAGTGCGTGAGTTAGACTTGCACTTCACCAACCTAGCAGGGATGGCAAAGAGAACCTATTAAGTTAATCCGGTCTCCACTTTCCACCCGAATTCTAAACATTGCTATTAGAGTGGCTGAACTTTTGTTTTTCCCGAGTGGGGAAATATAAATACTTACTTCCCCTCTCCTCCCCCTTAGTGAGGATCGAACCCCCGATCATCACGTTTACTGCTCTTCTGCGCCATATGATATTGTTAGTTGCATAGGTTTTTCATTATAATAAAATTCAATATATTTTATATAGTACGCATTTCGCATTTAGTAGAGAAGTATGAAATCAGTGCGAAGGCATAATGTTATTCACTTTAAAAAAAGATTTATAGGCATTGCACGTTGGGTAGCGGAACTCAACCCCACGCTCTGAACAGCCAGAATCAAAAAATGTTAAATCTTTTTAAAAAATAAAAATTTTATTAAAATTTTTCTTTATACTTGCATTAGTATTTTACTATTATTCTTATTATTTCAATTTGGCTTCATTTTAAATTATACAAAGTGATACAAACTAGTTTTAGTATTGCTTAACAGAAACACATTTTGATACATTGTTGAAGCTAAGCTGGAATTTATAGGATGTGTTGTTTAGAGCCACATAAAATTCACATTTTCTTATACAGATTTGCGATTGTGAGAAGCCAAGTTGTAACTGTGAAATGGATTCTGTATTCGATATTGAGTCAGTTTTACTGTGAAGAGGAAAGTAGTGCCTACATTGTGTATCAAAACTATGGGAAATAAATATTGATTTTACCATGTTATAGCAATAGCGTATAACAGGATAGACAAAGCGAGCCTTGTGTTAGGAAATTTGTTCCTCAACTTCCATTTTTCGAGACGTTCCGTGTAAAGTGGTGGAACTCTACGCCATGCTTCATCTTACTAGAGCGAGTCAATGAAAATAATTCATATTTTCATTATTTTTAAAGTGTTAATCTATACTAAAAATAGAAATATACTTAAAGAAAATATATAAAAATTTAACGCAGTGGGATTTGAACTCGCGCCTCATTTAAACCGTGCTACGAACTAAGCCATGCGTTCTTCATCACGCTGCGTCGAGAAAGCTTTTTTACAAGTTAATTCATCGTTCAATTAAAAATAATTCATTCGCCTGAAAGGCATTTGGGACCCCACTGTAACGCAGCGCAACGACGGTTAATATTCTTAAAAAAAAAAATTCAAAATTAGACTGGAAAGTAACTGACCAGGAATAGATTTAGAAATAACTTGTACGCGTAAAAAGTAAAGTAACGAAAGACACCTGTCCAGAACCGTTACCAGTTACTTTCTAGAATGTAGAAGCTAGTAGACCAAAGTCGTAAGGTTAGCTAGAGAAAAGAGCTCGTACAACGTAGGCGAGCGTTAATGGGATTCTTAAAGAGGCCACTAAATACTTAAACTCTTGGGCATCGAGTCCCAGGCACTGGCCTGAGCTCCTCCCTCTGTAACGAGATGCACATACAACACAGTCTGTGTTTTTTCTTAAGTAATGACAAATGTGTGTGCATGTACTTTGTTAGTAAGACGATGTATATTGGTCATACTTACATTTTTTAAATATTTTGTTACAACATCATATTACTTTTTAGGTAGATTTCATTCCGCATAGTGCGCTGATAGGAAATCCGATTTAATAATAATGAATGATTGATAATATATATATATATATATATATATATATATATATATATATATATATATATATATATATATATATATATATATATATATATATATATATATATATATATATATATATATATATATATATATATATTGTGTAATCAATATAGTAATTTCCAAGGTAATAGAACTGCTAAAGCCATACACTGGGAGCAGAATAACCGTTCACTGGAAAACGTTATTTATTTGTTAAACCTACCGTTATGTAACATGAAATCGATTCCACATAGAAATTTACTTGTCATTATACTATATCCTGAATATATGACCGAATTGTGTTGTTATTATATTAAAACGCTTACATTATTGTTGTGTTAGAATACATATACGTCGTGAAGCAGCTTAGAAGTGGTTAGTTTTATTTTTAAGTGGAAATGGTAAAGTCTATATTAATATTCTTTTTTTATATTTATGCATTCTATTTTCGTCAAGTAATAGTTAATTTTTGGCTGGTAAGATATAGTGATTTTCAATCCCACCACTGGACACGTAGTGGCTTCCACCAAGTACTATCTGTAGGAACATAGTGTTACGACACTCTGTTCCCCGCTTTCCGCCTTTTTGAGGCATTGTACCAAAGCGAAGAAAATGGAATAATTCATTCTCCCCGAGTGGGAAACGAACCCACAAACCGTCGCGTTTACAGGCAGAGGCGTGTCTCTGCGCTACGACGGTCATTTATATGTGAATGAATAATTAAGATAATGATTATATATAAATCTTGATGTCATATTAGCAATGTTATAAGCAATGCCTTATTGTCTTGTTATATATTTTATATAGAGAAACTATAAAACTTATGCCATATGCTTAAAAAAAATTAAATACTAAACATGGTGGGCATAAAGAACCTCGCGTTGAGACTCTCTGTTCTCCACTTTCCACCTTTGCAATAACTAAACCATAAACACTACAAGACATCTTAGTACAGTAAAAAATTTAAATTGAATCCTTAGAAACGCTGACTGTTCCTTTTCATCGAATAATTTAAGTTAAAAAGGTCAGAATAAAAGACGGTTTTAATTTAATTTTGAAAGATTTAGTAGGGACTTCTTAATCAACGCAAATCTAAGCGTAAGCTAATACATATATAATATAATATATATATATATATATATATATATATATATATATATATATATATATATATATATATATATATATATATATAAATTTTCTTTTTCATCTAAGTAGTAGGTGGCAGATGATCTGTCATAGTGGGTTCAAACCAATTGTGTAATATAAAATGAAACCTATTAGAATTTTGTCCTTGTTTTGTTTTTTTTTATCGAGAAGAGACAGAAAACCGTTGTGGCGCAGAGGCACAGTGTCAGCCTGTAAACGCGACGGTTTATGGGTTTGATTCACACTAGGGGAGAACGAATAATTTTCATTTTCTTCGCTTTGGTAACAAGGCAAAGTGTGGCTTGAGTTCCGCCACTCAATACGCAATATCTTAACACTAGGTTGCTACGGTTCCTACAGTTTCCGCTGCCTATGTTGCCATATGCGGGATAGAGTGTGAAGCTATTATTATTATCATATAAACCCTTCTGCGAGAACGCCGACCGAGTGTGAACTCTGACAGGGTTACGTGGGACTCAGTGGTTTGGTAGATACATGCCATCCACACTAGCCGACTAAACTCTTCAACCGCCACAGACCCAGGTTACAGGAACTAGAATTCCTCCGTTAACAGAATGTTAACTTAACTTACGCGGTTAATAGGATTATGAAAACTAATTTATGGAATACCATGGAATACCGGCAAGGACCTTATTCAAAATAACGTTATCGGCTTGTTCCCGAAATAATGAATTTGTTTTGTCGCTTAATTAAATTCTATCAAACAAAACGCTTGCTTGGTGGAATTTTAATTGAAATGTATTGAACTTAACAGATTCTTAGTAAATGTTTATAGTATAATTTTCAAATTTCAAGTGGGATGGCGCAGTCTGTTTAACCAATGATAGCGGGTTTAGTTCTCACTTTTAGTAATTATTTACTATATTTTAAATTTTGATCTCATTTTATCTCATGCAATGTCGCATTTTATCTCTTTAGATAAAATGCGACGTTGAATTTCAGCTCATATCACATATTATCTCTCCAATGACGTGGATGTGAAGAATATTCTAATAACATGGTCATTTTTAAAAACCGTCCAAAGACCGTCATTCGATGGTTTCCAATAGTTGTAGGTTCAAAGTTTCTTAATATGCCATAATACTTTAAAATAGTATATACTATAATAATTTATGGTTTCTTAAATTATGTTTGTCTTGTCTCTTTCTACACGCACACCTTTGGGATTTATTGGACGGATTTGAGATAAACTTTTTTAGTTACATAGCTGTTAAGTCTGGCCAGGATATACGCGAACATGATTTTGAATACTGGCTCACCTAATGCAAAACCATAGTAGTCCAGCTTAATTATAGGAAATAATGAAGTGCTGTCTTAACTAAACTGATTTAACATTACAATCACCTTATATTGACATATAAAAATCAAGACTCTGGAACATCTGACATAGAACCACAATAGATAAGATAAATTATTAAAAAAAATGCAATAATCGATATATCGGTCATTGAAAATTTGATCATCTAGTCCACACGAACGAAATTATGGGCGTCTACTAGCTAAAAATTATTATTATCTTTTTAATTATATGTTTCTATTTAGGGACTTTTTAAGGAAACAATTAAATAATAAAAATATTATTTTTTATGTACTAAAATATTGTATATTTTAGTTTATTACATGTTACATACATTTGTACATATTGAAATAGCTTACGAATTAAGTAATATAAATAAAATTATCTACACAGTTGAAGAATTGTTACTCGAAACAAAACATAAAAACGCACGAGTAATTTTATCGTCGTTCTTATTGCGTTTCAACCCAACGGCTTGAATATTCGATTTTTTATAACCAACTTTTATTAAGGGAAAAAAATGGAGCCGCTTTTTATTTAAGAAACGCTTTTATTGTTATAGTTATATAAAAAACCACGACAAGATCATCTACTTTACAGCGATCTGAAATTGATTTAAAATATAAACATATATAAAGTTCTTCCGTTACTGAAAGACAGACAAACAGCCAAAACTACTGACTGTAAGTGCCTTTATTGTTGTAAGAGAGCACTATTAGACAATTTTTCCATATTCCTATAGGAACGGGATAAAACGACATTTAACATTTCATGCTTCACCTATAAACTTGATAACAACTTGTTATTACACAAAATAAGGTACTAAAGTTTATAATTATCTTAAATATTGCTTTAGTACTAATGGAGTGTAGATACATAATGTTTTAATTTGGCAAATTTTCAGTTCTAAACTCTAAAACTTCTCAAGTCTCAAGATTTAATACACTTTTATTACCTTCACTTGTCTATCTATCAATGTAAAAAAAAACTTTAGCATTATTTGAATTCATTCCTTGTCATTCGACTGTGATGAAAATCCAATAATTTCATTGTTGCAAGAGCAACAAATCGTGAAACTCAGTTTACATAAGAAGTTACATTGCTAATACAAATTTAGTGTGCAAGTACAAAATCAATCGATAAATAGGTGTGGCGGTGGTCAGCACTGATGGTATCACGCGCAACCAACCATACCTCTATATTGACCATATCTTCATAGATATTGACAATATTCATAAAAATAAAAAATATAGTCAATAAAGTATACTGGATAACGTTTCTAGGTATAACACAAGCTATAAGAACTAAGCGCTGCTGTCACTTGACTTATTTTAATAAAAAACACACTGTTCTGACATTTAAGTACACACGACATATAAAGTGTTAGCTACTATACTTACACATACATTGGACGCTTTGTAACATAAAAACAAATGAAAAAAAAAACGGTAATATATAAGCAAAAGCGACAGTCCCCAAAGGTACACTCCAGCTCTAAACTTGTTTCGTGATGTATGAATGTAATAGTTAGCTAGTAAATTTAAAATTCATTCACAAACCAATATCCACAAGTTGTTTATCGTTCATGTATGTATATAAACTGTATTAATTTATAACAAAAAAAAGATTGAAGAGCTGATACGCCATCATGGTTATAGAAGGTGTCTTAATATAAACTCAATAGTTCTTCCATTCCATCTCTAAGCACTATAATATAGTTTAGATCTACTATTACAGTACAAATTTATATATATATATATAAAAATTAATAAATATCCTTAAATGTTATTATTATTATATATTTTTATATTTCGTTGTTGTGTTATATAAAAAAAAGAACAAAAGAATAAATAAAAAGAATTTCATTTTACAAATAACAGAATACCCAACTTGTCTTTCTTGTATGACATTTTAATTAATTGTGTAAGGTAGTGTAGTAATGAGTAATTACTGTTTACTTGGAATGACGAAGGATAAATAAAAATGCTAGTGCCTTATCACAAATATGTTTCTTATATTATTAATAAGGATAGTAGAATGTGTGGTAGAGACAGAGGGCACTGGTACAAATTTAATTATTTTTGAGACTATTACGATACGTTTAGAGTTTAGTGTTTATAGATACGTTTTTTTTTCGGAGTAGACTGTGGCAAGCTAGCTATTGTTAGGATATTTGGTCCTGGATTCAATAGAATATTTGAATATGTGGAATTCCCAGAAAATTTTCTGTCACAATTTTAAAAAAATATGTAACGACGTTTGTGTGTTAATGGTTATTACCTAATTAATGATTTTGTAAATGATAACACGCCTTGGAAATGAAATGCTCGCTCCAGTCTGTTTCAAGCGTATCATCGTCAACAATGAATAATTGTAAAATTGCGAATGACTGAATAACTGAATAATCCCACGGTTAAACAGGACTTTGGTACCGACTAATATTATAAATGTGTGAGCTTGTTCAGATTACACTCAAAAACAACTGAAATTATTTAGATGAAATAAAGAAAACATATATTTTTTTTAATATTTTTTTTTTAAATTTGAACCCGCGCCTCATAGAAGCCGTCTAAGGCGCCAGTCACACCTCACGTCAGTCAGTATTCACGCTTGATCCGCATGTAGCAGAGATAGATAGAACAACTTAGTACATAGATATTTCATTCTCCACTTACCATCTTTATCTATCTATCTATCTATTTTTCTATTCTTAGTGTGGCTTAACACTTTAAAAATAATAAAAATATTCATATGAAATTTTGCAGTAATACAGGTTTCTTGTCAGAATAACCTATGGGCTACAATTTAAAATAAACGAATGCAATTCACTTTACTATTAATTAAATATGTAACAGTGTAGTTCGAGCGGGCGAAGCTGCAGGCGGGTTTTTACATGAAGTTTATACTATATTTTAAATTTGATTACGTAAAGAGAGCAGCTCCTAGCCAGTGGAGATAAGCGTTAATTCGCTGCGCAAAAATACTTAACTCGCAAGTCCTAGGCACTGCTCTGAGCTCCTCTCTCTCTCAGCATCCACACCGTGAATCCATGGAACGTTAAGTAGTTTCTTCGCTCTATCAACTATACCACGAACATGATATGATGTATACTATTATTAATATTATTCTAGCTAATTCGCTTTTCATTTGATTATTTTTTTTCTGTTACTTTATTTTTTTTTCTTACATAGGACAAAAACTATAATTAGTTCTAAATTAATTGTTGTAATGTTTTATTTATTTTTTATCTTCATACTTTCAGACTTTCCATTCTCGACTTTGAACTCAATTTTCGAGACATGACGTGTTGAGTGATGGAACTCAACGCAGCGCTTTGTCTTTAAACCAGAGCGAGGAAATGAAAATAATTAATTATCACAATTTCTTGTCAAAATTACAACGGTTGTATTTGCAAACAGAAGCTATGCCACAATGGCTTCTAACTATAATAGCTACATTTTAAATGGCCTTGGAAAATTTACAGTATGCGTCAAATATACACTACAAATTTTCCATTTATTATAGTATACCAATCGCTTTGAGTGGAGCTATTCGCAATCGTGCAGCAATATCCGCCGCGAAATCGCTCCACACTGATAACTAATTCAGCGCAAAGTACATTATGTACATGTCATTTTTGAATGTTCAAAACTAGATATTTCTCCAGATTCTGTCAATATTCATAAAACATTTGTTATATATATATTATACTAGAATTCCCGATAAGGATTCATACGATGTAAAAACATAAAAAAATAAAATTGTCTGTTTGTATTTTTGGCTGCGCACACACATCTTCGGATTTACTGGACGGATTTTTATGCATCTTTTTATTGCGTATTTGTTACATCGGAGCAAGATCTAGGCTATAATAGATTTTGAAAACATACATACCTGATGCATAATCATAGTGGACCAGCTGAATTATAAGATTAAATGAAATGCTGCTATAACCAAAATGATTGAACGTGATAAATAATTTCCAATGATATATTAAAATTAAGGATCTGGAATACCTAATGTATAACCAAAATAGAACATCTAAACTATAAAAAACCAGAAGGTGGCTCTTTACTAAAAGTTGTTGAACGTGATGAGCATTTTTCGTTGAAATATGAAAATCCAAGATCTGGAATAGCTCGTGATGACCAAATATATCCAGGTAAACTACATGAAATACGGTAATGGCGCCGTACCATAAGTCATTTAACGTGATGGATAATTTCCATCGATATTTTGATATATAATACCAAAGATCTGGGAACCTAATGTAGAAACAAAAGAAATCAGCTTAACTGAAAAATAAGAACTTTCGTAATAATTATTGAGCGTAATGAGCATTTTTCGTTGTCATGTAAAACCTAACATATGGAATTCAATATCATGGATCCCAATGAAAATGGATAGCAGGCTATAGGGTGTCCACACCAACAAAGTTGAAATAAAATTGAAAATAAAATTTAAATAATTTTAATTCAAATTCAAATAATTTTATTCAAAAGAGCAACACATGATTCATTTTTTGAACGTCAAAAACATTACCACCGGTTCGCTAAAGTTTATCCCTCAGACCTGAGAAGAATTGGCGCAAGAAACTCAGCAGGACATATTTTTTTTATATAGCCATTCACAATTTTACAATTATTCATTGTTGACGAAGATACGCTTGAAATCCTATGTGTTATTCCAGACCATAATCTACCCCTGATCCAAATTACATCCCGAACCCTTCAGTTGTTTTAACGTGATTGAGTAACAAACATACGCAAAAACTCACTCACAAACTTTCGCATTTATAGTATTAGTAAGATATGACATAGCCACATATTTGTAATAAGTATAATAAATCTATTATACTCGTATGTATATATTGACAGCCACAAATTGAAATTCTTTTAACGCTCGTCAGCGATTAAGCCCCCATCTATGTTCAATATAAAAGATTACATGAAAGATGCGATTACTTTATTACAATAATGGCTTAACGATATTACGTAACTGAAAATTTAATACCGCTTAGCAATGAGAAATATCTGAAATTACTCATTTTTTTTTATTTTCATAATAAAATATTTTTATTACTAAAACAGCGCTGCGTTTAGCTTTAGTTTAACATTTAATTGTTTAAATTGAGATGGGAAGTGGAAAACGAAATATCTAGATACTAAGTTCCCCTAGCTATCTCTGCTACATGCGGATCAAGCGTGAAGACTGACTGACTGACGTGAGACATTACATTAGAGTATCTACGTTAGCTTTAATTTATAAAAAATCTGATATAATATAGAGCTTCTAAAGGAGACTCCATTCCACCTGATGCTATTCGACAATACTATTGAATAGCGAGTCTGAGTGGATTACTGCATTTTGTCATAGTACCGCAAATACAGGTCATGTTTATACCATAATACATAAGTTACACTCGAATGAAGACAATTTATTAAAAAACAAGCTATTGGTCTCACATTCATTAACATAATGTCGGTGGTCATAATAATTTGGTGTTGGCATTGGTGTTGGTCAAAAACACTAATACCAACACCAAACTTAACTAGACTCTACCAATACGGACTCTTCCAGTTCCAAATAACATTCAAGATGGACTCCCCAAGTTCATTCGTCTTAACGCTCAAGTTCCAACATTTTCGGAAGAGTTCCTCTAGCCTTCCATAACTCAATGTGTCTTGCAACTTTAATGATGTGAATGAAACTTGACTGAAAATCATATAATAAGTAAACTAAAATACGCCCAGAAAAAGGACACGGATGACATGTCCGTGTTGTGTTTTATTTACTTTTTTTTGTCTCAGTGTCCTACAAGGACTTCATTAATGAACCAAATCATTAGTACACAATCTTGTAATATGTGTGTGTACAAGTTATGGTTAACAATGCAAAAATATTTCTTAATGATTGCCTCAATTCCCCGTAAATACGTACCTAGTACCAACAATATAATGCCATGTCGTGAGCAATTAATCGCCTGTCCATCAGTGGAGACAATAAAGCAAACGTTAACTTTCCTAATAAATATAATAATAGCCTATAATAAAATACTATTAGCTAATATCGTAGAGTGTCTATTGATATTATTTGTACATATTACGTAAAGTTTTATGTAGCATATTGTTTTTTTACGCTGACGCTACGCCACGACTGTTTAAATTTTAATTATAATTTTTCTTGATTTTTTAAAATTTTTTATTTTCTTTTGACTTTTTCGGAACAATCTCTTGTAATTAAGGCATTTATAGCGCCCTAGTCTTATTAAACTGTAACATAACTCTTAAATACATTTACATTGGTTAAAGCCTACTCCACGTGTACTGCATAATAGTGACTAACGAAATTCCCTGAGTGGAAGAAAAACTTATGGATCAAAACTCTTGTATTTTGTACAAGTATAATATTTGCATTTATACCAATATAGTAGATGGTTTTTTCCTTTGTAGCTTCACATTTTATCTCGCATATAGCAGGATAGGTAGAAACCATTCTGTGTTTTCCTCGTTTACCCGATTACCCGTTTACCTCGTTTATATATATATATATATATATATATATATATATATATATATATATATATATATATATAATATATATATATATATATATATATATATATATATATATATATACACACATAAGTTTTGAAGGCGCTCAAGTTTATTTAATAGCTCCTCTCTTAAGTCAAGATAAATACATCAGCATAATCAAGAATCAGTAGAACGAGAGTATTTGCTAACAGAATTTTGGTTGGAATAGAAAGAAAATTACGCAGACGTTTAAGAGACCCAAATGATGCAAAAATCTTTCTACTTACCTCACTAACCTGTGAATCCCACGACATATTATTATCCAGTGTAATCCCAAGGTCTTTTACAGTTTTACTATAAGGTATTATATCACTATTAAGGAGCACTGGAGGTAAAGCAGAAAAATCTATCTTCGAAATGAGTTTTCTACTACCAATTAAAATCGGTTGAGTTTTTTGGAATTAAGACGTAGACCAAACGCTTTACTCCATAAGGATATACTGTCCAAACTTTTGTTAATATTTTTGATGGCACTGGGTAAATCAGATATTTTAGCTTGGTGATAAATTTAAAGATCGTCTGCGTAGAGAGAAGAAACAGCATCAAAAATTGTATTTATAAATACAGAGAAAAGCAATGGGGACAGCATGACTACCTGCGGAACACCAGCAACAACCTGAGACTAATCAGAGTACGAATCTTGTATCCGTAAATATTGCCGGCGCCCATACAGGTATTCAGGAAACCAGTCAATTGCATCAGGAGATATGTTAAATGATCTTAAAGTAGCCAGCATGACATCAAAGTCAACAGAGCCAAAAGCATTGCTGAAGTCAAGCAACACTAAGACTGTGACTTGTTGCATGTCCATGCCTTCACGAATGTCATCAGTAATTTTAACTAAAGCTGTTTTCGTACTATGACCAGGACGAAAGCCGGATTGCAACGGATTCATTAGGTTATGATGATAAAGGAACTGATTGAGTTGATTTTGGACTAGACGCTCAAGGACTTTGGACAAGAAAGGAAGAATAGAGATAGGACGGTAATCTGTGTAATCAGTAGGATTAGACTTTTTAGGTAAAGGAATAATTTGAGCATCTTTCCACGTTGTTGAAGTGTATGTTTAGTTATTATTAAGTGATTAAATATACCCGTGATCACAGGAAGTATGATATCAAGGATGGGAATGATCATTTTACGACTTATGCCGTCTGCACCAACAGCATCAGATTTAATGACTTGGATAGTCATCATAACATCACTTTCTGCAAATTGACTAAAGAAAAAAATAGGAACACTAGGACTAGATAAAGCATTGAGATTATATATATATATATATATATATATATATATATATATATATATATATATATATATATTATATATATATATATATATATATATATATATATATATATATATATATATATATATATATATATATTATATATATATATATATATATATACGTATATATATTTTAAGTTGGAAGTGGTTCAGGTGTATCAATTCATCGAAAATGGAATCCTCATATTTGCTTCATATTTCATATCATATTCTAGATATAAAATATAGATGTTATAGCAATGTTACTTATATTAATAATATAGTAGGATAGAATTCACATTCTCATACGTATTGAAGCTATCGTAGCGCAGTGTGACAGCTCCGACTATAAAGGCTATGGTAGCGGGTTCAATCTCCACTAGGGGTAATGATTTATTTTCTCATTTTGTTTGAAATCTCGAATTTCAGAAACAAAAAACCAAGTGTTTTGTCACTAAACACTGTTAGATCAATATTTATCTACAATATAGCAATAGTTTTTTCTTAGACAGAAATTTAAGCACGGAATGACATTTGATAGGAGAACACGAAAGAAATATCAAAATATCTAGACGGTAATGTATTAGAGCGTTCGATCAACGTCCATCGTTGCGCCAACCCTTAAGATAGATGCTTACTTATGCTTAAATTGTGTTTATTTAAAAATCCTTTCAAAAATAATATTGAAACCGTCGTGGTGCGGTACAGTGTTTGTGGTGGTGATTATGGGTTCAGACCCCATTCGGAGAAATGTTATGTCTTAATTGCCAAGATGCATCATCAAGAATTTACTTTTTAAGTATACATTTTTTTAGTTTTATTCTCAGCATTTTACATAAGCAGGGTAAAGTTAGCATAATATTTTATAAAGAAACTTAACGCTATCGTTTTGAAATAAGACTAGGAAAGCACTTAAATTATTAATATTCCAATATAACAAAATCATAATTAATGAATTTAATTCCTCTATCGTTCTGGTAAGATACAGTAAGTTGTTGAATACCTACCTAATAATTTGGGTGAATAATTGTGAACAGAGTGTTTTAACACTAAGTTCTCTATGCCTACAAATGAGAAAGCAATCCTTAATAAAGGTATAACCACTATTCTATTTCTACTATAACATTATTGCAAATATATTTGAGAAATATTACTTAAATTTAATATAATATGCAAAGGCAGGTGCACTTTAGTAATTCGGTCTTATTATCCGATGCCCGAATAGGCGACAAGTCGAGTATTGACGTCAGCATTGAAGATGACTTTGAATGTAAATCCAAATTTTACATTGAAAATTCCGTCATGAAAGAAAATGTATTTCATATGGCCTGAAGATATTTGTAAAGCTATACAATATATTTAAACATCCTATTAATTCAAACTACAGAAATTATAAATTATTAAATATTTATATATATATATATATATATATATATATATATATATATATATATATATATATATATATATATATATATATATATATATATATATATATTATATATATATATATATATATATATATATATATATATATATATATATATATATATATATATATATATTTGAGTCATAAAAAACACAATGTCATGCAAAGGTCATTTAAAAGCTAAGCTAACTCTTCAAGAACTCTTAAAGTAGTTGGTGATAAAAAAAAAATTAATATATAATATAATTTAAATAACATGTAAAGAAATAAAATACGTGTTGAGTTTCCAGAGCAAAGTGTTGCTAAGTCAAGAAGACTACCGATTTACGCTGCCATAGTTAAAGAACTGAACTAAAGAATTTGGAACTTCGTGAACTTCAGCTGTACCGATTACTTCTTTCTTAACGACTTCATAAAACAATATTTATTATGAATAAAAATAAAAATTTCAATTAAACTTTCACTTTAGAAAATGTAAAAAATTTCACGCTCCATTTCACCCTTGACTTTCGCCTTAGAATTTTCAGCAATTTCTTTTGTAGTCCTTAGTAAAAGTTATACTTAATTCGATGTAAATTAAATGAAAAACTGAAAATTCATGAAAGCATATTATTTCACTCGGTAAGTGCAACGAGTTTCAGTAACTACATCTATACTAATAATATAAATTTTAAAATATAATGGCACAGTAATTTTTTTCTCCAGTACAGTAAAAGACTTGGATATAATTTCATGTACAAAATTGTCTTGATGTGACAATGTTAATGACATTTCTCGCAAAATATATGCTTCTTTGCACTTTATGATGTGACTTAAAAACTATGTATTACTGTAGAAATTCAAGAGTCCATTATTTACTTTAGTCTACGCTTTTTTTATCCCAATTCTCCGTCTTATCTATACTCTGATTTCTCTATCCGTTTCTCTTTTCATGAAAAGTACTGTACGATCTCATGCGAATTGCACACCTCTCCTTGTCACTTAAATATGTATATAATTTAGTATGTATAATTTTTTTCAGTACGTCTTATAGTATGTAATATAATAATACATTTTTGGGCTCTGCACTGGCAGTATTTTTTACAAGCTTTTATTCAACTTGACTTGTATCTATGTATATACGTGAAGGTGGAATTTAACAAGTTAAATTTCACCCACTTTCCGGTGTCTGATTAAGCCGACATCAGTGGGTCCACCATAAAATTGCTGCTAACTCCAGGGTTGACTGCAACCAAACCAGGAAACTCAGGGTGAAGGGTAAGTAGGGTCACATTGATAGCAGGCCTCCTCATACAAGAATTAGACTGCTCAAAATGTATGGGCACCCATGGGCATTAAATGATTAGACTAAAAAATATATCTAGCGAAAACCAAAAAATATAAAATTAAATAATATACAAAAATCTTTTACAACAAGCTTTTATTAATGCCCTAAAAAGGTAAAAATAAGATATAATAAATTACATTAAGCCTATTCATTTTACAATAAATCTACAATACATTTATATTTAAGTTCATTATATAAAAGCTTGTCGCGATGTTTATCCCTTGTATAAAATCGATGTACTTAAATAGCTAGGTACCGTTATTTTTAGTATTGTATCAAAATTATATATTAGATATTGTATATCAATATGATTTGATTTCAATTTGGATCTACTCAATACTCTGTAATATCAATTTTTGAAACTAACTAAACTTGGATACTATTTATCATTAATTGTAATGTACTTATGAAAGTAATGAAAGTCTTCTTCCAATTCCACTAAGCATATTCAACACCGCTTTAACAGTATAAACGTATAAACACCGAAACACGATGATTAAACACGATATAATTTAAAAAAAATTAACCACAAACATATGAAAGAAATGTGAATAAGATCATTAATACAATTAACGTAATAATGACTCAAAACAAAAGGAGTGCATCGAATGACAAGCATTGATTATTTGCTAATTGATATTGCATGTACTAGGGGGTAGATGCAAACGCGTTGTGACTCAGTCTACGTTTTTTGATATTATGTTAATATAAAATGTATAAATTCTATAATAGTATAATAGTATGTATATATTATGTTGACGAGGCAAAAGAGGTATGGACGGACCGCAGCGTTTGGCGCTCAGTTCTCTCTGACTACCCCGCTAGGGAAGTGTGAAGATATATATGTATGTATGTATGTTTATATGTGTATGTTTTTTATATTTGTAATTTTGATATTTATAAATGATATATAAATTGTAATTTTAATTATTATATAAATGCCATTATGGTAAATAAATGATAAATATAAATAATAGTTCTCTACAACATTCTAAGAAGTACTGGTTCGATTTGGCTATGTAAATATTATGTATGTTTGTATACATTTATGTATGTTTATTTGTATGTGTATATGTATGTAGCAACTAACTTATGCTTCGATATTTATATATTAGTTTTGTCAGTTATAGTAAAAATCTCTATATATTAGTATTAATATTCGGATTAGAGATATCTCTATATGTTGTCGCTCTTTAAGGTACTGTCCGTTCCACTATAGCAGTCACGGAACTTTTCATATGCCCGATGAATGAATCGACCGATGGCGTCTTCCTCGGCATCAGAGTAATTACACACTGAATGATGACTGATTTACACTGATTAATTAATGATTTTATTATTTTCTTACTTTCCTCTTCTATCCAAAGGTTGACAGGAAGAGATCGCCCATTTTGAAGTTAATACCTTTTTATATCCCATATCATTTATATGGTGTACCATAAAGAATATTGAACTTTTTTATTTTAACATTAAAAATATCTTAAAATGAACAGCTTTTATAAAAACAGTCTCACATAAAAGTAATAAGTTTAATAGCGAGAGTAAATAAACTGCCACTTCGACATCGTCTTTGAGAGACAGACGGAGCAGAGAGCTTTTAAGGCCTTCCGACTGAGATGGGGAATACAAGTGGAGTGCTATTACGATTGCAATACTATCAATAGTGATGTTTTTTTACTTATTGGGCTTCATGATTCTACTGTATAGTAGTAAGTTAGCTGTAATAAGGAAGTTGATACCTTAGACTAGACTTCATTATTAATTATATATATATATATATATATATATATATATATATATATATATATATATATATATATATATATATATATATATATATATATATATATATATATATATAGATATATATATATATATATATATATATATATATATACATATATATATATATATATATATATATATATATATATATATATATATATATATATATATATATTATATATATATATATATATATAGATATATATATATATATATATATATATATATATATATATATATGTATGTATGTATGTATGTATATAGCTGGTATCGTCGTCGCAAAATAAGTAAATATATATTAGCTTTGCTATAGATATATACTGTAAATATTGTAACGATATTCAATGTTTTTCTTTTTTATGATAGTGACAAGTCGAAATTATTTATTTTTAAGTTAGTTAAGTTTGTCCGTCGGTCTTTTATCGCAATTACATATATTATATGGATTGTACAAATATGTTAAATCGGGCAGACAGCAGCCTAGATGAGTTCAATTAATCAATATTGATATAAAATATAATAAAACTTTTCACAAGCAAATATTCGTTAATAACAAAAAAAACAAAGGAATTCAATTTTAAAACGATCACCTCTGGACTTCCTTAGAAGTACTAGAAACCGAGACCGAGAGTATTTAGACATATTATATATGTTCATATGACATTATTATACTTGTAATTGTACTTCTCTTAATTTACCATACATTATTCTAATTGAAATTTGAATGCAGTCATAAAACTATTGCCTTCTGTTTTACGTCCTTCCTCTGTTCACATTTACATACTCGTATACCTATGATGCCTTTTAATTAATTAAATTTGTGTACTTAAAGGGAGATAAAAAGCTTAACTATACCAATTAATTGTAATTAAGATTAATTGAATTTTTTAAAGGAAAATCTAAAATTAATTATTATAATCTATTTAAACAAAAAAATCTTTAGCGTACCTAAGTTGTTTTTTTTTTTCACGAAATTCCAAAATAAAAATGTATGTTTTCCACATATTGTAAAATACAACAGGTATTAGTATAGAGCTCCACACACTCATCTGCATTAGGAACTTGCAGTAATGAAAAGCGGTTTGCCATTTGATGAATTGTTCCAGTAATTAGAGTGTTTTTGAATGCCACTGTGTAAACCGCATCCATATTGATGAAAATGTAGCTTTCGATATGTGCAGAATGACTGAATGAATGAATATATATATATATATATATATATATATATATATATATATATATATATATATATATAATATATATATATATATATATATATATATATATATATATATATATATATATATATAATATATATATATATATGTATGTATGTATGTATATAGCTGGTATCGTCGTCGCAAAATAAGTAAATATATATTAGCTTTGCTCTAGATATATACTGTAAATATTGTAACGATATTCAATGTTTTTCTTTTTTATGATAGTGACAAGTCGAAATTATTTATTTTTAAGTTAGTTAAGTTTGTCCGTCGGTCTTTTATCGCAATTACATATATTATATGGATTGTACAAATATGTTAAATCGGGCAGACAGCAGCCTAGATGAGTTCAATTAATCAATATTGATATAAAATATAATAAAACTTTTCACAAGCAAATATTCGTTAATAACAAAAAAAACAAAGGAATTCAATTTTAAAACGATCACCTCTGGACTTCCTTAGAAGTACTAGAGACCGAGACCGAGAGTATTTAGACATATTATATATGTTCATATGACATTATTATACTTGTAATTGTACTTCTCTTAATTTACCATACATTATTCTAATTGAAATTTGAATGCAGTCATAAAACTATTGCCTTCTGTTTTACGTCCTTCCTCTGTTCACATTTACATACTCGTATACCTATGATGCCTTTTAATTAATTAAATTTGTGTACTTAAAGGGAGATAAAAAGCTTAACTATACCAATTAATTGTAATTAAGATTAATTGAATTTTTTAAAGGAAAATCTAAAATTAATTATTATAATCTATTTAAACAAAAAAATCTTTAGCGTACCTAAGTTGTTTTTTTTTTTCACGAAATTCCAAAATAAAAATGTATGTTTTCCACATATTGTAAAATACAACAGGTATTAGTATAGAGCTCCACACACTCATCTGCATTAGGAACTTGCAGTAATGAAAAGCGGTTTGCCATTTGATGAATTGTTCCAGTAATTAGAGTGTTTTTGAATGCCACTGTGTAAACCGCATCCATATTGATGAAAATGTAGCTTTCGATATGTGCAGAATGACAATAGCATAATTAATTTTATTATTATGTATTTATTTCTTTGATAGTTCAATTGACTACGTATTTAACGATCGTAGGTTCACATCTCAATTGAGGAATATAGAAATAAGTTACCAAGTTAAGTCCGAAATTAAAAAAAAAATGTTGCATAGTGCATTTATTAAGGAACGCTAGGCTATAGTCGCGTAAATCATTTTGATGTAGCCCACTTTACCTGTTTCTTGACCTACCGGTCAGAGTTACCTTTAATGTTCTCTTAGATATTTCCATTCAACCATGGGAGCGAAGCCTCAGATAAATGCTAAGGTAAACGGAGAATGTGAATGTTTAGTATTTCGTGATAAGCTCACATCTCCACAAAGTAGGATGCGGGCGATGCATTAAGGAAAATCTCAAAGTAGTCTAATTTACTAAACTTAAAATTGTTGGTATAAAAATTACAATAGAAAAAGGAAAAGCTTTGTAATTTTATATAAAAAGAAATAATGAATTTCTTTAAATTATATTTAATGAATTGTATTAAATTCGAGTAATTTTTGAGGCATTTAATGGCAGAGTAAAACGCCGTGCATTTTCTTACCAGAAAACAATATGAATATATTATAGTACTGTCTCACTGTGCTATAGGAGTCTCCATGGTCAGCCTCATTTTATTAAAATACATATTCCTTTATCATATGAATTCTAGAATTCCCTTCATCGTCACAAATAAATTTAATGTAAATATAAATTTGACTTCTCTTGAACTTATATTAATATTTCGTTAAACCTGTTTATTTGCTATATAAAGGGGCTTTTCAAATATATATTACCAAAGTTGGGGAACAATAAACAAAAAGTCATGACAGTAATTAAATTTTATATCCAAAAAGTTTAACATTAAATAATATAAAAAATTTAATCGTTACATGAAATTAATAAATTATTGACATGGTCCTCATTCTTTTTTTGTAACCTTCCTATAGTATTAGAAAAAATTTTTCTTGAAGGTCAACTGAAATTTCCCCTCTCCGACGGCTCTTACAGCTTATGTGTCTTATATATTATCGACCAAAATCTATAAGATAAGATCTTGTTTTGTGACGAATCATTGATGTTACGTTATTTTCCTAAATTTTACGATAGGAGAAAAAAGTAATAAAAAATTACCCAAAATAATTAAAACCAAGTTAAGTGAATGAGATCTTAGTGCCACAATGGGTTAATGTATAGCTATAAACGTGAAGGCTGTGGGATATTCCCCACTTGGAAGAATTGAAATTATTTCAATTGTTTCTTTGGCAAGAAAGACCAAGTGCTCTACCACTCAACACGCAATGTCATTTCTACTGCACGCTTTATCCCGAAAATAACAGAGTATAATATAAATGATATATAGTTGATAGAAAATGTTAAGACACTCAGTTCTCCGCTTTCCGCCCGATCTCGAGATGTTCAGTGTTTAAGCTCATCACAGCGAATAAAATAAATAATAATAATAAATAATATAATTTAGATAATAAAGTATATTTTCACACGAAAACCCACAACACTGATAAATTATAAATGAATTATCGAGTTAATAATGCATTGAAATCGCTCGCTCTCAATAGGTATGGCTACGTGATTGAATAAAATTAATGTTGCGCATAATTCAACGATCTAGGTAAGAGCTGCAATACCTATAGAAGAGTCAAACAACTGGGCGGTTCTCATGAATTAAATGTGGTAAGCCGTTTCGTGATTTTCCGTTGATGAGTAAGAGCGAAATATGCTGTACGATAACAGTTTATATATTAGATATATATATAGATAATATATTATATATATGTATATAGAGAAATATATAAGAGTATATATATATAATATAATATATATTATTATATAATATATTATATATATATTTTATTTTATTATATTTAAATATATCAAATAAAATTATTGTGGTCTTAAGTGCTGCTCGGGTGATTTAATTTGTTATACCTACTAGTGGCAACACTCCATTCTCCTTTCATCGTAAATTTTTTGTAAATTTCGGAGTTGCAGGCTGAGAGGAAGAATCAATATCACGCTTTGCCAAGCAGGAATGAACATACCTATATTCTCTTGATAAGAAATCCGGACCCATACCATAGCATTTACAATCAGGGGTATATATATATCTACATTTTATGTATATAGATTTTATATATATAGAATATATATATTTATATATATTGTATAGTATATTATAATATATATATATAGATATATATATATATAATAGTATATATATATATATATATATATAATATAATATCTATAATATATACTATATATATATATATATATAGTATAATGATTATATATAGATAATATATATTTATATATATAATATATATAATATTATAATTACTTCATCGAAATCTATTTAGTAGTTTGACATGAAACAAACATCCATCCTCACAAATTTTCATATTTACAAATTATTTATATATAGCTACAGAGCATACATGTTAGCCATAGCATTTACCATAGCATTTACAATCAGGGGTATATATAGTATACATTTTTATGTTATATAGATTTATATATATAGTATATATATTTATATATATATGTATATATATATATATATATATTATATATATATATATATATATATATATATATATATATATAATATATTATATATATATATATATATATATATATATATATATATATGATAGTAATATATTATATATATATATATATTATATATATATATATATATATATAATTACTTCATCTAATCTATTTAGTAGTTTTGACATGAAACGGTAACAAACATCCATCCTCACAAATTTTCATATTTACAAAATTATTTATATATAGCTACAGAGCATACATTTTATTCTGACTGTTAAAAAATAATTCTTCAAGCAATTTTGAGTAAGTGGCTGAGCTCACCGCCATGCTTTATCTGTCAATGCGGAGAAATGAAATCCCTCGAATTCCCTCGAGTGAACGAATACTCCTCGTATTGTTGTACAATATTAAAATATACAACACAATTTTCTCCACCGATTCTGTGTTCATATTTAAAATACAGGTTATAAATAAATAAAACACACATAATAAATTCTTATACAAATTAAATATTCGTAGTCGCTAGTAGTTAACTAGCGTTAATAAAATTTTAAACGATTCTTATAAATTAACGACATTAAAGAAACTCATAAGAATAATAAATATATAACGAACGGAAAGTTTTCAATTGCGTCTCAATAATTCTTAATAGGAAAGTGTATTTTTTCCAACTTTTCTGGAACTTGAACTTTTCCTTGAGGTGGAAAGAGCTAAATGCAATACGCCTCATCCTCTGTTTTACATACATTGTCATACCCAGCTCTGCTATGGAAATAAAAAAATCACACCTCTGATAAAATTTTACTATATAACGTTTATATTATGTTTCAAAGACACCCAAAAAGTTATGACGCTCGTTAAGGAAATACAACACTTTTGATGATTTCTGTTAAATCTCGACACGCTATTAGTTCTTGATATCACTTTCAAAAGGTTATTTTAATAACACAAATAAAGAGCTACTAAGTATTTTAAAATGTATGCAATCTATAAACATAGTGTTAATAATTAAGAAATAATTAAAACTTTATTTATATTTGCAACAATGTCGTGTTTTATATGCCTGCTGCTTAGTTATAAATAATTAAATTAAAATTGAAAAAAAGGAAATATATTGTAAGTTTTATTTATTAATATAATTAACTTAATTGTAATTAACTTATTTTAATATTTTCTTTTTAATCCTTAGATTATGTACTAAGATTTATACAATTAAATTGTCAAAGACGTACATTCTATGTTCTAGCGATATGGAAGAGCGGGGTCTACTGGCACTGACATGCTTAATGCTTAAAAGTAGACACCAACAATCCAAAAATTAATAAATAATAATAGATTTTTTAGATTATTTTTTTTATATACTTTTGATTGACTTTATAATATACATAATAGTAATTGCACAATCTTATTAATATGTAACTATGCGGACAAGGCCGCGGGACGCAAGTTGTCACCTTTTACAACTTTACACTTCTTCTCGCTCTGGAGATAAGATTAAATTCCGTCCAATTTCGTGAAATTGCATGTGGTATATGAGAATTAAACTCTGTATTTTACCAGAGCGGGTATTGAACCCACGATATCTGCGTTACAGATAAACGTGAGACAGTGTCTCTAAACCACGATAACCTAATGTTAAAAAAAGAATAACAAGAACAAATTAAAGCAATTGGGACGTCACAATATTGATATATAATAAATATAAATTTGTTTACCTTCCAGCAATCATATAATTTTAAAGAAGAATAGGATATTTACTAATTACCATTGCTTGATTAACTTTTAGTCTATTCTTTACATTTCTGATTAATTTAAAGATATTACAATGTGAAATAACATCTTCTATATATATAACATCTCAAAAAGACTATTGAAAAAAAACACACTTTAATTTACATAAACTTGAGTAAAGTAAAAAGTTTTATTTATTTTTATAAATAATGTAATCTACACTAAATATATAAAATCTATCCTTGTCTTGCCAAATTGAATTAGAAATCAAAGTATACTGACCAAAGATGAATGAGGTTTGTACCTCCATTCAATCAGGTCCTGCATAACATTATTGATTAGCTCCTTCAATCTAGTTCCACTCTTATAAATTACATTATTTAAATGAAACATATAGGGGGTTATAAGGTAAATTTACACTTTGATTCAAAAGCTCGACAAGTCAACGGGAGCGCGAGTGAGCTTTTTAAAACACAAAATAAATTTTGAAACTTATATTAATTACAATTTTAAAAAGCACAAAAATTAAACTTAAAACTTAAACTCATAACTAGCTAGTATATATTTATATTTTTTAAACAATTGTTATTCCACGCTGAGGATAGAAAAATATTTAATAAAAAGAATTCTCTTTTGCTTAACCGTTGTTCTGAGCGATAATCATCGGGTAGCGGAAGTTTGTAAATATCTCCCTCCAGAAATGCTAACAATATAAATAAGTTATATCAAGCGTATAAGAATTTCGACGTAGCTTGATGAGAACGTAAGTCTAGAGAGACGCGGTTTCAAATCCTATTACTTAAAATTTATAAACGTTTCCTAAAAAAATAAGTAAGATATTCAGTTATAATATAATTTGGGGCCGTCGTGGCGCAGCGACACAGCGTGTGACTGTAAACGCGACGGTTGTGGTTTGATTCACACTAGGGCAAAACGGAATTTTCATTTTTCTCGCTCTGGTAACAAGACAAATTGCACATTGAGTACCGTCAGTCCATATAAAATGTCTTAGAAGGCAAAAAGCTGGGAAACGGAATATTATGACACTAGGATCCCAGGGTAGACACCCTGCTAAATGCGGGATACAGCGTGAAGTTAAAAAAAAAACTGACTAAGTAATCCCTCGATCGCGTTGTATCCTGAATATGGCAGGATTAACGAAGAGAATCTTAGTAGGTTATTTTGTCAATCCTGCTATAAGCGGATGATAATTCATCTCACTGCAAAGTCGTGAAAATTTTTATCGTAACTACTAAAATATAAAATTTGAATTCTCTTACTATGTTAGTAGCTTTTCCAATAAATGACACCATTATAGCGATGTAATAAAACGACTCAATATATGTTTACCTGCAAACAAAGAAATCTTCATTATAATTACACTCCTTTTACATTTTTATTCATATTTAAAAAAAATATCATCAGGATCGCCTTTTGAAAGCAAATATTATTAAACTTAAAATATATTTTTAATGCAGCAAAAATTTCTGCCATCACATACAGTTGTGGGTTCAATTTCCACTAGAAGGAGTAAATTTATTCTTATATCTCCGATTTGGTAGTTAAATAGTTTATATATATTATATGCTTATAATATATTTAGAGAACGGAGACGCAAAATGATCTCCGCCCACTCTGCTATATGTGGGATATAAAGTTAACAAATAAATATATTAATTCATGTAACACGTAAGACTAATGATACAAAATTGTAATAAATTTATCCCATCGTTCGACATAAACATTTTTATATTAAACTGATTGGGCTGTAGGTGTTTTATTATCTCCTGTAGAAATGACAATTGGTAAATATTTGGTCTGGCCTGCATGCTGGTCTGCATTCTTTGCAGCCTCGCTGTCCAGTGCTGAGCGTAGGCACCATAGAGCGCTATGCATTTGAATCTTGTGCAACTTGTATCCATGCTCATATTTATTAGATATCTACAACTTGTTAATCAAGATATACCCCCAATCGTCAATTATAACTAAAAAAATAAGATTCATAGACTAGACTAGATTAAAATTTTAATATGTTTTCTAAAAATAGAATGTTATTAGGTTAATCATTTACTTATTTATATAGACGTAATTATTTCATATGAGCATAAAAAAAATTTATTAGTAACTTGACATATCATGCCACTCTAATAAAATGACTCTCATACATTACAAATTTGTTAAGTGACACAGAACATAGAAAAAAACAAGCCAAATGTCAAGAGTGTATGTTAGTTGAGTACTAAGTAGCATCATTTAAGTATCTATGCACTTGGTCTAAATAATATTATAGCAAATCATGTAGAATTATTAATATAAAAAATATTAATAATTTAGGCAATTAAAAGTGATCAATAAATGATTTGCCACTATAATATTCTTTCTGCAAAAATAAAATATAAAAAAAACCTATATTAAAAAGCATCTAAGCTTTATTTATTCCGTGATCCTTATATACAAGGTTCCGTTTCATATTTGTTGGAGTAAACACGTTTCGCAATTTCATAATATCATGAACGTACATCATAAGAAATCTATTATTCTTGTCGCCACGTATGACAAAGAAATACGAAGCAATATCGCCGAGTGTTGTGCAATATGCATATAAGAGCAAGAACACTGGCGAATGAAAAATGTTTAAAAAATGCTTCGAAAATGTTGTATACATTGATTGAAAAGGGCCTTATTTCTAGAATGTATTTGGCTATTGCATAGAAATTGGCCAATTATTATTTTTTTAGGTCAAATTTAATAGTTAACGGATTCTATAAAAGTACGTCAAAATTAAAGAATACCATGTGGTTTCAAAACCAGTGGTGTTGAGCCTCACCTAAGAGAACGTTTCTACCTGCTTAGCCTGCTTTGTACTGTATATGCACATATACAAGTAGTTATTCTTTTATTTATAATTTATAACACTTGTTATTAGAGTTAAGTTAACGCGACGGGCGTGGGTTCGATACCCATTCTGAGAAAATATTTATTTAATTTCCTCGATGTGGTGAAAGGATAAATCGAGGCGATTTGTTGCGCCACTTAACACGCAATGTCTCGAAAATTTGGGAATTTGGGAATTGCTGAACGGAGTGTCTCAACACTAAGTTCTCTCTGTCTACCATGGTATACGCAGGAAAAAGTATGAAACTATTTATTTTTTTAAATTTAATATATGCATTTAAGCTAATAATTAAGTTGTTAACGCAGCGGGATTTGAATTCGCGCCTCACGGAAACCGACCAAGCGTTCTAACCACTAAGCCATGCATTCTCATAATTTATTTTCTATTAAGCCTTTTTTTGTCCTGACTTTGGATTAACACGTTAAAAATAATAAAAATAGACTTCACTATATTCCAATTTGAACAATAAACTTATTTTAATACATTGTACATCTCTTTGAACCGTTAACAGCTTTAGCACGTTATATTGTTAATTATGGCTCGCATTAATGTCAGAACATTAGAGGCGTCAGAACATTAAATAGCGATCGTACGGCCAATATACTTAGCAACTTTGTATGTACTATAAAATTTTGGTGATAAAATGTAATATTTTACTCCTAATTTTTTATTTAAATTTTGTACTAACATATGACGTCATTTGTTAGTAGCATTATTCCTTTTTATATGATTAACAGCTTGATGATTAACAGTTATGAGAATTTAAATATGACATAAGCAAACTATATGATGATTATGTATGTATATTAATAAAAAAAACTCAATTTTAAATTAATTTGAATATTTTATGTGCTCACTCAAAAAAATATTATGTCTTTTTTAAAGGACAGGCTTGAGATAAAAATGTATGTTTGTGAACATGAATAACTATTCTTATTTGTTAGTAAGTGGCTGACCGCTAGCACAATACGATTATATGTTTCGTAACCTGAATTGCATTCTTATTATATATGTTTACAATATCACACTCACACATATATATATATATATATATATATATATATATATATATATATATATATATATATATATATATATATATATATATATATATATATATATATATATATATATATATATATATATATATATATATATATATATTATATATATATATATATATATATATATATATATATATATATATATATATATATATATATATATATATATATATATATATATATATATAAACAACATTCGTGAAATTTCAATAGAAATACAGCACTGCATCTCGAGTTCTATTAACACAGCACAAAGTCACAGTGGCTAGCTTTAAGGTAGTTGTCAATGGCAATAGTTTCATAGTTCATATGGTTCATTTGAAGTTAGCAATAACTTACTAGCTTGAAACTGGTGAATTTAATTTAATTTCTATTTCCTTCTATATGTAACTATATGTTGTTGAATATATTTATATGATGAAATATATTTTAAAATACTTATACTATAGAATTACGAATGGGTTATTGATTCGATTCTCGCTTAAGAAAATGATTGATTACATTTATAATTGAGCTTATACTAATGTATTATAATAATCTTTTAGATATTATTTAATATTTATTTTGTTCATTTCCAGAGTAAAAGTTGAAAGATGTCATTAGACAAGCATTACATAATTTTAATGGCATCGTATGTACTTGTAATAAATGAAGTGCCTTTAATAACTTTGCAGAGTAAGTACAATGATGTATCACAGTACTAAGCTCGTAAATTTGATATAAAAGCTCTTGAGCCAGTAGCTTGCTATGATTTAAAAAAGAAACAGCAATTACACTTTTACCAGTAAAAATATGAAACAAAATGGTAATGCAGATTGCAATATATATATATATATATATATATATATATATATATATATATATATATATATATATATATATATATATATATATATATATATATATATATATATATATATATATATATATATATATATATATATATATATATACATATACAGCAGGATATGCAGAGTCACTCCTCGAGACCCTTCTACCGCATCTGTCGCTTACAGTCAGATGAGACATTCAATTGTTTTTAAGTACTATTATTTATATGTATTTATTTAATACATTGTTCGTGATAGCTCAAAATAATGCCGAACGAATTAAAAGCATAATTGTTAAATAACAATAAATTTATAACTTTGCTTTGTAACGAAAACTGGAGCGTCGGCAAGTTGATTGAAAGCTTTCGAATTGCGTTTAAAGCTCGTCATGATGTTTTACCTAACATGTAATCAAAATAACTAAAGCGAAAAATGTTAGGGACTGGAATTATTCGAAATTATAACTCATTCATTCAAAAGGACAACTTTAATAAAATGACAGATCTAGTTTCATTTTAAAAAAATTGACCAAAATTTTGCTTATTATTTCTAATTTCTTCTGACATATGATATCATTTTTTTATTCAGTAAAGTGACTCCCCAGTCTGACTGTCAAATTGGTGATTGCAAGTTGAAACTCTCATCGACGATTGAATTATTTTCATTTCCCAATTTTAGTAAGACATGTTTCCAATACGGGAGTATACAACTAGAAGAGAATAATACAATACATACATTATTACATACATATCTTCACGCGTTATCCCTAGCGGGGTAGTCAGAAAGAACGAAGTGCCCTTCATATATGCTCTCCGGGGCGTCCTTATGCTTTTTACCAGTATCTTGGACATTGTGTTTTCGAAGGTCAACTGAGGTCTCCCCTTACCTCTCTTGCCATTCACTTTTGCTTCATAAATATTTTTTACCATTCTATCATCACTCAATCTCTCGACGGGCTCAAACCACCTGAGCACGTTCTTCTTCATTTTAACTATGACATCCGTGCTGGTACCTACCATTCTGTGTATGTCTTCGTTGCGAATTCGGTCAGTTAAGCTGACTCCGCATATCCAACGAAGAGAACGCATCTCCACAGCATTCATCTTACTTGCATTCTTCTTCTGCAATACTCGCGTTTCATTGCCATATAACAGCGTCGGCACCAGAACTGCATTGTATACGGCCAACCATGGAGCTACACTGACGTTTCGCCGTCTCAACAATGCAGCTAAGTCACCGTTCATTCTGTTACCAGCAGCAATGCGCCTTTTACTTTATATTGACACCTGATTGGATGACAAACCAAGGCGACATGCCAGCTCCTACTCAACACAGGCTCAGTAATCTCTATAAAAGAGACTTAACCCTGTCAAACGCCTTCTCTAAGTCCACAAAAGCACAGAAATAATTTTCACTTTTTTGAAAGACTGAGCGTATTGCTCAATCCGTAATGTATAATACAATATTAATTACAATTATTGAAAATTCCCATTAAGCAATAAGGCTTTCAATCATAATTAAAACAGTAACGTCCGGTTAACTTTTAAATGAAATATATTAAGCACTTTTTGATATTTCACCGCAAATACTGGAAAATCGTTGAAAACTTTCTGACGGCTGGACGTAATACAATTTAATTTTTAATTGAACCTTCTATAGTCAGAAAGTTAGTTGTTCAGAAATGCCCGTTCGGTTAAAGTTGAAAGAATTATTTACACTTTGGTACATCATTTACTGATTAAAAAACAATTAAATAATTTAACTCTATACTATGAACTTTCCCTTTCACATTGTGTGAAATGCGAACCATTTCAACTTTCTGCCCATTTTTTGGGACATTGCGTGTTAAGTGACGTAACTCGACGCCGCAATTCCTCTTGTTGCCAGAGCGAAAAAAAACTAAAATAATACATTTTCCCCGAGTGATAATTTTGACTTAAATAGAAATTTTCACACCAGTGTTTCCTAAGATTATTGCATTGAAACAAATAAAATTGTGAGATTTATATATAAGTATTAATATAGATAAAAACGCTGTCCATCTTTGAGTAAGCTATGTGAGGTTGACAAACGAAATCTGGTAAGAATTTAGATAAATCGTACAAATGTACGTTATATTTTATATAAGCTGAAGTTGGGAGAGGTCTCTGACTACGGTTCTGGAGTTTCTCTAATTTGATCATATTACCTTACATGTTCAGCGGAGTAAAGAAATTTTCCATTATGGAATACGTCATTGCATTCTTATTACGTACGTAAATATTCGTTCCAAGATAAGATACGTTATCTACCAATACTATAATGAAACAGTAAAAAATGTTACTGTGCTGTACATTGAATATTTACACGAAAAAATAATGCAGGGCGGTGTAAAAGTACTAATGGAATATGAATCTTTGAGTCTGTTTGTCTGTTTGTACACGCACATCTTCGGATCCACTGGATGAATTTATGTCTATTACATTTTACTTTGTACATTTGATTTTATAATAGATTTTGGAGACTAGAATAATTATAAAATAGTTGATACATTTAACTATTTTTTTAATACTGCAAAAACAATTTCATTTTACTTAAACATTATTTTCTTTTGCATATAACTGCAGAGGCAGAGAGTTCCCCTAGTATAGTAGATGAGCGATTGAATTCAATACCGTAGGTTATATATATATATATATATATATATATATATATATATTATATATATATATATATATATATATATATATATATATATATATATATATATATATATATATATATATATATATATATATATATATATAATCTACATTAAGATTATGAGTCACACCATGAAGCTCTTCGAGCACGTGATTGCCCTCAGGCTCCGCCGAGAGTGTACTGTCTCTGAGTGTCAATATGGATTTCAGCCAGGATCAGGCACTACGGACGCCATTTTTGCCCTCAGAATTTTGATGGAGGCACACAGGGAAAAGAGGAGAGCTCTGCATGTGGCATTCTTAGACCTGCAGAAGGCCTTTGACTGTGTGCCACGTCAGTGTATCTGGTGGGCACTGCGATCCAAAGGGATCCCTGAATCCTATGTTGCTATTATCAGAGACATGTACAACGACTCTGTTTCTACAGTTAGGACCGCTGTTGGCGATACCAAACCCTTCCCAATACAGTAGGGGTCACCAAGGCTCAGCTCTTAGTCCACTTTTGTTTAATGTAGTGCTAGATACTGTCACGGCTCACATCCAGGACCAGCCTCCATGGCTGATGATGTATGCCGATGACATAGTACTCATTGACGATAACCGACTGATGCTGGAGCGTAAAGTGAATACCTGGAAGGGTGCGCTTGAGAACGGTGGTCTTAAACTGAATGTGTCAAAGACCGAGTACATGGCTTGCGGGAACCCAGACTCGAGCACCATCCACATCGGGCCTGAGCCAGCCGTTAAGTCGGAGAAGTTCAGGTACCTTGGATCCATTATGCACGAGTCCGGAGGCATCGACCACGATGTCCACGCCCGGGTTAGCGCTGCTTGGGCCAAATGGCGGGAGGTCACTGGTGTGGTCTGCGATCGCAGAATACCGCCCAAACTCAAGGGGCTGATATACAAGAGCATGATCCGACCAGTTCTTCTATACGGCAGCGAATGTTGGCCAGCATTATCTCGGCACACTCAGGAGCTTCACGTAACGGAGATGAAGATGCTGAGGTGGATGTGTGGCGTTACTCGGGCTGACCGCATACGCAACACATTCATTCGAGGTAGTCTTGGGGTCCGTGACGTAGCGGATAAGCTCCAAGAGCGTCGTCTGAGATGGTATGGCCACGTTTTGCGCCGGCCTAAGAACTACGTCGGAAGAAAATGCCTTGATATGTCTGTCCCTGGAGTAAGACCCCCCGGACGCCCAAGGAAGCGATGGCTGGACGTCGTGCACGCACGACATGAGAGCCAATGGACTAACCACTGAGGATGCTCAAGACCGTGCAAAGTGAGGTAGACTAAGTAGGAAAGCAGACCCTGGCAATAGGCCGGGATAATGCTAAGTGGAAGATATATATATATATATATATATATATATATATATATATAATATATATATATATATATATAATATATATATATATATATATATATATATATATATATATATATATATCTATATATGTGTGTGTGTGTGTGTATACCATGTAAATGTAAGAGCGAATGAGACCCACATACGCGTACACATCAAACGCGTTTACTTAACAAATAGGTCAAAGCCGAACAAATTACCTATGACAAGTCCCTGGTAACTTGTGTAAAACTTGTGTATTATATAAATAATTATTTATTTTTGGCGTTCGCCAAGTCCTTGGATAAAGTTATATTTATAAAATCATTATCTTTTATTTATACGAGTTATTCGAGGCCTGCCGACGAAGTGTTTTAGCACTATTTTATCTCTGGCTACTGTATTCGGTAAGAGATATAAATTGTACTACTTTCAAATCTATATTCATCAATAAATCCATAAAATCCACGAATTACAGTTCAAAGATGTCTAAAAATATATAATATCAAAGAAATATCCAAGGCCAATCTTATTTCCGTAATACCATAAATCCTTTCAGACAAATTGTTTGAACTTAAACAACAATTAATAATGGCAAATTAAATCAAGATATAGAGGACGGTAATATGGTATCGCCGAGGACGCGGTTGACATGGGCGTTACTCCTGAAATAAATTTATGTTTGGAGTAAAAAGGAAATTAGATTTTAGATGTTCAGATGAAAGGTAGGGTAAATATGAGGTAAATTCAATTAATAAATTAAAATGTGTATGGTGTATGGTGGAGGCGTGGCTGTTTGTCAGAAGTCTTTGACTAAGGAACGTAGGCTTGATTGCTTATATTATATCGTAAATAGCATAAGATATGAAGATGAAGTACGTTTAAATGACGGTTTTGGAAAATATTAGTTTGTTGTTTATATTGAGTACTTATAACAGGTTCGCGACTTCGATTGATGTTGTTAGATTTACTCTAATACCTATGTGAATGTTTATACATTTACCTTTCAAATAACTTTGCTTATGAAAAATATATGTATATAGATAAAAAAAATATTATTTTATATGCAATATCTGGGGGGTATGTAGATAGGAAGGAGATTCCCGTGTAAATCGCGATCCCTCGAGATTTTAGGCATAAAATGTCCTATATGTTAAAAATGGAAAGACGGACGTACAGACCAAAAAAAAAAGTTTTTTTAATAATACTTTAATAACTATAAATAACTGTATGCAATAAATAATGTTTGAAAAAGAAAATTTATAGATATAGCAATTAGACAAATACTAAAATATATATATATATATATATATATATATATATATATATATATATATCTATATATATATATAATAAGATATTATGTCAATAATACAAATTTAAATAATTGCAGGAAAACAACGTAGACAAGAGTTAAGACAAAATATATACCATTTTGTCACCCAACATGAATATATGAAAGTAACATCATCATTATCATCAGCGTATAGCAGTTCACTGCTGGACATAGGCCATCCCCAGGGTACGCCATAAGGCACGATCTCTCGTTTTCACCATTCAAGCACTACCAGCCGCCTTTTTTATACCATCAGTCCATCTGGCCGCAGGACGTCCAACGCTACGCTTGCCGATGAAGTAACATACGTTAAATAAATCTTACATACGAAATAAATCACAAACAAAGTAGCAAGTAAAATATTGTATGGAAATATAATTGAATAGCTAATTCTATATACTATTACCCTTCATCATAACAACTTCAGCTTCTCAGTTGTAATTAGCATCACTTCTAGTTACTTAACGTCGCTCGTCTGTCTAGTTTTCTCAAGATTTACGCTTAGGATATTCTGGAATTTGTATTAAGATATGATCGTGTGTTCCGCACATGATGTATTAAGTTATGTTTGAGTTTGTTTGTTAAGTCTCTTGAGATGTTTACTGAATGTGAAAATGACATTTGTGGACTTAATTTTCACTCAAAAAAGTGAATTGTAATCATTTCACGCTCTGGTATAATGAAGTGCGGTGTTGAGTTCCGCATATTTTGTTTCATACAGATTGTATTGTATTCTGATAGAACGTGAATAATGGAGTTTATTAGCACTATGTTCTCCTGCCTACCCTGCTGTGTGTGGGATACAGCTAAAATAAATTTGGGCAAAATTTCCCTGTATTTAATATTTTCACTAATATTCCGTAATTCTTGATAAGAATTCACAATAAAAAACTCTTAATACACGTGAAAAATATTAAGCAAAAATTTGCTTAACTGTTAAAAGTGTTAACAGGTAATATATAATTCTTGCTTATTTCAAAGAAGGATGGGGAAACCAAATAAAGTTAAATATTTATACTAAAAAACAATATCTATATAAATATGAATAACTCATAAAAAAATATTAATTTTCTATTGTGTAAAATGTATGTAGGTATGTATGTATATCATTACTTAAAATATATATATATATCTATATATCATATATATATATATATCTATCTATATATATATATATATATATCTATAATATATATATATATATATATATTATATATATATATCTATATAATATATATATCTAATATATATATATTATATATATATAGTATATATATATATATATATTATATATATATATATATATATGTATATATATATATATATATATATATATATTATTATATATATATATATATCTATATATAATATATATATATATATATATATATATATATAATAAAGGCGGAAAGCGGGGAACGAAGTGTCCTAACACTAGATTCCATCTGCCTACTGTTCCCTCTGCCTATCCTGCTATGTGCGGGATACAGCGTGAAGCTAAAAAAAACATAAAATAACCTTAAATATTAACTTACTTTCTTTAATCTAATATGAGAACTAAACCTTCACTGAAGTATCTACTTGCTATTTTCTCAGACCTCCTGCTCAGTAGAGCGTCTCGGGATGGAGACCATTAATTTTATCTGGTCACGTCATACATTTTTTGCGGCCACCGCCCCTTCGTACACTCTATTTGTTCCTCAATACTGAAGGTAATTATAACCGCCTTTGTTTTATAATTAATAATGTTTTTTATTTAGTTTATAATTAATATGTTATTATAATAATGTTTAGTTTTTTTTATATTATTTTATAATGTGACCTGAGTATGTGATGATTTTGTCGACACTGCGTTTAATGCGACAAATGTACTATTTTTATTTCTCCGCTCTCCACTTCTCCTATACACAATATGTCCAATACAAGAGAAAAGTAGAGCAGAGTTGGATATAAAGTGTAGAGAAAATCAAATTGATTCTAACATATTTTTCTAGATGACTTTCCTATTTATGAACGAGATTGTATAACTATTCTTTCCAACACTAAACAAAGCTGCCTTCTGCACTATACCCGTAAATCAATTGATAAATTGTAAAGGAAGTGTCTCATATCATTCATTGTTCAAATATCTAATTAACTATATCTAAATTTGAACGTGAATTTTCGTACGAAGCCCTTTAATGCATAATTAATTATTAGGTTTCCGTACCTAAAAGGTAAAACCGGGACTCTATTACAATACCTCCTGCTGTCTGTCTGTCTGTCTGTCACCAGGCTGTATCTCATAAGCCGTGATAGCTTGAAAGCTGAAATTTTCACATATTATATATTTCCGTTGTCGTTATACCAACAAATACTAAAAATAATTAATATTTCATCAGCAAAATACTTACAACTATGCAATAGGTACGGAAACCCTCGGTGCGCTAGTACCACTCACACTTGACCGATATTTTCTTAATAAGATTTACTTTTACTATATAGTGTACTTATAGAAATTTAAAGTTGTATATTGTATTACTTTAATTCTTCACGATCAACCTTGTTATCAAAGGTACTCTTTTTTTCACATACTTGACATTTTTATGACACTGCGAGTAAGTGTGTATCTTCTATACATAAAAGTTTAGTTATATACGTAAAAACTATGGTACTGCTATGTCATATTATTATTGGTCAAACGAAAAGAACCAAGAGATGTGGCAAATGATACAGGTTATATAGAAAATATTAATGGGATATAATATAGCCTTTCTAGTAAAATAGACTATACAATGTATTTTTTTTTAATTTGAACCAGTAGTTCTTGAGATTAGCTCGGTTAATTAAACAAACTCTTCACCAACTCTAGAAAATTATACATAAATCAAATTTCGATAAATTCTACTATAGTTCAAAATTGTACTTTAGTTATGAAAGCCCTCCTTCAAAATTTCAAAACAGTAATAAACGATATTACACTATATTATATTACATAGTTTATAGAACCACCTCTCCCAATAACCCAGTGTCTCAACTTTTAAACAAATCTGTCGATACGAAATCTTATTATCTACTTGAAGAGTTTTCCTACCCAATTTCGCTAAACTTTCTGAACAAATTGAATTGTTTCATGTACCAACTAGTTCTTAATAGTGTAACTTTTAAAAATATTTCTATTTAATATATTTGGCACATATTTTTTTTAGCATTTAGTACATATAATGTACATATAGTGTAAATGTAAGTAATTTACGTTATTCCAACTCACACAGGTTCATATCACCCTATGTTAAAATTTTTATACGTATGTAAAATGTTGTTCTTTTAATCTCATCCTGTACTTCTTTAAATTCCTCAAAGAGCCAAATTTTAACATTTGTCAGTTATTCAGCTTGGAATGGAATAATTCCAAATAATAAGCCGATTGGAAAGTTAATATACTTTAAAAAGAAAAGGAACTTGGAAATATACAAAACAGTCGAACGGTCAAGTTCTGTTCCATATACAAAGCTCCCCAAAATATAAACTTTGTAGGAAGCTTTAAACAAAGTAAAAAAGCTCATTTGGTAAGGGAAATGACGTCATTATTTTGGCATTCGAATACTTATAGTTATTTAGTGTTAGGTATTATTTTGTACTATTGTTTTTCTTTAAGCATCTTTATCATCAGACATTATGCTTTTTAAGTGCTTTTCGATATTTTTATAACATAACGAAAATTAATAAGTACGTACAAATCAATAATATTATATTTACATCGATAAATATTTAGTATTTGAGGCTTTAGGTGTGATATCAAGGAAATTTATTGTTAACCGTCCTACACTCTGGTAAAATAAGTTGCGGCGTTGTGTTCCATCACTCAGCATGCAATATGCATGCAATATGCGATTAACAGAGTGAGACTGAATATATATATATATATATATATATATATATATATATATATATATATATATATATATATAATATATATATATATATATATATATATATATATATATATATACAAAGACTGTAATTTTTATATAGATAAGCCGGCGGTGAAAAAAACATAAATAAATATACATATAAAATATATCAGCAATCAATAGGTCTACGGTGTCCTTCAAGGTATTTCAAGCATGTTATTTCTGCCGCTCCCTAAACATTTGGTATAAAGGTAAATAATAAAAAAAGGAGCTGAACTAAACAAAAAATAATATATTAGTATATAAATATTCATGTAAAACAATTTAAATATTACTAAAGCAAATTTATAATTTAAGAACAAGCCGATAACAGAATTTTAAATGAACATACCTTCGCCCCTCTTTGGGTATCACGTAAAAGCGATTATGAGATTTTTCAATTTTGTTTCTAATAATAGGTACTGTAAAACAATACGCAGGAACAACGAAACAAAAAATATATTCTTTATATATTTTACGTATTTATTTTTTAATTAATTTACACATATTTATTACGACAAAAAATCTCTCTGGAGAGTATATCCCTGTTCTACAGTAGCCTGTTAATATGTGTTAATGACATAGTTTTATTTTTTTTGTTTCAACATATTCATGACCATCGTGGCGTAACGGCACAGCATTTAATCGCGACGGTTGTGGGTTAGATTCTCATTTCGGGGAATTAATTATTTTTATTTTCTCGCTCTGGTAGCACGATAAAAAAGCAGCTCTTAGTTAAGACTAACGAGACGTAAGCGTCGCGATATGAAATATCGATCGCGTAGATCCTGAGGCCCTCCTCTAACCTGCTGTAAAAAATATTGACATATATCTTTTTACATATAAGTAAAATTGAAGTGCTAATCCCGAAAGCTACGTTAGTGCGGGTTAATCTCCAAAGCACTTGCACAGATTTTTATGTGACTTTCACTGGATAACAGTTGAAGTTGTGGCGCAATATAAAGCCTACTTCTTTTTTCCGAAAATCCTGCGAAATAAATTAAATAATACTAATAATGCCAAAAGCTTCAAAGTACAGTATATTTACCAAATATTAAATTTGAACGTATTAGAATTAAAGTTGTTCCTCTATCATATATCATGACCAAACAAATTGTTGCCAAAAAAGTTGTTGGTTTTGTGCTATTTTATTTTATACAAAATCAATTGCAATATTTAAGTATCGATTAAACAAAAAATACTTTAAAAAACAGAATAAGAGTTTCCATAGTGAAAACCTGGACTGGACGGTAACTAGGGCCCTAATTTGTAATAACATTTTTCAATATTCACACATTATTCATGGATTAAAACAAAATTCCGAAAACTTTGTAGCTCCTAGGATTTAGTGTGTTCAACCAAACTAAGTTTTGAGGCATATATTATAATACACATATATATAATATATATATATATATATATATATATATATATATATATATATATATATATATATATATATATATATATATATATATATTATATATATATATATATATATATATATATATATATATATATATATATAGAACATAAATTAAGATTATTATCACGAAAACATTTCAAAACTCGTCAAAACATTATAATAAAAAAAGATGAGCAAAAATACAACCAGCATTAGCAACATAATTCTAATATTTGAAAAAAAAAAATACTATTTCTAAATCATAAATTCACAAAATGAACCGTTTTAAATACATCATTTCCGTTATAAAAATCCCTCGAACGAAATATATAACTTCCTTTACAAAATTATTCGAAGACGAGACCGGAAGCCAGTACTTTGAGGCTTCCATTTCAATTTTTAGTAAGCCTTGTCGTTTATTCACATTTTCTTTCCTTCATTTCACCAACGTTGTCGTTGTTAAAAAGTAATTTTTTTGACGATTCAGTATGAATATCACGAAATCAATCAAATGTTTGTATAATTAATTATTCACGATACGCTTCAAGCATCCACGCTTGCATTTAAGCTTCGCGCTGTATCCTGCACATGGCAGAGTAGACAGAGGGAACTGTAAGCTGAACGAACCTAGTGTACGTGTAACTAGTGTAGTGTAGTAACTACGATTCCTGCTTTCCGCCTTTCGACATTTTGCGTGTTGAGTGGTGAAACTCAACGCCGCCCTTTGCCTTGTTACCAGAGCGTGGAAAATGAAAAGAATTCATTCTCCCCAATTGAGATGAGTAGGAATCGAATCCACTAACGGTCGCGATTAATTGATTAATTAATATCAATTTATTATCGTGACGCAGTGAGTGGTTAAACCCCACATTAAAGATATATAACTTAATTAAATTAAATATATAACTTAATGCCGCACTTAAATTCGGCCACTCAACGCTCAGTATGTTGAACTCGCGTGGAAAACGGAGAACGGAGTTTCTTACCAATACATTACCTCTGCCTACCCCAATACATCGTATACTAGTATACATTAGGTTACATAGTTTGAAGCGCTATTTGTTTCGTACCAAAATAACCACCCTAAAGTTAAACCACAAAGCTCACCGCAAGCCTGGTTCTACATCCAGTCTTAATTAAAGTTTATTATTCTTCTCGTTGCATTTTTTTTTAACTGAAAAGCTAATTTATTCTATATATTATTCACTTGCAAAGCTTTAATAGGCATACATACATATGTATAAGATATAACAGCAAAAAGAGGGTCAGACGTAAGACCTACGCTTTACGGGCACCACTTGATGACGAGTGACAACGTTAACGTAGCAAACTTTATTGGACATTTAAGAATTTTCCACTCTACAAAAGCTGTATGCAGTCTTTTTTACTCTTTTCGGACTAATTTTAGAGAAATTCAGTGTTGCCTGAAGGATCCAAGCGCCATATTCTTTACACGCTTTCATTACAACGCATAAAAATTTGAACATAGCGGAATTTGAACCCACGCCTCTTAGAGACCGTCCAAGTTCTTTGACCACTAAGGCAGTAAACTTTTCTTTTTGTAAAAAATATGCTCCCGTGTCCCATCCTCAATATGTTCCCATACTGCCCGGGGATCGCTAAGCCAGATTTCGCGTTACTTGTTAAATGCATTGCCTCAGATGCAGGAATTGTAACAATAAGAAATATAAAACGTAGAGTCATTTTTCATCCATTGTTTTAATTCATGTTAGTTTTAATATTAAAATAATTATTCACTGTTGTTTTCTTACATCGAGCAAGTAGTCACCATCATTCATTTTTTTTATATATTCAATAATTTACTTACTTTACCACTTACCTACTTATTTACTATGAGTAGACCGACCAAAGAATGCAAATAAAAAATAACTTTCCTATAAATACGGAAATGCACGAGCAAATCCTATTAATTAAACATGAGCTTGGGTCATTTATTACAATTTGTATTTTACGGTTTTGAAACCTATTCAGCTTTTTAATTAGTGTACGATTTTTTTATTGAAACTGAAATGTGCGCTGTATGTTCGTTATTCGGGTGAAAAATGTTTTACAGTTTTGGTGTAAATTGTGGATTTTCATCAAATTGGAATGCAATGCGAAAATGTCATTTTACATTTTGATATTGCTTTTTAAAATTGAACAAAAAAGTATAATATGGGGGCTGTGTGTATAAAATAACTAAAATAGCGCTGGAATTTAAAAAATCGATTATTGTAGGTGACGAGTGTATTCACCATTTAAGAAGAAATTGAAATCCAAAAGCATTTCTTCCCCTATATATATGACGTATGACCAAAATAAGCTTAATTAATAAGCAATCGTTTTAAAGTTCACACTCGTGAAATATGTATCAAAGTTATAAATATGGAAGCGGAGAGAAATGTTCAATAAACTTTACCACTTTTAGGAAGTCTTAGCTTGGCAGCTGAAATAATGGAGTCTAAAATTCTATATTACATATTAAACTTAGTGCTAAAAGTTCCAAAACAATAATCGTAACATATGTCAGGCTGCGCGTGCTTATTAATGTAGGAAAGTTTGTAATAATTATAGCTTTTATAGAGCTTTCTAATTTAATATTAAAGTTATGGTTGTGGGTACTTTCCTCACACGCGGTTATACGTAATTCTTATTTTCTTGCTCTGGTAAGGGAAATGGGGCATTCAGTTCTACTATTCAACACGCTATGTCTCGAATTCAGGCGAAAAATGGAGTATCTTGATATTAGAATCTAAGCGTTTATATTGCAAATACCGTACCTATTAGGTTATTGACAAGTTCAAATCTGTATAAGTAATAATTAAAAATATAGCATTGCATTAGAGCATTGAATCTTAGAATTAAAGAGCCCCTGTAGATAATTAAATTATTCGTTAACACACTACTTCAGTAATTCCCATATGGATATTATAAGTATTTATAATTATATGTACCTTGCTACATGAATAAATATAAGCATGAATCATATAATTGTGTGTGGAACAAAGAATATATAAAGAGGAACGTCGTGGCGCAGAAGCACAGAGTCTGCCTGTAAACGCGAAGATTTGTGGGTTCGATTGCCACTCGTGGAGAATGAATTATTTTCATTTTCTTCGCTCTAGTAACAAGACAAAGAACGGTATTGGGTTCCGCAACTCAACAGGCAATGTCTTAAAATTGAGCGGAAAGCAATCGGAGTGTCTTAACACTAGATTTCCTCCGCCTACCTTGTTATGTGCGGGATACTGCGTGAAGCTATTATTAGTATCATATTACATTAACGGTTCCATTGCATCATATCATGAATGTAATGCAATCTTCACATAAACAAACCTAACAAGTATCTTTAAAAAAATCAAAAAATTGCCTACATAGCAGTTAACTAATAAATGATTATTTGCTATGGCATTTTAAGTATCATATACCTACGTAAAATGTTTCGGAGCGTTCAATGAATGACTTTAAACGTACTATGTGGTGGGAATGCATGGTGGGTGGAGGCGCGGCCCCCCCCACTAATATATAATCTAGATCTAGATCTAGATAAGATATGCCTGAAGCTATTCTTTGAAAGAGCTCTGGGTGATTTCAACGGAAAATTGTCGAGAATTGCGTTACTACATATCCTTCTGTTGGCAAGATTAATTTACATATACACTGTTGCCTCTGCAGCTTTAAAAAAATTTAAGTTACTTACTATCACAATGATATCAAGTTTTAAACACTTATCATACACAAACACATATCATAAACCGGGGTATTATTCAATATATTAAAGTACACGAGGAGTCAGTTACTTATATTAAGCTACATTTACGAAATCATGAATGTATCTAAACGAATTTCGCATACTTGCGAGTACGAAAATATATGTATAACTTAATTAATACCATAAAATTCATATTTTTGTAGAAACTGTATAACTTATATTCATAAATTTTACGTAAAGACATCACTATTTGTAAATACTATTTAAAGTATTTGTGTAGGATAAAACGTGGGATATATAGGACAGGATAAATTTTAACCGACCGTAGTACTTCACTAGCTCCTACAGTAAAAACAAGTCGACATCGAATCCTTTTCGAAATTGATCCACAGTTTCAGTACTCTACTCTATCAAACAAATGGAGGTATTGTAGCTTTTTCCAATCAACCTCTGAACCTATCTACATATTCATTTTGACTTTGACTATATATGAAGTTAAATGTAAGCTAGCAAAATGTGTATAGTGTACGTATGTGAAGAGAAATTATAATATATTATATATATATATATATATATATATATATATATATATATATATATATATATATATATATATATATATATATATATATATATATATATATAATATATATATATATATATATATATATAATATATATATATATATATTATATAATACTATATATATATAATATATATATTATATATATTATCTATATATATATATATCTATATATATCTATATATATATATATATTATATACTATATATATATATATATATATATATATATATATATAATATATATATATATATATATATATATATATATATATATATATATATTTATTTTTTTAATAATTTTAAGTAGATGAAAAAAAGAAGAGTCTTCATTGCAGGGTTCCGTATCTAAATGGTAAAAACGGGACCATATTATTAGTCACAGTCTGCTGTCAGTCTATCCGTCACCAGGCTGTATATCATAATCCGTGATAGCTAGAAAGCTAATTTTTATAACAAGTACTAAAAATTAAAAAAATAAAATATTTCGTCAGCGGAATACCTACAATCACGAAATAGATCCGGAACTCTTGGTGTGCGAGTACCTCTCGCACTTGACCGATATTGTTACTTGCATATTTATTCAAACTTTATAATATTTATTCATATTATCGTAGCATATTTACAATCTATAGCTTCCTTTACTGGTGCTTGCGTTGACCTAGAAATATGAAATTTGGCAAGACCTTACGATTACGGAATAAATCTAAATAATCTAAGTTTGTTTCATACAAAATGAGAGCTTATTCCCATAAATTTAAGTTTATCAACCTCTATAAGCTGTACTTTCCGTTAACTATTATCAATGAGCAAGACTAACTCACACTTGTTTAGTATTTTTTTTAAATATATACTTGCTTAACTTGCTTTCAATGCTTGCTAACTTGCTTTCAAACTTACTTGCTTATACTTGCTTTCAATGGAAAGCATATTTTCATATAACAACGATATATAAAATTTGTAGTGGAATTGATATACGGTTTCATAATTACTATACAGCTATTATTTTTACTTGTAAAATATACAAAGTGTACTTATTATTTTATACTTAAAAGATTTACAATTGAGTTATACTTCAAATAATTGTTATAGTATAACAAATTATATAAGCTTAATAGTTTCATTCATATTTTTTGGCTTAGAAGAAAAATCCTTAAATATTGGATAGCGTAATTGAACGCTGCAGATAATATATTATTTCACTTCTCTATGTGGGGCTTGAACTCACGACTACTACATTTATAGTGAGACGTCTGCCATCCACTGCGCCACGACGGCATTTTGTTTTTTTTTAATAAACAAAAAGAAAAAGTGAACGACTGATCTATTGAATAGATGAAATTTAAAATGCGAATATTTTATAAGATTTCACTATGAAAGAATGTCAGGATCTCTACCTACATAAAAGTGAAGCCTGATATTAAAGTCTTATGCATAAGCTTGTTACGTGAATGAATTTTCCAGCTTTTTCTGGACAATGAGAAATTTATAATTTTTGTACACGTGCATATTTTAATTATTAGATAGGTACATACAATTATAGTATAGTACAGTAAATTCTTTACTACTTGAATATTGCCCATCTTAGTGAGACGTCCAAAGCGACGAAAGCTTTGACCAAAAGCGAAACTTAAGGACGAAGGTGCTAAAAAATAATAACTTCTGAGGAACAGCTCTTACGCTGGCAACACTTTGAAGGGATTTTCCACGAAGACTTTATCATTGCAAATATCTCCTGACAACTTATCCCAGCAAAATCTAGCAACACCATTATTGCTATCCGTTAATAGCCGACCTCATCATACTGAAAATTTTATAATGTAGGTACCGTTGGTAAAGGTGCTTACGCCACTCTTGGTGAACATCTGGCAAGCCGAAGAGCGGGAGAGGAGATGAGGAGGAATAAAATTTCGGTGAATCTGATAATTGAAGTGGTATTTTAATACCTTGCTATCTAAATCATATAAGGAACGCCGCAATACTAAATATACGGTCAAGAGCTGTTGAGTCTTTTATTTACAATGAGAACGATGGATTCCGATCCAACCGATCATATACGGTTCAGATCACCAATCAACATGTCATAAGAGGACAAGCCTCAGATTGACAAAGGGTAAATTCGGCTTTTACAGATGACGTCGTTTACTTATTTTTTAATTAGCTTTTTTTAATATGAGCTTTTTAATCCAATCAATTTATAGATATAATTTGTATTAAACTAACTCAATCTTAGTTTAGTACTACGTTTGTTTTTGCTAATTTTTATTCCTTAACCCTAGGAAGATAGAACGGAGTGATTTTTTTCACAAACACCATATTACATATATTGAAACGTATTCCTCAGTAATTTACAGTGTTTAATTAGCTTGAAAGTCACATCGGGTCGCCCTACTGGATGCCCGCCAGCGATACAACGTCCTCTGCCCTTACTTTCAGTATATAAATAGCATATGGTAATTTATTTTGGTATTTTTGTAGCGACAAGTGACCCGCACTGGCCTCAATGTTGATGTAAACTGGAGATATTTTTTTTAAAGGTATTTTTTCTATAATTTGTTATTAATTAAAAAAGTTTAAGGTGAAATTTAAATCTTTTACCGCATAGCAGGGTAGACGTCGTATTGTGCCTAACTTTGAAACATTGCCTGTTTAATGGCGGAACTCGTATCAGTACTTTGTTTTACCAAAGCGGAGATATGAAAATAATTTGAATACACTTATTTCACTGGTTCGTGATTGAACCCACTACCACCCTGGTAACGATGATCACACGTTGTCCCACGATCTTTTTTCTATTATTTTCTTTATGAATATTTTCCCTTAAATTCAGGAAGGTATATTAGAAACGCCAATACCATTGAACAAAACATATTATATGATGAAATATTTGAGACAGATCGCTAGTTTCGTGTATTTTATATCGTTTTCCAAAAAAAAATAGCAACGTAAAAATTATATCCAACCAAAAGCTCCACCAATATTCTGTACGGCCGCGAGCGTTTAACACGTAATAAATTCATTTATAGCAGAACTTCAAAGCTTTAATCACAGAATAAGATACAGCCCAGCGCCTTTATATTCACTTAACTATGTTACATTTATTTTATACCGTTACAAATAAGGATTTTGTTACATTTTTTCTTTCGATGATTTTACTTAAGAATATTTATATATATAATAATAATAATGAATTTATAATATCTGATATGATAATATAACAGGTTATATATATATATATATATATATATATATATATATATATATATATATATATATATATATATATATATATATATATATATATATATATATATATATATATATATATATATATATATATATATATATATATACATATATATAACCTGTTATATTATCATATCAGATATTATAAATTCAATGAACTGTTAATAATTGAGTTATTTACACACATTGATATGTTTGTGTTGAATGACTATATTATGATATTCATCTCATGATATTACCTACGTAATATCATGAGATACAGGAGAAAGGGATATATATATATATATATATATATATATATATATATATATATATATATATATATATATATATATATATATATATATATATATATATATATATATATATATATATATATATATATATATATATTCTCCTAGTTACCTTGGATACATAAATGTGTATATATTTTATTTGATTATGGAAGTGAAGCTACATGTAAAAATTAGTTAACCTTAAAGCTTATAATAAATATATTTCCACGCTTTGGTTCGACATAATGTGATATTGAGCTTAAATCCCTTAAAATACAATTTCTTTAAATTGGCAGATATATACAATTTTATATTTCAATTATAAGTAAATGTCCGAAAATTGGTAAAAATATTTCTTACAGAATTTCAACAAAATTGCTGAATGACGGACGATAATATAACTTAAAGTTTACACTTTAAGTGTGAGAGGAAAGGAAAGGATAATCTGGTGACGCAGCGAAGGAGCTTTCCAGTAGAGTTGGCTTAATCGGCTCAAGCAATACTCTGTACCTAACCCAGGTAAAATAGAACGTTTAAGAAGCTTTGTTATTCTATTGGAGTTACAGAAAATACATTTTTAAGTAAAAAGTATTTAGCATGTTTTTAAAGTGTTATTTCACACCAAAGAAAGAAAAATATTTGAACATGTTAATAAAATGTTTATACATATTTTGAATATTGTTTTAAATAATAATGTAGAGAGATGTAACAACATTTACAGAATATGAATCTATGTTCTTTTTAATTTTGTCCGTTTGTCAGTATGTACAAACTGTCTGTTTGTATCTTCGGATCTACTGTATGGATTTGAAAGACAATTTAATCGTTGTATAGCTGTTAAATCTGAGTAGGACTTAAAGTTATTAAACTTTAAATTAAATTTAATTTAATCTTTAATTTAATTTCTACATTTGCTTTGAATATTGGCACACCTGGTATAGAATCATAGTTGGACAACTATGATTCAGATTTCAGGTATGTTCAGGTGAATACAGATATAAGAAACAGAAATGGTGCCATAATAAAAATTGTAAAGCAAGATGTACATTTTTCATTAACATTTTGATATATAATGAACAAAGATCTGGAATACCTAATGTAGAACCACAATAGATAAACTAAACTATAAAAAATAAAAAAAATCAGTTATCGGTAAATGAAAATCGGTATATTATCATAAAGTCCACGCTGACTAGTATTAATATTTATTAAATAACATTTTCTGTTGCAAAATGAGAAATTCGATGTAGCTTGATAATAATGTATGGCTTAGTTGTGGCAGAGCACTTGGACTCTGTCCAAGAGTTGTGGGTAAAAATCCAGCTATTTTCTAAATATAGACATAATCTTTGTTTTGGGTAGAAGCGCTTAGAATGGATTGTTTTTTTTTCTTTCGTCTTCTGAGCATAATCATATCAATAATAAAAATAAAAGCAATTTTACTCATTTAATTAATTTTAACGTTTAATTTTTCTTGTTATATATAGCTTACTATACGTACGTTATATATAGTTTTTGAAATATGTAAGGATGGATGGCCAAAGAAACTAAAAGTTGACAAAATATAACGGAAATATACAATTCTATCTATATTTTAACATAGTATAGAAAAGGTCACTTTTCATCGATTTTTATGACAAATTTCATCGACAAAAATTTTAATGTGATTTCACACATATATATATATATATATATATATATATATATATATATATATAATATATATATATATATATATATATATATATATATATATATATATATATATTATATATATATATATATATATATATATATATATATAACCTGTTATATTATCATATCAGATATTATAAATTCAATGAACTGTTAATAATTGAGTTATTTACACGCATTGATACGTTTGTGTTGAATGACTATATTATGATACTCATCTCATGATATTACCTACGTAATCCCATGATGGGATACAAGAGAAAGGGATATATATATATATATATATATATATATATATATATATATATATATATATATATATATATATATATATATATATATATATATATATATATATATATATATATATCCTTATTCTGGTAACAAAACAAAGTACGACGTTGAGTTCCGCAACTCCACATGGATTGTCTACCCTGCTTGATATATTTTAGAAAAAACGTTAATCTATTTTCTTCTTTTTTCTACTTAAATTATTTATAAAGTAGTTACCAAAATTATACGTTTTGGTATTTGTTTGATTGGTTTATTGTATTATAAAAAAAATATTAATCGCTTAAATATCTAAGACTTACTTACTATTATACTACAATATAAGTTTGATACTAAGATAGATATACTAGATCCCAAGAATAGAAAACTAATATCAAGTTCTTCAAAGCTTTATACAGTGGTTTATTAGGTTTCTGCAATACAGTAGTGCTCTTTATATACCTAGCCCTAAGTACTAAGTAGGTAATTTAAAAACATACGATGTTATTTTATTAAGACACTCCATTGTCAAGTGTATATTCAACGGAATTTTTATATTTTTTTTATTTTTTCTATTTTGTTTTTAGCTTCACGTTGTATAGTGCTTACAGAAAGAGAGAAAAAAAAAGTTAATCCCAAAGTCTTCTTGTTCTTCTTCTTAACTTTATATATGGCGTTTCGAAAATAATTTCAAAGTCAATCAAAGTCATTGAATATGAAATAGAAAACGATAATTAAATACAACAAATGCAAATCATAAGAAAAACGGAAGGGCCGTATTAAATGTCAAGTGATGAGGTAGATCGCGAGAACACCGTCATGGTCCAGTAGAGGGCTTTCGTTTATGATATATATATATATGTTAAATAGTATTTATATACTTATGATATAAGTATGTTACGTTCCCACACTACCCGGGGATCGCTTAGCCAGATTTCGCGTAACTTGTTTACTGCATTCCATCAAATCTAAGAATTGTAACAGCAAGAAATGTAAAACGTAGTGTCACTTTTCATCCATTGTTTTAGTTCATGTTAGTTTTAATATTAAAATAATTAATTCACTCTTGTTTTCTCACATCGAGCAAGTAGTCACCATTTTAGTTAATAATTTAAATTGTAATTTTTAATAAAATATTTTAAAGATTTGGTTTTTTTGGATCCTACGCTGCCACCGTACTTAATTAGTATATAAATACTATTTAACAATATTATGTGTGTATCAGTGGCGAAGAGTGTAAGTTTTGTAAAGGTAAACCGGCGTAAATCAAATCAGGATAAAATGAAAATTGATTTATGGTTTCTATTGTATTATTATTGTTAGTACATATATATCTGTTTTTTACTGTGTACTAATTATTTCATTAGTATTCACAAAAGGGTAACCAGGTGGGTATCAAGATGTAGGACACTACACCGCCTTGATATATTAAATAAGCGATTAATACAAATAATAGTTGTATTTAGCATATAGCCGGGTAGGTTGCGGGAATTTAGTGTTAAAATACTCCGTTCTCCACTTTCTTTCCATTTTTTGAGACAGCGTGCTGAATAGTAAGCCAACCATGGCCTATTCTCTTGCCAGTGCGAACGTTTGCTTATTAATTAAGAATATATTAATTACAAAAGGAAAAAGTCATCAAGTTATCCATTTTGACAGAAAATAATTCTGCAACATGGACATTAGAATGACATGCCATGCGGGCCTTATATAGAGATACTGTTTCTGACTCGTGAAAAAGGCAGGAATTAGAACTTACTTATCAACATTTATAATAATAAAATATAATACTTTTTTTATACTTTTTATTTTTTTTTATTTTAAATTAACTTATTGAAATTTGTGTTATGAATGAGACTACACCTGCACAACCTGCAAAATTCTTAAGAAAATTAGATATTATAGAAATAAAGATATTTCTTCACCGAGATCAGCAATTGCAGGGTTGAATTCCGCTACTATGCTTTAAGATCGACGAAAATTTTTAAAAAAGTGACTGCGTTACTCTTTTCACCGAAAACGTGGCTTATAATTTATGTACGTGAAGAAAGTGTCTATATAACTGATAGAGCCGTACGTTGAAGATATGTGAAAAAACCTAATATTAGAGGCATTTATCAATGTTATATTAAACAGTTATTTTTAATTTTTTTGTCAAAAATCAAAAATTATGGAAACTATTATAACGTAGACGATACCCCAAGGTATCGTATACCTGAGTATAAACTTTTTACTATTCCTCTCCTATCTCGGCCTCTCTTACTGTTGGCCACCAACCGAATGCGCCACGTCTTGTAATAATTTTTAACTTTTCTAATAATTATAAAATATATGCACAATAAGATCAGGATTGATTTCCTGAACTGCGTGTCAATCTAGCTGGTCATCGTATTTCATCAAGCCAATTCGATTCATCGATATCCACCGGCTATAATTAATCTCAGTACTATTGATGCGCTTGTCACACGGATTGGTATTGCGTAATCGGCGTGTAATGCAATCACTGTACTATGTAAACATATAGTAAAGAACTTATCAAAGTAATGAGGTAAAAAAAATATATGCATTATTATCTGTGTTTCTCATTTATAACTTCTTAATAGCTAATTTGAATAGCTTCACTTCTGAGGATAGAACAATTAGAAGCCTTTTCACTTCATTTTCACTTTACACTTAAAAGCACTTTGACACTGAAGCACTTATTGAAATTTTTTGCACTATTGCTTTCGAGTTGGTGATGGTCTTACAACGTTACAAAGATTGCCTAACATTCTGTCTTTTCAAGCTTATATACGACAAAATTCTCTCTTAAACACTAAAAAGTATTTCATTTGATCCATATAAAATATATATACAAGTTTTATTTCTAGCTTACAATTAATAAAAAAAAATTATTTCATTTTATTTACATGTGTATGTTTAGAAGCAAAAGTGAATGGTACGGGAGGAAGGGGAGACCTCGGTTGACCTTCGAAAACACAGTGTTGAAGATACTTAAGGCAGGTCACATAAAAAAGTATGTGGACGCCCCGGAGAGCATGTATGAAGAGGTTAATGAGAGTGGACGAGGCGAAAGAGGTATACAGGGACCGCAGCGTTTGGTGCTCCGTTCTCTCTGACTACCCCGCTAGGGATAAAGCCTGAAGATATGTATATAATAAGATATGTGTGTAATATAATATATTTTGTATGTATGTACATACAGTACATACATACAAAATATATTATATTTAATTAACAATTCATATTATTATCAATAAAGTAATAGTTGTAGTAGTATTATCAGTAGTTAATTTGCTTTATAATTGTAAACTTCAACCGTAATAACATTTAATATACAGTTAAAATATTTAAATATTCCTATTATTTTCTTATATTCATTTAAATTATTATTATTACTAACAATAAAAAAAGAACAACGATTCCCAATTCCGAGACACTGCGTATTGAGAGGCGAAAAGTAATAATTCACTATGGTTATACCGTTATTATATATTTGACACAGCATGACAAGGCGTGGAGTACATTTCCAATATTTAACGCGCTACGTAACTAAAACATGCGGCAATTGGAGAACGGTATATTTTCAGTAGACTCTTCTGATCATAAAAATTATTTTACTACTCATATATATATATATATATATATATATATATATATATATATATATATATATATATATATATATATATATATATATATCTATATATATATATATATATATATATATATATATATATATATATATATATATATATATATATATATATATATATATTTATGTATTTACTTAGATATGAGTTTATGTATGTCTATGTGTAAATTTATACCAAGCAAGTACACCGCCTACCGTATTTTAGAATATTCCTACAAGGTCGCCTACTGTACGTTATTCTTTTTTTTTGTGTTTCTTTGTTTTTGTATATTTTATTTGTGGTGTACAATAAAGTATCATATATATATATATATATATATATATATATATATATATATATATGCCAACGTCCATGCCACGTTGAACACACCGGTTCTCGTCCGATCACCGAAGTTAAGCAACGTCGGGCGCGTTCAGTACTTGGATGGGTGACCGCCTGGGAACACCGCGTGGCGTTGGCATCTCAGAGGGTGTCTATTGCCAATTATCTGTCCGATATTTGGTTTCCGGCATACGGGTACGCGACCCCGGGACCTCGAGCCACCACTTTCATAACCCGATCCAATCCATGTAAGTGGTGTCCCTCCCCTATATTCCAAGTCTTTCTGCCTCTTATTCCCTTTCCTTTCCTGGTTTCTCCCAGTAATGGGTTTGGAGGTCAGATGGCAATCGCTCCACAAAAAACCACTTCGCCACTCATATGGACCGATTGGTCTTAGTCGGAAGGCAGACCCTGGCAAAAAGCCGGGACTAATGCCAGGAAGAAGAAGATATATATATATATATATATATATATATATATATATATGTATATATATATATATATATATATATATATATATATATATATATATATATATATATATATATATATATATATATATATATATATATATATATATATAAGTAAAGATTTGTCTATACATGTTCAAGTGTACAACGAAATATGCTATTTCATAAACGGCTAGCTTCAAGTATGTGGCCACTGGCGTGTAAAATATTTAGTCATACGTGAAATACGATAAAAGATGCCCTTAGTATGATGATATATAGGTATTAAGAGAAAGCTTTACAGGTTTACATACAGGTATATAGTATATGATAAAATTGCAATACTTTTAACAATAATGTTTTATAGGTCTGTGCCCTATTGGCGTCAAATTGTATATAACTTTTGATGCTTCCAGTTGATTGGATGCAAAAGTTTATAGTAGTGCTATAGTTACTGGAGTTCTGAATTGGCATTTCAAATGAAATGTTTTCTATACAAATGAAATTCGCTTAATTCTTGTCAAAATATTTGATATGACTTTGCCGATTGTTTAGACAAATTTGCTGTTATTTTGAGCTTCGTGCTGCATCCAGCATCATGGAGGGTAACCTCCGTTCCTTAGTTTCCTCCAGAGTTAAGAGGATTTGTTGTTCTGTGGCGGCCCTTAAGACCGCGCTTTGTCTTGTTACCAAGAAATGAAAATATATCTTTTTCCCAAGTGGGAACCAAACCCACAATCGTCACGTTTATATGTATGGATAGGAGATATTCGTTTGTCACTCTGCTATAGTAATAAAAAAAAACGATTTATCCTCCAAATTATCTTTTTTTTACTGGTCTGTATAGCGACGGCATATAGCTCTATATAAAATTATAGTTACGTATTAGATGAAACAATAAACAATAAGCACAAAGTGTTTTATTAAAGTTATTTTCAAGTTTTCAATATCTTACAGTTAAATTGATTGATTAAATATTAATGAATTATTATTACATATTTCTAATTTCACATGTTCAAAGCTTTTTCTCTCATAGCAGCGTAGACAAAGAGAACTTAGTGTTAAAACACGCCTTTCTCCACTATTACTTATTTTAAGATCGTTTTTAGTTAAGCGCTTTATTTATGGTGAACCATGGCCTCTAATGGTATTTTTTATAATATATTTTATAATATTTTTACGGGGAAAAATCATGAAATATTACTGTATATGACAATTTCTTGCCAAGCGGAAGAAATGTCCAGTGTGCTGAATTACGAAATTGTCGCCGCTCGGTTGACATTGATGTTAAAATATATCTATATATATATATATATATATATATATATATATATATATATATATATATATAGATATATATATATATATATATATATATATATATATATATATATATATATATATATATATTATATATATATATATATATATATATATATATGTTACTATTATTTGTATTTATATATTTTTTCCTTGTTTTTTTTTACTTGAAGGGTAGGGAAAGGTCACCGTAGGTTTCAAAAAACCTAGTGTTAAGACACTCCGTACCCAGCTTTCCGCCTTTCGAGGAAATGCGTATAAGTGGCGGAACTCAATGCAACGCTTTTCGCCTTGTTGGTGAGCGAAAAAAATGTGAAAATAGTTTATTATCCACGAGTGGGAATCAAATCTACAAACCATCGCGTTTACAAGCAGAGGCTATGCCTTTGCGCCACGACGGTCCATCTAATTAATTTATCATTTATATATTGCAATATTATTATTTATTTATTTATTATTTACAAATATAAAATAACACTTACATATAAACATAATATTAATAAATAGAATTTATATGTTTTATCGTAAGTAATATATTTGTATGTAGTCTATACATAAATGAAAGCCATCGCTCGAGTCATGACGGTACTGTCGCGTCTGCATCTATCCCCGAGTCGATGCAATAATATTAACATAGCAGTCGATGCTTGTCATTCGATGCGCTTCATTCGCTTCCACTATTATTTCTTTGATTGTGTTATTGAGATCGGTATGTGATAATGAGAGGACCGTCGTGGCGCAGAGATATAGCCTGTAAGCGCGACGGCTTGTGGGTTCGATTCCCAGTCGGGGAGAATGAATCATTTTCATTTTTTTCGCTTTGCCACGCATGCACAATGCCTCGAGAGGCGGAAAGCAAAGAACGGAGAGTCTTAACACTAGGTTCCTACGGTTTCTACTGTTCCATCTGCCTACCCTGCCATGCGCGGGATACAGCGTGAAGCTAATTTAATTTATTGTGTTAATTATTGTATTCAGTGTTCTATTATGTTTGTATATATATGAACTTTTTAAGTATATACTCAGTGCTTACCGTGAATAGACTTTTGCGTTATAATGGCCAATAATACATTTCCGAATTTAAAGTAAAACAGATTTGGTCACAACTCCGTAATAGTTGCCGATTCGCACTAAAATCATCGGTGTGCCAAATTGCGTAGTGGCTGTACCGGGTTTCTAATCAAAGCTCACCTAACGTAACTAACGAGATGTCCGACGAAAGTTACCTTATGCATTTATTTACGACTTATATGATTCTAAATTACAACGTACAACAAGACAAACACACACAAATACATAATACCATAAAAAGAAAATATATATTTTAAATAATTTTCGAAATAATTTTGTATTTAGTATTTTTATTAAAATAATTTATATAGCTATTTATTATTTTGAAACTATTTTATAGCTTTGTTAATTCATTCATACATTGATTTTTTTCTTATTTTTTATTATTACATATAAAAATACTTTCTTTATGAATGTACTGCTCGTGGTCATAAGTATTGTCACTATGGTCATCTCTTTGACAACATAGTTGTATTAAAATGAGTTAAATAAGTAGGTAAGGTATTTTATTTCGAAAGCCTATTTTGAAAGTACATATTTTGCATTTTATATTTAATATATTATAGGCCAATGCTACGACATAGCGTAAACATACTGTAAAGCACATAAAAGCATATACGCAGTAAGCGCAACGGTTGTGGGTTCGATTCCCTCTTGAGGAAAATGGATTATTTTCCTATTCCTAGCTCTGGTAATAAGACGATGACGAAGACGATCGCTGCATTGATCTCCGCCACTCAACACAATTGTGTCGAAATCGAGGACCGTAGGCGTAACTTCTAGAAATATCTATTTCGACTGGAAATGTCCAGAAGGGTACCTAGCTACCAGTGAGTCGAGGAGCACATCTCTAAAAGAAATTTGCCAAGCTTCACGCTTAATTCCTATAGCAAGTTACAGAATGAGGACCTAGTGGCAACATACTCCGCTCTCCGTTTTCTGCCTGAACTTGCGATAGTGACACCACGACGTCCTTAATTTATAATAAAATAATACATTACATGTAAGTTTTAAGTAATGATCTGAATAATCGAGAAGATTAATATATAGAAGTTCTGGATAAGTAAAGCACAAGTTTCTAAAGGGAAATTATGAAAAAATTAATTTACTAGGAGACAAAATATTCTTTTGATGAATATGAACTGGCGTATTCATAACTTTAAATACCGAACAAGGAAAGTTTCTACAAAACTTAAGTCGAAACACAATACGTCCAATTTTTGTATAACGAAAAACAGCAACGGGATATATGTACAGCAAAACTTTAAATCTGCTCTTGAAATTCCATTTCCGATCCATTCTAAAAAAGTTGTATTTTTTTTTATTTTCGTTTATATTTTTTTTAAATCGTCCATCTATTTTAAAACTAACCATCGCTTTCATTTTATTTATATTTTTTAATATTTTTCTTTTATATTTTTTTTAAATAAATATTTACACTAAAATATGTCTTAACTGTTTATTTAAACGTAAATCAATAAGTTTTGGAAAAATAAAATATTTTCCTTACCTGAGTGTGGAATAACTCTTTTAAAACTATTAAAAATAATTACATAATTCCATACATATACCTACATATTGAGGTCGTCGTGGTTCAGCAGCATTACGTCATACTGTAAACACAATGTCTCTGGGTTCCATTCTCACTCGGGGGAATTAATTTCCTCGTTTGGTAACAAGACAAACCGCAGCGTTGAGTTGCGCCACTCAACACACTTTGTCTCATAAATTGAGCGGGAAGTGAGTAATTAAGGAAGGAAGCTATATAATAATTCCCTATAAATAAAACCCTTCCGTTACTAAGCGACTGACAGACAGACATAAAGCTGAAAGTGCTATACTTGGAAGGCTAAAGTTTTATAGCCCACGTAAAAAAGTCGCGTGCTACAGATCGCGTTATCTAAATAGTACTCTTGTAATATTATTCAAAGCTAGTTGTAGTGTCTTCCTTAAAGTCAATCCAAATGTCAATGTCACCACTGGATTGTTCCAGAACGCAATATGCCCAAAACAGCGACCGGTTGCCAAAGGATTTTACAACTAATTCCTCTATAAATTAAAGAGGAATTAGTTGTAATATATATATATATATATATATATATATATATATATATATATATATATATATATATATATATATATATATATATATATATATATATATATATATATATATATATATATATATATATATATATATATATATATATATATATATATATATATATATCTTATAAATATCAAGTATTACTATGAATTTTCTAAAGGAAATATAACATTTTTGTAAATTAAAACACATTTTTGTAAACGTATATTTGGACCATTCATACTCAGAATTAGCTGTCTGTACATGGAAGACATTTTATATTAAATATCCAGTATTACAGACAGTCGTAGCACAAAGGCACAGAGTCTGCCTGTAAACTCGATGGTTTGTGGGTTCGTTTCCCACTCGGGGAGAATAAATTAGTTTCATATTCCTCGCTCTATATATATATATATATATATATATATATATATATATATATATATATATATATATATATATATATATATATATATAGACGAACTCAGCACCGAGGGTTTCGTGCCAAGTCCGAATGAAACGAACTACAGATTCGAATTGTGAAGGATTTTTATGATATGATATGATATAGTTCCTATTTTCGGATATTTTCATTTATTTATGCTATAAATTCTAATAAGTTTCATTATTCTGTGTTAACGGATAGTAACTTAGAGGTTACTATTATATGCACATATTAACATATTAATTTAATATAAAATGCGGCAAATACATATATAGATCTTTGAAATACTCTTCAAATGCTTTGCCAAGAAGACTGATTTTATCTGTGTTAATATCAGACAGAAGAATCACCCAAAGAGAACAAACATAAATAGTACTTATGATCTCATGAGGCAAGAATTATGATATCGCTACTTGTACTTTAACAGAGCTTCCTTTTATAGTTTGTAACAAAGAAACACAGAAGCATTGTTTCCGTTTCATTAGTTAATTACGACTAAGGATTCCTATTCACAACAATAATTGCAATGTGTTAACATAAAAGGATATATTTGCGATGTTGTTATAATATATGGCATCTGTAGGAGTATAATCTACTGCTCCAAGTACCGTCGATGTCAAAAAATTTTATGAATATATATTATTATTTATAATATATATAACAGTGACATTTTTTTTTTGGTTAACGGCTCGTATACTTATATAGGAAACAGTATTTAACGTTGGGAGCTCTATTAATGAAAATGGTATTTATAGCACGGGTAAGGCCAAGAAGACCTGGCCGCCCTGCTTTACCTGGAGGCGTTCAGTCGAGAGAGATAGAGAGAGAGATATGCATCGTCAGTAATGAAAGTCATCTATGATATTATGATATTCAATAAAGATAGGTCCGGATTTCATTTAATTCCAATTCACTATATTGTGCGTTTAGTGATGTAACTAACTACGCTTTATTTTATATATATACTTACCAGAGCGGGAAAATGGAAATTCATTCATCCGAAGGAGTATCGAACCCACAGCACTTACAATTACAGTCCACTGCTTCACGATGGGCTCAATATATTTATATTGTGGACGAAATAATATAGATCTATTATTAGTCAATTTCTAGTCTTTAGTCAATGTACTGCGAACCGTAAAGTATTTTATATTCATTACTTTCTAAGAAGAGGCATTTGGAGGCAACTCCTCGCCCAATCTTTTATTAATCAATTCGGTAGATCCATTAGACTTGGCGAAATAACACTGTTTTGGAAAAAGTGGATAATTTTTTTTATGCATTTAAATTCTTAATTTAAAGTTAAATACGAAAGAAATTAACACTTGTTATTTTATGGGAACTAGTTGTAGCTCGTAATTTCGGTTACTTAGATTGGAAAATGTATGAACGAGTTACCTTGTTGTTGCTGTGGATATTAAAAATAATCATCTATTAGTACTTCATTAAATTCTCTAAGGAACATGCCCATTTTCAAGTTTCTATGCCTAACAGTTATGGCAGTCAGTTGTATATCTGTCACTTACTTGTAACGGAGAAATTTTATATATATTTTATATAATTAAATATACTATATCTAAACTAATAATATAAAGGGGAAACATTGTGTTTTTGTATGTATGTTTGTAATGTTTTCATATAAAAATTAATCGCCTCTATTATATAATATATATATATATATATATATATATATATATATATATATATATATATATATATATATATATATATATATATATATATATATAGAACCATACAATAAACGAAGATATGTAAGGATGACCCTATTATTATTAGCCCCTTTTGCCATTGACTATCAACGTGGAAGCATCGCTAGAATCACTCCGTCCAATTATATAATCGTTTAATAGGTAATTTAGTTTTTTTATTATTTGCTATAGATACTGGCACGGATGACGCTGCGTTGTTTAGCCCCACTGGCGAATACGTACTATATCCATACGATTATTCTATTATCTAAAGATATTCTACAATCATACATATAAATAGATTCAAAATAAAAATAAAATTACGTCATTTATTTCTAATCATCCTGCTATTATATGAAAGAGGCATCCGCTATTAATAGCTATTAAATTTCGATGTTTCATTAAGGTGAAAATTTGAAGGCATATTATACGAAAAGTTTCAAGAATTCACCCTTAGAAATGGCTTAATTAATATATTTTATGAGCTTTACCCTCTTCGCTTAATTTTGATTGATTGATTCATTCTAATATATTTCATTTGCCAAATTGAATATTTTCTCATATGATTTTTTCATAGATTTTTATATGGTATTTGTTGTACACACACATAATGTTACATACAAATATTTTTATACAAAATCATGTTTTTTTTTATGCTTAATGTTGATAAATATAGAATTAGACCTTTATTAATTTTTATATTTTATCTATATATAAAAGATAGACAATGTCAGGCTGTTAACGCAATGCTGTGGGTTCAGTCCCTATTAGGGGAATGAAATAACTTTTATTTCCGCACTATGGTAAATACATTTCAATTTCAATTAACGCGTACTATTTCTAATATGAGCTGAAGTCAAAGAACGGAATCTTGACACGTCCTCTCTATCTATATCTATATCTCTACCCTGCTTAATGTGTGGATAAAGCGTTAAGTAAAAAAAGGTATAAACTTTCAGTACTAATTGAGTGACAAGATGACTACAAGCTTCACACATTTAAACAGTAAATACGGCTCCAGAGACTACCTAACCTAAATTAAAAAAAATGACATCTTGACGGTAAGGGCGTGTCCGACTGTGTGATAATTTTTCCGGCAATATAGAGAAAGCGGAGAGTTCTGCCTAACTTAGTATGGGAAAATGCTACACGTGGAATTTGCACTGTCAACAATTATTGCGGCCATAATGAATGAAGGTTACAAGAGTCATTCGTTATAAAACAAACGAAGGAGCTTATATAATGCATTATCATGAGTAAAAGTTTTAATCGTTTATTATTAAAAAAAAATTATATAGAACTAATTGAGTCGTTTAAATGGACAATACATGTAAAATCCCTTTTCACATTCCCGTAGAAATTTCGAGAATTTTAATTATGCTCTCCTATACTCTGCATAGAGCCTATACGACAATTTTTTTTTCATGTTGCATAGTGTCGTCTGTGCGCTGTCTATTTTTATATATACAGACTGTTGTTATTTTAACTCTTAAGAAACTGCAGGAGTGTATTCACGAGATATGAGCTTGCCAACGCCTCTTATATCACAACGACATGACACTGAGACTCTTTTATATAAAGGACATCTCTAAAAATATAAGTTCGCTAAGCTTGGGGACCCAGCGGGGCAACTGTAGACACGATGGTTGTATATTCAGCTCCAGTTCCAGTATTGATAACAAAGTGCGACGTTGAATTCCGCCACTCAGCGCGCCATGTCTCGAATAACTTATATTATATAAATTATATATATATATATATATATATATATATATATATATATATATATATATATATATATATATATATATATATATATATATATATATATATATATATATATATATATATATATATATATATATATATATATATATATATATATATATATATATATATCTACTTACCATAATACATGTCATTATATACAAATATCTTTAACATAATAACAAAATGATATTGACATTATAATAATATGGCGACAAAAACGTTTCCTTCCTCCAAAAACAATTTCATCGTATCAAGTCTTCAAAGGTTCTCCCTCTGGATCATGTAATAAGGAAGGGTTTAGATAACATTATTTTTGGTATATTTGTGACTAACTTCATATTACAATAATTGGAAATATGTGAATTATAGAAAAATATTCTTTGATTTATTTCGTTTTAGACAACTGACTTCCGCTTGACGAGGCTTTTGTGCGCGGAAGTTACCTAGACTTTACCTAGCTAGATATATTTTATATGATAATTGATATAAAATAGGTATATATATGTATATGGTTGATATTGAATATGATTTTAACGCTAGTATCTGACAAATCTGATCAGAAAAGACCTATGTAAGTAATTACATCTGAGTTTTTTTTAATTTGGTCAAAAATAACTAAAAGTTCTAAAACTATTTGAATGACGATGAATATTATTTAAAGTATGAGGATATGTCTTATTTCTAACAAGCTCACATGCTTGTAAAGTTCCCGGAAGCTTGTCCACAGGTTCATTAGCAAAAACTAAACAACCAACGTGAATGTGAATATCCATAGAAAGTGAAAAGAATCCTAGCGAGAGTGGTGTCACTGCATCATTAGACACGACAACAGCGCTAATTGGACGGCGGAAGTGAAATTATGTAAGGCCAAGGAACTTACTTTGAAAATCCTTTGAAATTACACCGTTTCATACACTGTGACATTTTTAAGTGAAGTTAAGCTACGAAAGAAAATAAAATGCTACGAGTATTTTTAGAGTTCCGTAATTCAAAAGAAAAACAACTAAGTTGCCAGATAGTGACGACTTAAAGAATATATATAATAATATTAAATATTTGGAAATAAGATCATTTGATTTTCATGCAAGGAATTGTAAAATATTAAAATTGTAACTTTTACAATGAAATTGAGCAACTGTTGACTTTCTTGCTTTCAGTAGTCTATTTGAATTGGGAATCATTGAAATTTTGCATTTGAATACAATATTTTCGATTGAAGAATTAATCAAAAGAGGAGAGAGAGAGAAATCTTATTATTAATACTATTAATACCTACTATTTTTTTTTAGCTTCACGCTGTATCCCGCACATAGTATGATAGGCAGAGGGATTCGTAAGCTCAAGGAACCTAGTGTTAAGACACTCTGTTCCCTACTTTCTGAGATGCGAGATATTGCGTATTTAATGGCGGAACACAACGCCTTGCTTTAGCTACCTTGGAAACCCTAAGTAGGCACTATAATATACAATTAATACTTTTTTAATAATTTACAAAAATTTCAAGCCCGCTCGTTTATAGATATGATATAGTAAGCACCATATCTCTTATCTAACATTTTATTATAGTACTGTCGTAGTTTGACAATGTTTACTTGAAACAGGAAAAATGTGTTTGGAACCACTTAAAGCTCTCGCATTTCCTATTCTATCTGAATCTCAGCGAAATTGAATTTATCGATAAAACAAAATACGATATGCGATTGTAAGGTATAGGAATTTGCATATGTAAATATTTGTACATATTATATAAAACATTACAATGTTATTCGTTTGTTGCCTTCTTGCGTTATGTCTTCTTTTTTGTTGATTGCACAATGAGTAGGCACAGAGAACCAAGTGTCAAGACACTTCTTTCAAGTCTTTGACTTTTCGACTGTATTCGAGAAATTTCGTCTTGAGCGTAACTTATTCTGTATTTTGATTTACTAGGGCGGGGAAATTAGAATTAATCCCCCTGACTGAGGATCGCGAATGCGTTGTGGGTTATTGCGTCACGATTAGAGCCAAATAAGTTCATAGAAATACGATTATTTTCACATCATCATAATTAAAACCTTCATTCAACTAATTAAATAAAAAGCTTACTCTACAATAGTAATATTTTTATTATTTCTATTAATAATATAGTGGACTCCCCCAGGGTCCTTTATGAGACTATTAGTTCTCATGTACTAAATCCTATATCTTATTTTACTAATATTATAAATGTGAATGTTTGTGAAAATTATCTAATATTTGTTACGGTTTCACGCTAAAACCATAGAACGTATATGAAATGGTTACTATTTGTGATAAACCATTGTAATTATTTTGCTAATAAATAAATAATAGAGTAGTCCAAGCGGGCGAAGTCGCGGGGGGATTGCTAGTAGATTGTAAGTGTCATTTGGTGAATTAATAAGAAAAAATTACACAATTACAGACGCAATTTATTTCTAGTTTTGTGTCTGGTCGTTTCATATATTGTGTTTATGTTTGTTATGTGCTATTAAAACCATTAGGATAATATAAGGGCATTTTAAAGGTCATCTGGAGGTCAGTGCTTGACTTTTAATTTACATCCCTGCTCTAGTGAGACTAAGCACGGCGTTGAGTTCCGCTATTCAACGTGCAATGTCTGGATTTCCGGTGAAAAGATAAAGACTATGTGCCTTGAAATTGATTCTATTTGCCAACCAGTGGCGAAGACTATAAATTTTATAAAGGTAAGCCGGCGTCGAAAAAAACGTTAGAAAAATAAATCCATACAGGATAATATGACTTGAGCTTAGCTTACGAAGTTAATTCACTCAGCAAATATTTTATGATCTAAATAATCTCTTTATGTAAATACCAATGAATTAATTAATAAAAAGTAAATATTTTATTTACTTTTAATTAATTATTTCGTTAGTATTTACAAAAGGCAACCCGATGCGAATAGTGTTATATGGAGACTTCGCCACTACTGCCGGCGTAGACAAATTATATTTAATTAGAAGGTAATTTTTATTTTTATAATTTGCTAACATTAACCAAGCAAAGGAGTACGATAATATATAAAATGTCTAATTATATAATTCGATTTATACACAAGATATAATTAAATTATAGTATTCGTAAATTGCTTTATAGTAAATTCTTACGTAACCTCAACATTCAAAGACTGGCATTTCGAATACTTTACATACTCGTATTTACACCGTAACATTTACTATGTAAATTCCAATAGTTTTTCAGTATATATATATATATATATATATATATATATATATATATATATATATATATATATATATATATATATATATATATAACGCTTAATTCTGTGTACCGCATCTATGTATTATAAGGCAAAATTTTTTTCATGTACTCTATATATTAAGATATTTAATAGAAGCAGGTATATATATTTGTTTGGAAAACAGCTTTCATAAAATATGACAAATTAATCGTACTGGAAAATAACAAAAATACTTCTCGTCAACACACGAACAAAAGAAATCTGTCAGAGTCTCCAGAAACTCCCCACTAATAACAATAAACAAGACAAAAAATTTAACAAACAACTTCAAAAGGAAAACAAACCCGCTAATATCAAGTCAATTATTCTTATAAAAAATAAAATCAACTTTCACTCACACAAATGACATCGAGGAAAAACCAGAACATCACAAGAAGACATAGCATAGCAACCACAAGTGGACCCTCCTCACCTCTATCTCCCAGTACGGCCGGTCACCGTGGGAGAGTTCCAATGCCCTCCAAAAAATATCAGAAATATCAAAATAAGAGAAAAATGATACATATCTGCTCTTACAATGTGAGATCTCTATCATCAACAGAAAAGCTCCTGGAATTAAAAGCAGCACTTAAACAAATCAAATGTGACGTGCTGGGATTATGTGAAATCCGACGTTTATGGGAAAAAATTATAGAAGATGAAAATTATATCATTTTTATATAGGACAAACCAAGGGATTATATAGTGTGGGATTCTTACTGAAAAGACAACACAAAGAAAACATTATAAATTTTATACGCATATCAGAGAGAGTCTGTATATTGGAAATAGAATTTGAAAAGAAGCCCTTGGCAATTATTCAAGCATACTTTCCAACAGAGAGCTCTACACAGGAAGACCAAAACAACTTCTACAAAGATCTAGAGACAGCACACCAGGTGATTTCTACTAAATATAATTACAATGGGCGACTTCAACGCGCCGATTGGAGTACCAAAAAATTATGAAAACAAGATTACTGGAAAATTCGGATATAGAAAAAGGAGCAAGCAAGGGGAGAGACTGATCTAATATGGATACGAATATAACTTGAAAATATTAAATACCACATTTCGATTAAAAACTAAAAATAGATGGACTTGGCTATCTCCAGACAAGAATACAAAAAATGAATTGGATTATATAATGACAACAACACCATATTTATTCTGAAAATACGAACTCCAGATCAGACCACAGACCAGTCAGAGCCACTCTAAGCTTGCTACAAAATAACAAACTACAAACCAACTACAAAATATATTAATAAACCACGAAGATTACACTACTAACCAATACTGCCAAATGATCGAATGCTCCATAAAGGAGACTTTGAAGAATATAAACGTAAAGCGAAGACAAAGTATTTTGGATGAGAATACTAAGGGACTTATAAAAGAAAGGAGTACATTACAAAGAAAACTAAATTAATCAAAGAAGACAAAGAGAATTTGAAAGAACTATACAAAAAAACAAACAGAGAAATAAAGAAAGCCTACCAAGCCTACAGATCAATTACAATACGCAGACACCTGGAAACACCAAGAAGCGCTAAAAAAGCATTTAAGGAACTAGATACCTCGAAAACTTGGATTCCATCTCTACAATCTGGTCCAAACAAGAGAAGATCCCGTGTGGAAATCATCAACATCGCCACCGATTTCTATACAAAACTATATAGCCAACCCAGGATGCACGAGGTAACTGCACACAAACAGGTTATTGCGCCACAACCCGATGTTGAATTGTTCGGTACATTCGAAATTCAGAAAGGAATAGAAAAGCTGAAGATGGAAAAATGTCCTGGACCAGAGGGTATCAGAAACGATTATATCAAACTCAGTAAGAAATTATTACTTGCTCCACTGACACATCTATTCAATAAAATCCTTATCGAAGGGCAAGTACCCGAGAACTGGACTAAATCAGAAATTACGCTGCTCTACAAAAAAAGAAGATCCAGCCAACGTAGGAAACTACCGACCAATAAGCCTTATGTCGTGTATGTACAAGCTGTTCGCGTCGTGTCTGCTTAACAGAATAACCTTAGACATTGATAGTCATCAACCTTACGAACAAGCTGGTTTCAGATCTGGCTTCAGTACAATCGATTATATCCACTTGGTAAAGCAGGTAATAGAAAAATATCTAGAGTTTCGCATTAATTTATTTTTTTCGCATTAGTTTCGCATTAATTAATACCATTTTTCACAGTAGCGTCTGGGAGGCACTTACGTGTCAAAATATAAATACAAAATATATAAACATCCTGAAAGATATTAATAGCAAAAGTGTAATTAGAATCAGATTAGAGAGGACAGGCAATTGCATAAACATCCACATGGGAGTAAGACAAGGCGACTCAATATCACCTAGATTATTTATAGCGGTGTTGCAGAGTATAATAATGGATTTGCCGTGGGCTTTGCTGGGGATCATTGTTGATGAAAAGTTCAAGTCATCTATATATATATATATATATATATATATATATATATATATATATATATATATATATATATATATATATATATATATATATATATATATATATATATATATATATATATATATATATATATATCTACCTGGAAAAAGTGTTGCCCAACCACCCCCCCCCCCCCCCCCCCCAAAGAAATATTGAAATTTCAGCTCCCAATAAAATGAAAGAAAATAGTTTTAGACTCGGTGTTACTGCCATGTCTAACCTACGGCTGCCAAACATGGTCCTTAGATAAAAAATCAAAGTTGAAAGTCAAAACCACACAAAGAGCAATGGAGAGAAGCTGTTTGGGAATTGCCTTAAGAGACAAAGTAAAAGCTACAGAGATTCGCAAAATAACTGAGGTAACCGACGCGCTACACTTTGCTCAAAAACTAAAGTGGAAATGGGCTGGCCATGTAGCAAGATACACAAACAGAAGAGGGACATTGGCAGTAACAAAATGGAAAGGACCCGAAGGAACAAGAGGTAGAGGTCGACCATGCACCAGGTAGCAAGACGACATAAAAGTAATCGCAGGCGATAATTGGATTGAGAAAGCTAAACACAGAGAAATTTGGCAATCTTTGGAGGAGGCTTTTACCCAAGAGGGGTCCATACACGATAAGGAGAACTTTATTTGATTATTATTATGAATATTATTATTGAGATTGATAAAATTATATAATTTATAAAGAAATTTAGTACTATTTAAATGAATGTTAATTAATTTATTCATGAATGTGAAATGATATTATTTTATTTTGATTTGTGTATGGAATTAATAAAGCTATTATTATTATTATGTTCCTCTTGGTAATTCTCGGGTTCAAACGAACCCGAACCCATCCAAAAGGAAGGCTTGCGTGGGGACACAGGTCCAACACGTAGAGGCCCCTTAGAGAATATAAAACATTTTACTGTGACGCATCACCCGTGATCCATCTCTGCGTAACCATACGTAATTGCCCAGAGATGGTCGCCGGATAATGCGTAGGAACTATGGAAAATAATAAAATCTAAACTGGGACTATGGAATGGAGTTTGGATTATCTGAGTACTGGGCTATTGGATGAGACTAACGGACGTCCGCCTTTTTAATAGTCTCAAATTGTAAGGTTGACGGACAGTGACTCGCCTCCCACTAGATGGGCCCCCTTCACAAAGTGGCGTAATGCCTCGGGCGCAACACCAGTGTGGTTGGCTAAGGGTGTCGAGAGGTATGCACCGACTTCAACATCACGAAGAGCTCGTGAGCGGGTTTCCCCGTTATTACGTAGATTGAGCACTTCCACCCTTTCGAGCATATAGCTCTTGAGCTCCACTCTGCCGGCCAATGAAGGCAAGCCAGTGGCAGGGGATAAATTACAATTCCCCTCTGGAGGTCTTAGGTCCGTGGGGTCGCCACTCCCCAACAGCTCGCCACAAGCTGCCCTGCGGGCTATTATTTTTATTATTATTATTTGTTAATTATAAATAAAAAACAAATAAAATGAGATAAATACAATTTTGTTTTGAGATATTTTCATATTTTTTTCATTTTCTATATGGGATTACATTAACATTAACGTAATATTCAGATGCTAATCAAAATCTTCATAATACTTTGAATTTTATTAAATTTGAAGTTCTAACAGAAAAGTTTTCCAAGAATTTACATTCTTTATTTTTTATATATATAAATATATATTCTGCAGTCGTTGCGAAAAGAACCAGTTTTCCACGGATCATCATTCGGATGCTGAGCCCGTCACATTGCAGGTAGATGATAGCAGTCTCTTTTAAGTGTGTTCTACTGTACATATATTCTAGTAATCAGTGATTATTAAATTTCCTTTCGGCTCTTTATAAAATTTTAAGCACTAAATATAAGAAAAATTGTTATATAAAAAAATTTCGGAAGTTCGACTTCAGAATGTGGTGGAATACATCTTCCTTAAGACCAAGCTTATTTTAAGATATTTATTTTAAGCGATAATAGTATAATAGATGTTTTGTGTAAGCATAAACAACTTACGAAAATGGATCTCACTCAAGATTCTCTTCGTGCCTCATTTCCTCAAGAAACCGAATGTAGCGGTAATTTGGAATATTTTCATGTAAATCAACACTAAATGTATTCAAAAGCTATTACAAGGACTTTGACTGATACTAAATTTAGCTTACGTTGTTTTATTTGAATATTTAATACAATTATAATGTTTTATTGTCTGTATATTTCTTATCTATTTTTACGGTATGTCTAGAATTTTATGAAAAGCGAAGATCACAGTGTCTTAACTCTAGGGGTATATATATATATATATATATATATATATATATATATATATATATATATATATATATATATATATATATATATATATATATAGAGCCTCGTTTAAAGAAATGTTCAAAACACGAACCATTATTTGGTCTGACACGTTGCTCGCTTTTTGAGGAAAAAATATTACTTTTAGGTGAAAATAAATAACACTTCCTTAACACACTTTTGTATACTTTATTTATACAACTAAAATGTATATAGAAATATATATATTTTTCATATTTGACGTCGCTCGATAAACACTTTTTCATTTCCTTTTGCTTCTTCAGAATTTTTATATTTACTCAATTTCTTTTGCTTTTTACGTGATTAAAGCACTTTAGTAGAGTTACTCCTATCAAGTGAATGGAAATAACTCTTAAAAATTATATTCGCTAAGGAAAAAATACCAGTCAATTGCGTGTGGGACTCAGGCACCAACGAGTACCTTGTACCAAAAGTCATTGCAAAATACAAATTTTATAATTGGACAAACTTAAATATGCGGTCGTATGCACTTATTAAATATGAAAAGTGATATATCTATAAATTTCCAGATTTCGGTATTTTTCTTTACTTGTACTTTAAGTTCTAACTTTTTGCCATATAATTAGTGTTAGTGTCCTATAGATTTGGCAACAAATGTGGAAAAAATGCATGCATATTTATATTTTTTTATAATGTTGACTTAAAATTTTGATCTTTTCTATACTCTAAGGGACATTAAATCGTAACTTAATAGAGACTTCACGCAATTTTGAGAAAATGGTCTTAACACATAAGATGACAACTGAACAGACAGGACAGACATACAGACAGACAGATGAACAACAAAGTAATCCTATAAGGTTTTCATATTTTCCTTTTGAAATACGGAACCCTAATGAATACAAAAATGTGGTATAATTTAAAATATATATAACATATTACAGAAAAACAAAAACGGAAATGGACAAGGAAGGCTTTAAACACCCCTTACTCACCTTTCGAGTCTGCCAAAATGTTGTTATATTCTCACGACAAACGTAGCGTTATTAAATTACACGTAGCACATGAGATATATGCGTGAACGATGGAATTTGTCGGATTACGTTTCATTTGACGTCGCCGCGATTCTTGCGTTTCGGTTGATTTTATTTTTTTTTTCCTATCTAGTGAAATGTGTTTGTTTTTCCCTCTCTTGTTTTGGTAAAGGAAAATTGCAATAAAAGGTTTACTTTGATGATTTATATATATATATATATATATTATATATATATATATATATATATATATATATATATATATATATATATATATATATATATATATATATATATATATATATATATATATATATATATATACGATCTCGCTTATATAAAAAAAGGATGCTTCATATAAAATTAGGATCGGGTAGAGATACGTTATTTTTACCTCATCTACCTTATTTATAAATTTCAGTAGGTATCATATGTTACTTATTTGTTAAAACTTGAATAATAAAAAAAATATAAAATTAAAAAAAAAAAGTTTATATAGATTTGTGTTTAATATCAACTCTACGATTTTTCTTTTGAATCGTTTCAGCCTTTATTCGTAAATAATAATTTCAGCAAATAAATAATAATAAATAAATAAATAATATATATAATATTGATAGTTTAGTTATATAATATTGACACAAGCAAACTTAATATAAAAAAAATCCTTTATATTATACTCTATTCTGCAAAGAGTTACTTCACAAAAGTATAAACATTTTTTGTACCCAAAAATATAAAGAATCGCCAGTCTTTGTAATGAATTTTCAGTAGCCCAATTAGTGAATTTCTTTGCTTCTTAATGAGGTCCTCGTTATAACACACCTTTTAAAATAAAACCAGTCATCTGTGAATCGGAATCACGCATCAAGTGTTCTGTAGCTTATTTCTTCTTGAACATATCTATTTCTTCTTGAACATATCTATCTAACTATATTCCCATCTGGGAAAGACGAGAGAATAGATTTCTAACGTATTTACTAAGCTATAAGTATTACTCTTTACTTCAATTAACTTTAAATAAAAGCACAAATTTAACTGCTTTTAATCTTGCAATCATCATATAATTACATACAATACAATAAGTGATTTTACCTAATTTGAAAAGAAAAATAATAACACCTTTTGTGATAATTATATAATTAGGTAATTTTTTTTTTAGCTTCACGTTATGTCCCGCATACGGAAAGTAGACAGACGCAACCTAGTCTAAAGGCACTCTTTTCTCCGCTTTCCGCCTTTCGAGACAATGTGTGTTGAGTGGCGGTACCTAACGCCTCTCTTTGTTTTGTTACTATAGCGAGGAAAATGAAAATAATTCATTCTCTCCGAGTGGGAATCGAATCCACAACGCTCTTGTACCATGACGGCCGCAATATATTCGCCGCGATTTAACACGGTTCTTCCCGTGTAAATAATATGCTATCCCGCGGAAATCCCGACTTAAAAATAACCCTTTTTGTACTTTCCATGAAAGGTCTAAAAAAAAAATTTCTGAAATATAGACAGAAAGATAACATTTTAAATTAATGTTTTAGTAGATAAGGTGTAAATTATTATATACATTTAAAAAAACGCACAGTTACTTTGAAATCACAAACAGACACTTCAATTTTATTTAAACGTATAGATATATAGATATAAATGTACAGATTTTTTTATTATTATATAAAATGTACAAGTATGTACAAGTATCATAGTGATACCGGTATTGTTTAAAGTGAATTTTACATATATAAGAAAACATCCTATATAGCGAAACGTAATATTTTAGATATATCTTTTCTCTTGTACACCTTGTACCTTATTATATATTATACTCTTTATTGAATTTGTAACAGTTCATAAACACAAAATTGGAAATATCGTTGGCAAAGGTGAACTTATCTCTCACAGAGGCTTCTTCCAGTCAACCTACATATGTGTATGAGAGATAATGTTTTTCAAATTAATGACAATAGTATATATGTAAATACATTTATACAATTAAATTAACAAATAAATTTATATATAACATATATACACATACAATAGTAACCTAAACAGCGTTCAATAAAATTATTAAAACTCTCAAATGAAATTCTAGAAAAAGTTAAATTAATTTTATTTACATTTGGTATAGTTTTATTTCATAAAAATACCGAACGATGCAATAGAATTCCAATCGATATGAAACGATTTAATTGGAATACCTACGTACGCTTGAAGCCCTCGTCATCGAATGCACACTTTACAACCACTACTGCCTCCTAACTTCACTATGATAATTTTTTAAAATCCAATACTTTTTTCTACTTTCAGCTTACAAAATAACAATAGCATTTCTTTTAATTGCTCAATCGTTATAGGTCATTTAAACTCTTTGCAAGCCAAGACTTTGCCAAATAAAACGAGACCCATGTAGGATCACTTTTTTGTCCGTCTGTCTGTCTGTCTGTCTATCCGTGTGTCAAGAGCAAACCCCGTGAAATAATCAAGCTGAAATTAATATCAAATACCCAAATCGATGACATCTTGAAGCATAGAAAAAGTTCAAAGTCTAAAGCTCAAACTTCTAAGTCTATGCAGTCAAAAAATATGATTTTTTTGCATTTATAAAATATTGTATGAAAAAAATTCCCGTCGTCCTAGAGTTGTGAAATTTGGCAATAAGTTAGAACTTATAGTACAACTATAGGCAATAAACCAAAAAACAATATTTATAAATATTATATCGCCGACAAAAATCATTATAAACTTGTACTGTAGTTCATTTCATACAATATTAGTGCATACGACCGCAAACTTAAGATTGTCGACTCTTATTAGTTGTATTTCATTGACCTAGACTTACGAAATTCGACGGAAAGTAAGAACTTACAGTATTTATAAAGGATAATATCAAATTTGTTCATTAGTAAGTTTAACCCAGAAAAAAACCATTACAAACTTATGTTGAGTGGATACGACTGCAAATTTAAGTTTGTCCATTTTTATAAGTAGTATTTTCCTCAGCGGAATACTTGATACTAATCTAGAAATAGGTACGAAACCCTCGGTGCCCGAGTAATACTCGAACTTGACTGATATGTTTTTAATATTACTTACAAATTCTTTTTTATTTATAATAATTTTATTTTCTTGTCATCAATGTTAATTATAATACTATTAATTAATACTGATCATAAGAAACTATGCACTTTTTTTAATTTTCATTTAGAACTAGGGCTTCATACTATTTCACTATAGTATATACTTACTTAACTACACATAGGTATATAGAAGGTACTTATGTTAGAATGTACTGATGTTAGATGAATAATGTTTGATACATTAATGATGATAAAATCAAGAACTTTATTAAATACTTAATAAGCAATATCGAAATAATTTCACTCAGTTGTAAGAATTTAAAATCACAATGTAAAAAAAATAAAACGGTAATAACGTAAATATAATAAAATTTATCCAAATGTTGTATGACTCTGATGCAGATACTTAATTGGTAACAAGTCAAAGTTCCGCCACACCGGGAAATGAGTGGCTTAGTACCAGGTTCCGGTATAATGATCCTATATATATATATATATATATATATATATATATATATATATATATATATATATATATATATATATATATATATATATATATATATATATAAATATAGTATATATATATATATATATATATATATATATATATATATATATATATATATATATATATATATATATATATATATATATATATATATATATATATATATATATATATATATATATATATATATATATATATATATATATATATATATATATATATATATATATATATATATATATATATATATATAAATATAGTATATATATATATATATATATATATATATATATATATATATATATATATATATATATATATATATATATATATATACCTATCGTAATTTATAATTAAAAAAATAACAACATAAAAATCAATTGAAGAAAACTTGATTGTTCTAAAACAATCTCAATCGACAACTATAAAACCGATACTAATATCGATATAGTCCGCTACAAAAAAATCTAGACTAAGAATTAATTTATTCATAACAATATAAACAAAAATATAATATCTGTCCGTCCTGCACAGAAATCGAATCCAAGACCTAGCATAATATTCTCCATATTAAAACCACATAGCCTACTTACAGAGTACGTAATAATGACTTACGTATGGAGATAGCAAAACACCAAACCGCACCTCAGCCTACATTATCCTAATGCATATTAAAGTGTTTACCCAAAAACCAAGTGTTCCAACCCTTATAACTTCGTATAGTAATGAGAAATGGCGCTGTGGAACACCTGGGTATATCAGGATGAAACAATCGAAAATTTAATATATAAAGGGTTAATATGTGAAACAGTTAACTTGTGAAGCAGCTTCCAAGTCGGAGAAATTATTATAATAAATTCAAACAAAGTTAGGGTTGAGTCTCAAATTTGGGCGGAAAGTGGAGAATGAAAGCTCTAAGCTGTTATGTGAATTTGAAAAAAAATCTTAACAGACTTAATATATTCATAGAAATATCCATACATTTAATATTCGTTTAGTTTAGTACTATTGTTAGTTCGAATATAAGAACAAAATGATTTATTAAAATCTATTGAGATGGAAATAATAATTATTATTTTGTCTCTCTCTCTCTCTCTCTCTCTTTTGGTTTTTTTCTCCAATTTGAAAGTGGACTTGAGTTATGTAAAAGCTAAAGTTTTAAGTCGTTAATATTTTATTAGCTTAAGTAACCAGAACAGTATATAATATTTACATATTACCTGTGCTTCGGGGCGCAGCGACATAGCGTCTGACTTTAACGTCATATGTTTATAATAAACATTTAGACAGTTCGATTCCCACTTGTGGACATGAATTATTTTAAATTTTACCCCTTCTAGTAAGAAAATTGGGAACGGAGTGTCTTAACACTAGGATCTCTCTGCCACTGATACTTAAATATTTAATTTTATATATGCTCATATTTTTAACATACCTTAGAAATATGATAAACGGCTAAATTAATTATTAATTAATACTAATTATAAAATAAAATAACACATTGGATCAAATGTGTATGGTGTTGAAAGAAGCACAACAGTGTAAAAAGAGCAAAGGCACTCATGTGACCCGTAGCATCAAAGGCGTTTTCATTGTTCATACTCAGATGCACAGCAACTTTATGCTTATGTTTATTTTTATTTTTTTATTTATTAAGTGCTTATACTATACTAATACAGCGAAATTTGCTATGAGTCATTTTGGGGTCATAGGCATTGAGCCTAGTTTTAAAACTAACTTTCCCAAGGTCCATTAAAGTAGATTTAAATTCTATCTTAATAAGTGCTTTACTTATTTATATAGTTATTGCTATACTATACTTGTTTATCTTATTTGTATAAAATTCTTTTTTAATTTACTGCAGTAAATAAAATTATTCGTTTGGCTCGGGCCCATAAAGCATCTGTCGAGTTACTTGTCGTCTCGTAAATACTTCTAGAAGTCTATAGAAGTGAAGAATATTTTTAATAATTTATAAGTTTATATATTATTAATAAGTAAAATATAGTAATATATCAGAATGATCACTGCTAACTAAATTTAATAAGAAAATGCTTTTATAAATCGGGTTAAAATTATAACGTATGAAAAAGACTGCTAGTTGAAAACATATTTTAAACGTGTTTTTAGATTTGTACATTTACTAATATATGAGTTAGATGTTGATATTATTAGACTTGCACATTAAATAATAATTAATCTCCATAGTTGCTATGGATTCCTCAAAAAGTAACCGAATCGCAAATCTGAGCTTTTTTTCCAATTAAGCCGTCTCGTTTGGTTATTTGGACCATCGGGTCGTTAAATTGAACTTTAATGATTTCATGGCTAACTCTAAAATAGTAGCAAATAGAAAAGCTTTAACAAAACAAAATAAACCTTTTATAATAATTCCTTACTTCCGCTGTAATTTGGCTTAAAGAGATCTTGTAGTTTTTTTTAAGTGTTAATATGAATTATTACTATGAATAAATAAATAAATTAAATAATTAAATTTAAAAAAAATTAATTCTATGAAATAAATGTCTTTATAATGATATAAGAACATTTATTTCATAGTATAATGAATTATATGTAAAGTTAGAAAGAAGATAAAGAAGCTTTTATCCGACATGTCATTTTGCGTTTAACTTTTTTTTCATATTGCAGAGGTGTATTATTATGTTAATCAAGTTAATTGGTCCGTTCCGTTATCAGTTATCCGGAGCTTATCCGTTTATTTGGTATCTGTATTGGATATGTCATATATTATAATAATATACAACACAAATATGTGGTTATTTTGTATAATAACATTGATTGTATATTATTGCATTGAAATTAGTAGTACTAATCTCTTTTCAAGTATTCTCAATGAGAAATGGGTTGAATTTAGCTTGCAGCATTCACTGTGGGTCACCACACCATATAATACGACAAATAACATAAAAGCTCACAAATGGTCCAATGACTTGTGACAATCATCGCAGACGTCAGGAATTTGAATAAATTTTACCAATCCATTTTACCCAACTGACGTAATCTACTTTAAGCAACAGTGTAAATATGCAATTTTATTTTTTTTATATCAAGTTATTATTTTATTACCTTAGAAAAATACATAACTTCACGCTTTATTCCACCGCTATCACCTCTATCTACCTCTTTCGCCTCGTCCACTGTCATTAACCTCTTCATACGTACTCTCCGGTGCGTCCTTATGCTTTTTATGTGACCTTTTTTTTTGTCGCTGGGAAATGCTTTTACGCAGACCATCCATATGTAGGAGAAACATCTCCAACAAACGGATGGTACTGTGGGACTCATCGAAACTCGACACTACCCACTAAAAACCCAGCGGAAACCCTCTTCACCTATAAGAGACGCTGTAGGATCGCTCGCGCATGCCACTACAGCGCCTCGGTGGAAGGCCCAACTATTGCAGGCCACCATCGCCTTCAGGGTGCCCCAGAGTTTCTTCGAGGGCACCCGCAGCCTCGATGACTTCCAGGATCAAAATATCCTGCAGTAGTTCCTCTACGGTGAGGGGGGTTGGACATGCGCGTACCGCCTTCTCCCACCTCCTAGTTTGCGGCGGCGGAGCGGATCTGCGTTTGCGCTCAACTCACGTGCTCGCTCCGCGGCCTCCTTCCGTGCGATAATTGATTCGCAGAAGGAGACTACTGCAGACCAGTTCCTCTCACTCAGACCAGTTCCTCTCACTCACCACACTAGAGAGTGAGAAGTCTCTTCCAACTGCAGCCATCAAGGCGTGGCGTTGTTGAGACCAAGCGGGACATTCATCCAGAGTGTGATGCGCCGAATCGAGGGAGGCACCACACTCGTGGCACGCTGGCGACATCTCCCGACATGCAATCTGGTGCAAGTATTTGCCGACGCAACCATGCCCCGTCAAAACCAGCACCAGCCTAAACGTCAGGACCCTAAACCATCTTTTCAACCAGCGCTCTAGGGGTAATGTGACCTTCCTCCAACCGAAGAGATAATAAGATATTCATATAATAAGATAAAAGTCTTAGCATCAACTTTAACCAAAATTAAAGCAAATGACTAATACTCATAAAATGTTATTTATTAGCCATCAAATGGTTTATGATTATTACGGCTCTAGTAGCTAGCATACAAAATGGGCGATAGCTACCACAAATATAATTACATATGAAAAAAAAGCTTTCACATCTTTAAAAAATTATTCTCTTTTCTATTTAAAAATAAGTTCTATAAGTTCTATATATATATATATATATATATATATATATATATATATATATATATATAGATAGATAGATAATATAAATTTTATAAGTTCAACCTTGACTTTCGTCGATACATTATATGATAAATTACCGTTTATAATATATTAATCTACATATATTATTTGCAACTTTCTCCGTTCGACAGTTTGCCGGTTTGTCTGTTACATATACATATGTATATAAATATATAAGAAACTATTGGACGAATTTAAATGGTTTTGTAGTGCAGCAGCTAAGTCTGAACAGGTCATAGGATTTAATTAATTTTATATACTACAAATGATGAACGAGACTGAACAAGACTCTTGATTAAAAAACTATAATAGACCAACTAATCTGATTATAACTACAATAGATATATTATGCTATAAAAAACAGATAAATATTGTTGAGCGTCATAATATTTTCGTTTTTCACGATCACAAAAATTGAATGCGAAACGAAGAGAGAGACACCTTAACACAGTTAAGATGACAATTAGAAAAAATATTATAATCTGATAAAAAAAAACCTTAATAGACTAAGTAGAACATAAAAAGTAAATAGTCATTTAGAAAAAAATTATTCAACGCACATCTTTTTTTTTAAGAAATAAATATAAACATATATTGTGAAGAGTGTGAGATCTATTCACACTTGAGGTACTGATTGAATTTAATCTGAAATGAAATTTTCATAGCTCGCCCAAGTATAACAAAGTGGTTTTCGCCACTAAATGAAATGTTCACAAAACATAAATTGTGATAAATTGTGTGGATACAAAAAAAATCAAACGTCTGGAACGTTTGACATGGAAGTCTAACTACACAAATATGATGCCTTAACAAAGGTCGTTTCCTGACGAGCATCTCTTGTTAGTCTACAAACATCAAAGAACGCATGAGATCAGCTTTACTATAGCAAAAATAGAAATGGCGACGAAATATTGTTATGAATGCTAAATTGTATTGCTTCATAATATATACAAACCGTAAAAGTTCGATTAAAGCATATAGTAACTGGAAAAGAAGTTGCGGTCGGCAATTTATATTAAAAAAAAGTATATTAATAAAATGTATGACTCTGAAACATGGATGATTCACTTAAAATATTGACGCAAAATCAATGTTCTTGAAATGTGGTGCTGGTGGCAGCTGTTGCTAGGATACCTTGGATATCCTTTCCGACTTTTTAACAAGCTTTATTTAGTTTACGTCTCCCGATTTTGTTTTATATCGCACACCCGGCGAAACTGGAAATTAAATTGAAGTAAGAAATATTTCGGGCACATTGCCAGAAATGAACACTCTATGGAGCGATGCTCTCTCTCTCCTCTCCAGTATCTTCGACACTGTCTTTTCAAAGGTCAGCCGAAGAGATAATAAGATATTCATATAATAAGATAAAAGTCTTAGCATTAACTTTAACCAAAATTAAAGCAAATGACTAATACTCATAAAATGTTATTTATTAGCCATCAAAAGGTTTATGATTATTACGGCTCTCTTTTGAAATTGGCCTTCAAAATAGGAGCTAGCATACAAAATGGACGATAGCTACCACAAATATAATTACATATAAAAAGAAAGCCATCAAATATTTAAAAAACTATTCTCTTTTCTATTTAAAAATAATTAATGAATTTTGAATAAACCATATTAACTTTGAATAAATCATATAAACTTTGAAAAAATCATATAAACTTTGAATAAATCATATAAATTTTATAACAGGGATAAGTAGAAGGCAAGCAGACATGAGGTCGAGACGTTGGACTTATTTTATAAAAATCCAAAGAAAATACCATAAGAGTATAGTTTAAAACACCCCAGTCACTAGCCACTGCAATAAGTGGAGGCGTATCTCGAGGGCTGATGCATCTAGCGTTAATACATCATCGACCAATCTGTCGAAGAGTTAACTACTGTGAAGGAGAAGATTTATTAAAGAAGTGCATGCCATTTATATTTATTCAGTGATACCTTTTATTCAAATTAGCCAGCCAGCCATATTTCTAAAACAAGTGAATAGTTATTTTAAGCTCAACGTGTGGATATAAAAGCAACAAACTTTCCGGTGCTTGTTATTTTTAATTCGATCTTCTTCTTCTTCCTGGCATTAGTCCCGGCTTTTGCCAGGGTCTGCCTTCCGACTAAGCCTACTCCACTTTGCACGGTCTTTAACATCCTCAGTGGACAATCTATTGGCTGTCATGTCTTGTGTCACGACATCCAGCCATCGCTTCCTTGGGCGTCCGGGTGGTCTAACTCCAGGGACAGACATGTCAAGGCACTTCCTTCCGACATAGTTCTCAGATCGGCGCATAACATGGCCATACCATCTCAGGCGACGCTCTTGGAGCTTATCCGCTACGTCACGGACCCCAAGACTACCTCGAATGAATGTGTTGCGTATGCGGTCGGACCGCGTAACGCCACACATCCATCTCAGCATCTTCATCTCCGTGACGTGAAGCTCCTGAGTGTGCCGAGATAGTGTTGGCCAACATTCGCTGCCGTATAAAAGAACCGGTCGGATAATGCTCTTGTATATCAGTCCCTTGAGCTTGTGCGGTATTCTGCTATCACAGACTACACCAGTGACCTCCCGCCATTTGGCCCAGGCAGCGTTTATACGGGCATGGATGTCGTGGTCGATGCCTCCGGACTCATGCATAACGGCTCCAAGGTACCTGAACTTCTTCGACTTAACGGCTGGCTCAGGCCCGATATGGATGGTGCTCGAGTCCGGGTTCCCGCAAGCCATGTACTCGGTCTTCGACACATTCAGTTTGAGACCACCGTTCTCAAGCGCACCCTTCCAGGCGTTCACTTTACGCTCCAGCATCAGTCGGTTCTCGTCGATGAGTACTATGTCATCGGCATACATCATCAGCCACGGGGGCTGGCATTGGATGTGAGCCGAGACAGTATCCAGCACTACATTGAATAAGAACGGACTAAGAGCTGAGCCCTGGTGAACCCCTACAGTAATCGGGAAGGGCTTGGTGTCGCCAACAGCGGTCCTAACCACTGAAGCGGAGTCGTTGTACATATCTCTGATAACCTCAATATAGGCTTCAGGGATCCCCTTGGATCGCAATGCCCACCAAATACACTGACGTGGCACACAGTCAAAGGCCTTCTGCAAGTCCAAAAAGGCCACATGCAGAGCTCTCCTTTTTTCCCTGTAAGCCTCCATCAAAGTTCTGAGGGCAAAAATGGCGTCCATAGTGCCTGATCCTGGTTGAAACCCATACTGAGACTCAGAGACAGTACATTCTTGGCGGAGCCTGAGGCCGATCATGCGCTCGAAGAGCTTCATGGTGTGGCTCATAATCTTAATGCCCCTATAACTACCGCAATCTTGAACACTGCCCCTTCCTTTGTAAATAGGGATAATAAGCTCTGCCCCCACTGATGTGGCATCTTTCCAGTATTCAAGATACGGTTAAACAGGTCAGTAAGTATAAGCATACCAAGAGAGCCCAACGATTTCCACGCCTCGATTGGGATGTCGTCAGGTCCTACCGCTTTTCCGTTCTTCATGCGTCGAAGACAATTACGAGTTTCGTCACGGGTTATTGGAGCAACAAGTCCGAGGTTAGGAGATAATTCAGGAGGAAGACTACAAGACTGCTGAGTGTTCAGCAGCTCCTTAAAGTAGTTTCTCCATCTCTCCTTCACAGAGGCATGACTACAAAGCAACTTGCCCCGAGAATCTCTGACGCAAAGACATTTTGTAATGTCCTGCGTCGCTTTATCTCGAGCACGAGCCAGTTTGTATATGAGCTTCTGCCCCTCCACAGTTTCAAGTTTATCGTACAATGGCGACAAACTTTCTCTGCGGGCTCTGGCTACAGCTCTTTTGCTGGCCCGTTTCGCTGCTATGTACTCCAGTCTGTCTTCAGGAGAGTTGGAATGCTGCCATTCTTTAAACGCAGCCTTCTTTTCCCGAATCACCCCCTGCACCTGGTCATTCCACCACCATGTCTCCCTGTCGATGACACGCCCACCCTTAGTAACGCTAAGAACTCGCTTGCCCGCCGCAATGATTGTTGAATGAGCTCGATCCCATGCAGTCTGAGCGGTCTCGGTGTTAGTCAGTAGATTTTGACTCTCCACCTCCGCCAAGAAGTCTGTCTGCATCGGCCCATTCAACAACCACCACTTAATCCTAGGCTTGCGTTTCTCAGCTACTTTCTTTTTCGGGGTAACATTATAGTCCATGACAAGGAGGCGATGTTGGGCCGTCAGGCTTTCGCCGGGAATGACCTTACAGTTGGTCACCCTGCCTGTATGACACCGTCTAGTCAGCAAATAATCAATTTGAGTTGAGTGGGACCCGTTCTTATACGTTATAAGGTTAGGTTGAGGTACGCTATACGCTGAGGTTTCTTCTGGAATTTCTTCCACGATTCTTTTCTTCTTCACGATGGCCAGATCAGACGCAATGCAGGTTCTTAGAATATTTTCTCCCTCTGCATTGCGAAGACCATATCCAAAACCCCCGTGAACACGTTCATACACCTCAGCGACCCTACCCACGTGACCGTTCAAGTCCCCCCCAACTAAGATTGCTTCGGTAGACGGTATAGCGAATAGGACCTCTTCACACTGCTCCCAGAAAGTCTCCTTTTCAGCCGCGCTACAACCCGCCTGGGGAGCATAAGCACTGATTAAGTTTGTGATTACGCCCTCGATCAGTACCTTTACCCGCATCAAGCGGTCGCAGCGACGGTCAACTTCAAGAAGCCCATTCTGAAGCTCTTCAGAAAGCGCTACAGCTACACCGTTTTTGCCCGTAGGTGACCCAGTGTATATAAGGCGGTAACCCTGCCCGATGTTACGAGACTTATTGCCCTTCCAGCGAGTTTCCTGAAGGAAAGCACACTGGACCCGACGTCTCATGAGTACATCTGCGAGTTCTCTGCATCGTCCGGTTAGAGAGCCAATATTCCATGTTGCAAAGCGGAGTTTCCGTCTGGGTACTGACGTCGTTAGCCGTGCCCGTACTTGACACGGTAGCCCTTGCCCACTTATCGCAGGTGTAGGGCGATGTGCCTGCGCGTCGTTTAACGGCGACGCCCTAGCCATACCCAGCTTTTTGTCAAATCGGTCCATATGAGTGGTGAAGTGGTTTTTAGTGACCTCCAAACCCATTACTGGGAGAAACCAAGAAAGGAAAGGGAATAAGAGACTTGGAATATAGAGGAGGGACACCACTTACATGGATTGGATCGGGTTATGAAAGTGGTGGCTCGAGGTCCCGGGGTCGCGTACCCGTATGCCGGAAACCAAATATCGGACAGATAATTGGCTAGACACCCTCTGAGATAATTGGCTAGACACCCTCTGAGATATTTTTAATTCGATATGGTCTCGAATTAAAAATAACAGTTTCACTTATTTATGTGACTTAGTATTATGTTAATAAAAATACATAATGCCCACCTTTTTTTAATGAAAAGTGAATAAATGATAATTTATAATATTTTCTTTTTCTTCTTGAATACATTCAAAATTATCTAATGTCGCCCTCCAAAAGATATTTGTCATAAGTCAAATTTGGAGTTCTACCACTCAACTGCTCATTTTTTAAAGTGAGATGCTAAAAAAGCATATACATTTAGTCTCACAATTATAAATTTCTTGTTTTTAATAATAAAAATGAAGTAAAAACAAAAGGCACTTTTAAAACAATTTAAGTAAAGGCAATGTACGCTCTCGCCTCTTAGCCATCAGATGTACTTGACATTATTTCGCTCCATTTGTAGTAAAAAATATAAATTTCATATTAAAAATTTTAATGTGAATACCATTATCATTATAATATGTTAGTACTTGGTAATTTTTTTTTATTTATATATTTTTATTTTAATTTATTTTTAGCTTGGTGCATTACCCTACATCAGCAACAGATAAAGAATATACAACCTTAAGAAACTCGCATTCCATCCATATCGAATAAAATAAATAAATATATTATTTATATCATCATAAGCTATCCAACTAATCAGTCATTTTACTGTTTACTTGGATTTTTTATATATCTTTCTTTCTTAATACTTCAGTACAATTATAATGACGAATCACTGTTAAAATACTCCCATATAATAGAACATATTCGAACCAGTAACTAATGCGTTCAGCCTAGCATACTCGAACAACGCCACGCTGGTCTTATTGCTGTACTATTTCTTGCTAATATATTAAATATTATCAATGCCGCCATGGCAAAAAGAGATAGTGTCAGACTGTTAACGAGATAGTTGAGGAGACGTATGTACTATACCCACTATAAAAAGCGGCGTTGAGTTCCGCCATTGAAAACGGAACCTGTTGGTTATCTCTTCTTCTGATTTTTTTAAATTAATATTAGTCATTGGAAAATAAGCATCGCAAATCATTTTTTTTTTTTTCAAATGCATAATTTACATATATACAGATTAAATTCCTAAAAATGGCAAGCGAACGATTCTTATAAAGCTCCGATATCCAGATGAGCGTGGATAATAAAATTGAATTCCAATTTGTAGTCTCATTAACATTCAACGAGTTTCCAGCAGTTAATAGAACCGCAGCATTCAGCGCACTTTAGACCGTTATTAATTTTTACTTTGCATTATAATCGATATACATTATTGAAACTGAAGAATTTTTATATATTTTTATACAGTAATAATATATTTTAATAATAAATAAAAAGTTCTTTTAATTTATTTTTTATATTTTAATATAACAAGTGTTAAATATAAATAATACATGGCAGTCAAATGACTGACATTACATCATGATATATAATAATGTATATAGATTTTGAACTGTAAATTCAAATGAAAATTTCGTAAAACAGCTCGAGTGTGGTTTTTTTTAAATAAAAAAGAGACGTTATACACATGAAATAATTATTAAAATAACGAATGTATGTAACTGGTATCACTAAGAAGGCACGCCGCTTGATTAATAAAAATCACTCGCATACTAGAAATGTTCCGGAAACCAGATAATAAAATTTAATTCCAATCCCTTTGTTCAATTCTATTCAGCTTTCATCCAGGATTGTTCGTGGAGAATACGCGCTCTTGTATTTTATTAAATGTCATTATTAAATGTCATTATTCACTTATAGTGTGAAAGAAATACAACTTATATTGTTGATTCATATGATTTATTTACTGTTAGAGATGATTGGGGTGTGATTATTGTTTTTTTTTTAGCTTCACGCTGTATCCTGCACATAGCAGGGTAGACAGAGGGAGGGACCTAGTGTTAAAATACTCCATTCTCCATTTGCTTGATATTGCATGTGAAGTAATGGAACTCAACGCTGCGCTTTGTCTGGTTACCAAGGCGAATAAAGTTACAATAATTCAATCTCCCCGAGTGGGAATTGAACGCAAAATCTATCGAATTTACAAGCAGACGCTGAGCTTCTACGCTATGACGACCCTGAACTTTTCTTTATAAATCAAAAAACGCTTTCAATAATATGATGGTATGTTTAGAAATATAATTTTATTATTATACAGATATAAATGTATTCTACATTTTCTCTACAATTTGGTCCACGTGGATAAATAGAAATAATGAAGAATTGTGTATGACACGTAGTAAGCGCTTGAGGCAACTCTGACCGGCAAATACAGTGTGTGACATCGAAAAGATTAACGTAATATAAGACTACCTATATGACATTTTCTTTTTTTAAACTAAAACTTTTTATAGAAAAAAAATATCTATAATTCTAGCACATTCAACCAAATAAAATATTTATCTTTAAAATATTATTATATTTAGATCATTATCTCATGTCAAATGATTGTTCTTATCAAAATAATCTTTGGTTAGCGCAAATATGGAAAAATCTCCCTACAGATATGATAACAACATAAATATGTTGTAAAAAACATATAAGAATTTCGACGTATGGCCTCGTGGTCTGAGCGCTTGGACGGTTTTTATATTTTTTATATGTTTTTATGTTTTCTTTAAGTAATTTTTCTATGCTTAGTATGAATAAACATTTTATAAATAATAAAAAAATATATATATATATATATATATATATATATATATATATATATATATATATATATATATATATATATATATATATATATATATATATATATATATATATATATATATATTTGTGATTACTTGTTTTATAAAAGCGAAAGGTTACAAATTTTTTAATTGTTTAATTAGGAAAAAGTTAAAATTCACCAGTCGACATTGCCGCCACTAATTACCACGGCCGGTGTTTCAAATGACTCTTGCTTAGTTACAAATAAAAATTTAAAAAAATGTAGATTAAATTTCAAATATAAAATATTTATTTGTACCGTATTTTTTGCCTTCTGTCTATATACGTTTTTGTATTATATAATACATATTGTTCTATGCCATATTCTTATTGTTCTATGCCATTCATCAGAGTCACGTGGAATGCAGAACGCACGATATAGTTTTTTGAGTAAATTCTCGAGAAAATATGAAATATAATTTAGAAGCTTATTATTATTGCGTGTCGTCTATATCTACATATAGGATATAGAGGACCGTAGTATATATGAGGATCGTCGTAGCGCAGCGGCCCAGAACTTTGGTTCTCTATCGCATTACCTCATTTCGGATCTGATTTTTCAGAAATACTCCAAGTATAGCACTCTAGGCTTTGCGGTATCGATGAGGAAATGACTTGACGAAGATGTATATAAGCTAACCAACCCAACTGTATTCTTCTGCGAGCATAGCCAAGGTAGACATATTCGCGAACAACTTAAAAACGTACCCCGTTAAATACAGTCTATGTGCAACTAGCAAAAAATCTATGTAAATTTTGGATATATTATTAATAAGACGGCGGCTCTTTAGCTACACTACATTTAACCACGAAGATGAAAATGACAAAATTTTTACACAAACATTTCATAGTGTTTGAACGTCTAAGTAATTAACCATCTTAGCTTAATTAGCCATATACTAAATGTTAATGAATAAACAGAGAAATAATTGAAAATTTCGTCCTTTTTAGGATTTTGCACCTAAAAAGGAAAAACCGGCACCCTTATAAGATCACTCAGTTGTTCGTGAGTCAGTCTGTCTGTCTATCTGGTCATCTGTCCAGACCATTTTCTCATGTGGAGAAACCCAGCTGAAATGAAGCACAATGAAAGAAGCACAGAAAAAATTAAACTTCTAAGTCCACTGAAACAAGAGATATGACTGTTAAATTGGAAATTTATTGATATATCACAGAAAAAAGCCATTACAAACTTATATTTGTAGTTCATTTCGTACAAAATGAGTGGATGCGACTGCAAATTTAAATTTGTTATCTTCAGCAAAATACCTTTAGTCATAAAATAGCTACGGTAAATTCCAAGTTTCAGATATTAGATTGAAGGAACGCTTTTAATAAGCTTTCTTATGTTATAATTATTTTTTATAATGGATTTAAGTAAATTAAACGTATTTTAAATAGGGTTTTCATTTCAACTTATTAAGTAATATCCGTTCCATATTCTTCGAATAAAATACTTCTGATATTACTCCCTTAAGGACAGTAAAGATTCTATTAAGTCTATAAAATTCTTCTAATTCATTTAGGTGAATTTTTTAGCACTTTGTGAAAATTTGAAAAAAATTTATTTCAGACAGACTTTACATATTTGAATTTTAAATAATATATAAGTAAGATAGTTAAAAGATATTTCAAGACTTACAATGTAGGGTAAAAATGCAAAGCAGAGGTTTCAGTACCAATTTCATGGCTGTAGGTCAACCGTAAATGGAGCTTGACAAGTTGACAAACTTAAATCCTTAGTCGCATGTCGTGCTGATTTTATATGAAATAAGCTACTCTTGTATGGGTATACCATAAATTTCCAATTTTCAGTCCTTTTCAGATCTAACTTCTTGCTTAATTTTTTCAAACTAACATTAAGATCCCTATAGGTTTTGATATAGCAAATTGGATACAAAATGGGACAAAAATTAAAAACACACACAACACACCATCTCACACACGCTCATATCTTTTGATTTTGTTGACTTAGAAGTTTGATTTTTTCTGGGCTTCGAGGGACTACCGACATTGATATTTGACAGTATCAGCTTAATAGCACCACACGATTAGCTGATTTGCGACGTTTTAAGAAAACGGTCTTGACAGACGGACAATAAAGTGATTTGATAAAGGTTCCAATTTTTTCATTTTGAGGTAGTATGTTTTTACCTAAAAGTAGTAAAAATGTTATGTATATAGATCTTGAGTAATACATTTTTAACCACTATAAGAAATTACAAAAAGAAAGATTCTTAGTAAAAAAATCAATGTCCCGCGATTAGCACTTTCCGATGACAAAAAATCTAAGGTCTGGAACATCTGATGTGAAAGTCTTAAAGATCAGATTAATAGTAAAGAGTATGGATATGTGATAATACTTAAGCAAAAGTTGTTCAGCATAATAAAACATTTTCAGTGACGATATAATCTATAATCAAGAGTTCCAAACACAAAAGTGATGAGTCCACAAGAAGGAAGTTTTAGACACCAACTGAGTGACTAACAAACTGTGACGTTGTATCATCATATTTCATATATTCATTCATTTTATGGAAAGATACCAAATATGGCATTCTGTTCCGCCTTTTAACATATAATTTCTTAAAAAAAAATACCTAACCCGCTTTATTTATGCTTTACTATAAAACAAGAAAAATATTCATTTTACTAAAAACTAACAGAAACCCGAGTTCCGATGGTGTAATATCGGCACAGCTCTTTTATAGTTAAGGAATATTGATTCTTTATCTACAACGTCTCCCCAGAGTAACATTTATGAAGACAAGATGCTATAATTATAGCTATAGGAAATTAATTAAAACGTGTCTACATCCGGTAACTATGAACCTTATTATGTCGTCTGGATCTCTTTTGTCTATGATATATGAAATTCTTCTGCCTGATATATATATATATATATATATATATATATATATATATATATATATATATATATATATATATATATATATATATATATATATATATATATATATATATATATATATATATATATATAAACACGTCCATTGTCAGACATTTTAAATTGTACTGTCGCTCATATTACATATTCATAGTAAAATATGAGAAAAGGGTAACATACCACGGTAAGTGTGCGGGGTCCCAAATGTAAAGATGCCGAAATATTCATATAAAACGTACATATTGAAATTCTTACGTCGAATAAAACATTTTGGCCGCATAAAAGCGTCGTAACAATCAAATAATGAGCCCTCGGGTTTGCGTTGGAGAGTTTTGAAAGGGAATTTTTCATTTTATAATATGTCAATATACCATGAATATCTTAAAACGAGCTGTACTCGCATCACATGCGTGTATTTCCGTAAGAATTATAGGATATCCTCTCTTATGGTTACTAAAAATCCGTAAGGAACTTAGATATTATTAGGAATTTTGGAATCGCTGTAGTTTCGCTTGTTCGTCATCTGTCAGTCACTAAGTAACGAGTTTTAAAAAAAGGCATATCCATATTTTATATTACTATTAACATTTAGAATGTGCCGGAAGGTAGCGCGCTAGCGTCAATCCCTTATATACTGGTAGAGCCCTTATATACTGTATAGTAGTAATAGAACTAGCTATTCGAACACGGCTTCGTGCGCATGATCAAATTTTTCTGAGTCTAATGAAAATTAAAAAGTATTGTACATAATATGTTTTTTTATGTTTTCCTTTGAAATCACTATGTCTATGAAAATTTTTCTAACGGAAAATACTCGCGAGTGGTTAACTTGGGTTTTCCGCATATATAGTAAAGGAGGTTGCACCTTAAAGCTCAGTTGTTCATGAGATAAGCCCCAACAAACAGAACCACATACAGATAAAACATATTTTCATGAAAACCTTCTCCTGACAATAATGAGACGCGATGACCAAGTGAAATAGAAATCAATTTTTATATACGAGTACAATGTAAATTATTACCCTTACTTGTAAATATGACACTTATAGGTTGTTTTATGACAAAATTCACTAAGATTATTCTTATCATTAATTTATATATATTATATTTAAGGCTAAAATGTTATTCGTACTGACACGTTCTTAAAACTTTTTAACCTTGGACAATCCATTTGTCACTGTCTATAGTAAATCTTCAACCATTTATTTGTAAATCATCGAGACAAATTCAGAGATTTATCTAATATCTATCTATACTGTGATTTATCAGTAGTGTAACTGTGATATTAAATAACCTAGATTATTTTAATTTTCGTATCCCAAAATAAAAAGAAAGCCCTTATAATATCATCATATTGTTGTCAGTCGGTCTGTCTGTCTGTCGGTAAGTTTGTCAAGACCTATTTTCTTAGGAATGCTTGTAAGTACCAAATCAGAACATTAACAGTCCTGAAGAAAAAATATTCATAAAGTAAGCATAAGTAGAATATATAGCTTTTTATTTAGGTAGGACTACTTTTATAAAGTGTAGTTTTCGTTGATCTACAAACATGAAATTAGTATGGTATTTCTTTAAAATAGAGATAGTGGAAATCCTCAAAAAATATTTAAGAAGAAACAACTGATGTTTATTTCATAAATTTACACACAGATTATTTGCACTGAAATAAAAAATATATTATTTAAAAAAAAAAAAAACAGTAGAATAAACGAAGGGAACCAGTTTTTTAAGACACTCGATAGCGGATTTGATTCTCATTCGGGGGAAGGAATTATTTATTTTCCTCGTCTAGTAAGAAAGTACTGCATTCAGTTCCGCCCATCATCATACAATACCTCGAAAACGTTAAGTACTTTTCCAATACCAACAAACTATGTATTTGCGAAGCCTAAAGTGATAGATATTAAGTATCTTTAAAAGCTTTCCATTGAATTGCAAATAAAAACCCTAGAATAGAATAACGATTTATAAGCATCAATTTCAAACGAAACTTACAAATTGTTTGCACTGTTTGCGCAGCTGAGTATCGGCATATAAGATGCCATTACTGAAGTTCTCTCCATGCCTATTTATTGATTTTGCGCGATATTTTTGCCTCGATTGCAATATTTTGCATGCCTACCCATATATATATATATATATATATATATATATATATATATATATATATATATATATATATATATATATATATATATATATATATATATATATATATATATATGTATATATATACATTAGTATATATAAGAGTAAGTTCATATATTTTTTCAATAATACTACAAAATTCCACTCAGCCACATTTTACTATACGGAACCCAGGAAAGATTATAGCATAAATATTTCATAAATATTATTATTATTATAAGTAAGCATATAGTTCTATAAACACTTTTATTGTTTAAGAAGTTTTACACTTTTAAATATAAATTGAAAAAGATAAAGGACAATTTAAAAATATAAAAAAGACTCCCCCGACAGCTGTACAAGGGTCCAGGCCATCGGTGGCTAGGGCTCCAGAGTGAGGAACATCACATTACACGCCGTTTCAGCAATACTGCTTTCTATATACATCCGGTTCTTGATCCAATAGCTAAGCGATATCCTCTTAAAGTTGTTTCTGTGGCTGTGGCTGTGGTACATTTTAATATGATGATATTGAGAAAAGCAAGAATCATCAAAATCAATCAACCGATTTGATCTATAAAATGCCAGTGAGGAACAAACTTACATACATACATACATATTCTGATAAACACATTACCTTCTTTAAGTCGGCGTGGTCTGATTATAAAAAGATTTTTAATTAATTCCGCGATTTTTTTTTAAATTTTACTGAGCAATAAAATATGACTGGCAGCTTCTTATTTCTCAAAACCAATACGTCACTAGAATAGATCCAAAGATTCAGTTCAAGCGTTATTTATGGGAAAAGATACGATATTTTTTCAATCTCTCATATGCGTATAAATTGTTAAACCATTAAGTGTAATCAATCAATATAAGTGATGCGTTTAAAGATTTTTTTTTCTCGCATAAAGCAGGGTAGGTAAAGAGAACGTAGTGTCCACTCTCTCCTTTTTCCTGCCAGGGTGGGGAAATGTTAAAGATTTTTTTAAATAAACTTCAAAACTAAAACCCACCAGTACGAAATAATATTTTCATTACTTTAAAATTAATTAGAGAACTAAGTTAACTTATTCATATACATCCATATTTTTTTAGCTTCACTCTGTTATTGCAGGGTAGACAGAGGAAATTTAGTGTTAAAACACCCTTTTCCCAACTTCTCACTCAATTTTCGCCCTAGCGACTCTAACACTCAACGCTGTGGTGTATCTTCTAACCAAAGCAATTAAATGGAAATAATTCGTTACCCCTAGCGTGGAATCCACTGCTTCACCACGTCGGCCTAGCTATATACAACTATAATACCTTTTAAATATATTCATAGCAGGAAGCTAAATGATAAACAAAAATACTTTATCAAGTAAATATTATGCCAACATTCCCCTGGTATTGTATAAGATGGGTCACGCTCTAAATGACAGTGAGCACGCCATCAATCAACAGAAATATGTAAATGCGTCTTGTTCCACATCTTAAACATTACTTTGATCGCTCTTTTGTATATAATAAGAACATTTTGTCAGAAAAAATGTATACCGTTCATTATGTTGCCCATTTCTGGTTGTGTAGGTTCAAATCTCACAGATTTTTTTTTATCTGGTCAAAATTGTTGCTTCACAGAGTTCATTGGCAAAGCTTACGTACACGTATTAATAGTATCAATTATATATAATATTATATTTATTTGCTATTTAAGTATTATTTACACTAAAGGAAAGTAAAATGTATTATTACTTGATAAAAAGATTTGCTTTTGCACTATTTGGACACACGCGGGGGTACACATCTCACTAAATTGAATAACACCACACACACACACACCCCACACACGCACACGCACCGCCACACGCCACGCAAACGCACACGCCACCGCAAACGCACACGCAACCGCACACGCCACACGACACGCACACGCACACGGCACCACGCACACGCACACGCGACACGCACACGCACACGCAAACGCACCGCACACGCACACCGAAAAGCACACGCACACGCACAGGAGGTCATTGGAGAGGACAATAACTTTATACTCGCATTGATTTGGTAAGCAACTACAAACCTATGAGGCGGTAGAGAACCTCAGAAGTAAAATAACTTTTAGTTGCAAGAGGGTTGCAATAATCAAAGTCCGTACGTACGATCGCATTCATTTTGTTACATTTTATATAGAAAAGCTCTAAAAGCTCTAAAAGACCAATCGTAGATGTGGCCTTTATGAACCATTTTAGGGCGATCGTAATGGTGGCCATATTGTCTAAGACCCACAGCCCTATAGACCAAAGCCACACGTGCACTCATCGGAGATATTGAAAAATTCCTTTTCCACATGCTATCATCGCAATAACAAGACATATCAACAGATACATATATATATATATATATATATATATATATATATATTATATATATATATATATATATATATATATATATATATATATATATATATATATAATATATATATATATATATATATATATATATATATATATATATATATATAATTATATATATATATATATATAATATATATATATATATATATAATATATATATATATATATAAATATATATATATATATATATATATATATATATATATATATATATATATATATTTATATACTATATACTATCTTCTTCCACTTAGCATTATCCCAGCCTATTGCCAGGGTCTGCTTTCCTACTCAGTCTACTCCACTTTGCACGGTCTTGAGCATCCTCAGTGGTTAGTCCATTGGCTCTCATGTCGTGCGTCACGACGTCCTGCCATCGCTTCCTTGGGCGTCCGGGGGGTCTTACTCCAGGGACAGACATATCAAGGCATTTTCTTCCGAAGTAGTTCTTAGGCCGGCGCAAAACGTGGCCATACCATCTCAGACGACGCTCTTGGAGCTTATCCGCTACGTCACGGACCCCAAGACTACCTCGAATGAATGTGTTGCGTATGCGGTCAGCCCGAGTAACGCAACACATCCACCTCAGCATCTTCATCTCCGTTACGTGAAGCTCCTGAGTGTGCCGAGATAATGCTGGCCAACATTCGCTGCCGTATAGAAGAACTGGTCAGATCATGCTCTTATAGCTACGGTACTATGTAACTCATATAATAGAACATAGCATCCAAATCGCTATTTCTTATAGAGATGAGGACACAATGAAGTCACTCATTACCTTATTTTTTTTCAATTTGGTATTTACCAATGACAACAATGGTACCTTTGAAAAAACCAATATATATATATATTATGTAATATATATGTAACTGTGTTCTAAATTGGAGAACATTGGTGTCAGAAATGGAGAATTAAAACTTTTCCAAAACTTCCTTACGAATCGAACCCAACGTGTTAAAATTGGAGAATTTTGTAGTGACGATTTGCCATTGGAACACGGAGTGCCGCAAGGCAGTATCCTTGGACCAACTCTATTTATAACCTACATCAACGAATTATGCAATATAAACATGGAAAACGGTAGAATTGTGGCTTTTGCTGATGACACTGCATTAGTGTTTACTGGAAACACCTGGCATCATGCGTTCAAGGCTGCCCAGGCAGGCTTTACTAAGGTAACAACTGGTTAATTGACAATGGACTTTCATTAAATGTTGATAAAGCCAAGTATGTAACTTTCAGTATAAGAAAACCTCCAAGATTTGATTCTTCAAAACCTTCTATCATTGCCCATAATCATCTCCAAAATCAGGATAGCTGTGGGTGCCCTACTATAGACAGAGTGTCCAGCATAAGGTATTTGGGTATTATTTTGGATGAAAATCTCACTTTTGTTCCTCACATAGATATGTTGTAAAGTAGAATTCGTAAACTCATATATATTTTTAAACAATTAAGAAACGTGGCGGAGCCCCAAGTTCTAAAAACGACCTATTTTGCCTTGTGCCAGTCATTGATTAGCTATTGCATATCGTCCTGGGGTGGTGCTCACAGAAGCAAATTGCTGAAGCTCGAGCGGGCGCAGAGAGCGGTATTAAAGGTAGCAACAGGAAAAGAGTATCATTTCCCAACGAAAGAACTCTATGAATATTGCGAAGTTCTTACCGTCCGTCAACTATTTTTTCTGCAGATAATTTTGAGGCAGCACTCTGAGAACTCCAAAGAAAGTTTCTCGTCTTCTGCAAAAATCCGTTCGATACGAAAATACCGAGTGCAGAGTACTAATGTATGCAAGAGCTTTTTTAGCCACCGATTTTACTACTTTCTTGGTAGCTTCTTATTTAATCGGTTAAATAATATACTCAATATACAACCAAAAAATAAATATAAGTGCAAACGTATTGTTACGGATTGGTTATTAAAACTGTCATATGACGAAACTGAGAATATGATTAAGATCATCAAATGAAGTTTTGAAGTTCCATTACATAAATATCTAAGATTTAATTTAACACATACACACACACACGCGCACACACATACTTCACAGGACTTCTACTTCACATACATTAACTACTTAATGTTAAATTGCCAAATTAGGTCTAAACTAAATAACATTGTTAAATTTTAAATTTACTTAATATATATATGTCTTGTTTTTTAATTATATTATTAGCTTCACATATAAATAACTATAATGTTTGTCCAATCACTTTACTGTGACACTGGAAGGTAGCCGGTGCTTATAGCACAGGGTAAACCTAATTTAAGCACCGGCAGTAATATTTTTGTGACTGTCTAGCTCATGTATTTAAATGAATAATAGTTTTGTAATCGCATGGCTTATGAATAAATAAATAAATAAATAAATATATATATATATATATATATATATATATATATATATATATATATATATATATATATATATATATATATATATATATATATATATATATATATATATATATATATATATAAACTTCTTTCGTCTGTAATCGGAAGCATCGGCATCATAGTATCCTAAATCTTAAATGCACATTTTATCCATTATAATTCTATATTTCAGTAAGAAACCTGTGTCGGTACCTATTAAGTTCTATAAAATATAAAATTTTCTTTTAATTCGGTCAGCGAAAGAAATAAACAGGGTACTTATTTCGTTCAAATAAAGCGATAGAATTATTTTGATAGTTCAAGTCGGTATTTTTCTTAACCGCTACGAAAGCTCAACACTAAATTTGTTTCCAAAGTAATTCGGAGCTTCTCTTCACTTACCAAACTGATAAATGATAGATAAATATTATATAAATTTTCACATTTTATTTATTACGGTTAGTTATATGAAATTTCTCGTTGACATACAATTTTCAAATTTGGCATGGAATTAGGTCATATAGTAGAAATAAAGGAGGATTTACAGGTATATAATAAGACAAAACGATTATAAATCTTAAACTGCAGTTCGTTTCGTACATAATGAGTATATTCCGTTGAGCTATAATAAAGTTGGTACGGAACCCTCGGTGCGCGAGTACTATTCGCACTTGACCGATATTATAATATAGTTTTTAGACCTTCGCTCTTAGTCCCTAACTGGGTAGCAAGAGAGAACGGTCATAGAAGCACCAAACGCTTTCAATCCATGTAACTCCACACTTTAACATCTCGTACATGCCGTCGTCATGGTTTTTACGTGACCTTCCTCCAATGTCAATGACAATGTACCATTTTTTTTTATTATAGAAAAAAAATATAATAATAAAAGAATTATTAATTTCACAATTCAATTTTAATCTCAGCCAAATTAATTAAAAAATATTAATAAAAAGCTAAACGAAAATATTAATCATTATTATAGCAGTATAGTAATAATATTCAAATTAAGTTAGTTCCATATTACCCAAAGATACAAAGCCAACGTAAATTTGAAACTTGGATACTCATAAGGTATCCTAAATCTCACTTAGCAGGAAGTAAAACAGAAACTATATGTCAAGAGATCCTTTACAAATTGTCTTCTCGGTCCGGGTTAATTACAGTAGCTTCAATAACTGTGGCTCCATAATGTTTGTAGAGCAATATGATTAAGATAGTACATGTAGCTCAGTGACGCTACGTGGTAGAACATGAGGTTCTTATGGTTCAATTCAAATATAAATTTGAATTTATTCAGATGCAGGTTCAAATCCAGTATTATTAGTATTGTATCCAATAGTATTGTTTCTTTCCTTAGTGTAGAATAAAATTTTCAACGTTTTTTTTTTGCTTGTAGGTTAAAGTAATTTTGTAATTTGACTTTGTTTTTTTTATCGAATGGCTATTTTATCAATTGACTAACAACCTGGCGAATCAATTAAAATTAGAAATGTTATCGAGACTAGTTACAATATTATATTATACTATAGCATATAAGCTGTGAAGTTAGCGACTATGAATAGTTTTTAGGAATTTTTATTATATATACATGTAATAAAACTATGAAACAGGTTAACTTACATGAAAAAAACAAAAGAAAATGTTTTCTAGAGTTCTTTATAGAAGTAACAGAAGCTATTTATGATTTTTGTCTGTTTGTGCGTTGTTCAGCTTTCACGTAAAAACCACGAGATTTTGATTATTTCCTTTTATTATACAGTATGTTTTAAATGACTACAATATTTATATATCCTGTAAATAGCTGGGTAGGCAGATAGAACATTTTTGGCTATAGCGTATAGAGTGGTGGAATTCAACGCCGCTCTTTCTCTTTAATTCTCCCCAAGTGGGAATCGACCTGGAGATCGCTTTTACAATCAGCCGCTGTGCCACGAGGACTTCAAATATACATACAATCATATGCAATAAAACAATAAAAAGAAACATTCAAAAAGCTACTTTTTGAAGTAAGTTCAAAACATTGTTTTATAATATAATAAAAAAATTTCATTCCAGCTTATTGATCTCTCACAAAGTTAACGAAGAAAATGGAAAACGTAGAACATGACAATATGTCCTCGGAAGAAAACACATTTAAGCTTCAGGCAACATTGTCTTCCATTTTTAAGTTTACTGAATACTTTTATATAATACAAATAATATATACTTCTGCACTAATGTTATAAAGCTGAAGCTTTCGTATAGTTGAACTGTTGAAATGTTGATCTCAGAAACGCTGGCACAAATTGAAAAATATATTTATGTCGAAGGCTATATGGCTATTAGCTATAATTTAATATCACATTAGTTGACGAGGGTTTTCCCACAACTTCTCGCTGTTTACTTTTTGCAGGAAAAATTGTAAATTGCCAGAATATATTTGATGGCAGTCAAATTTTCATCCGATTTATTTAGTCTATTTAAACATTTTTCTCGATTGGTGATAATTATATTTACTCTTTTCTCTACACTAAAATTCTTGGATATGTTGCTTATCTACAGATTAGCCCAATCAAGTATAAACATACAACATAGCATTGAGTGGGTATGACAAATTTATATATTTTTTTTGGCTTCAAACATGCGACCAAGCTCCACATTTCGTCCACAATTTCAATTGATATCCTTGAGCTATTTTATTCATACTTTATGACCACTGTAAATAATATTATAAAAATATGCAAAATGTTATATGCGGTATACAGGGTGAATTTAAAAGCAAAGATTTTCTCACATTGTAATAGTACAAAGTAATAGTACAATGAAGCTTGACTTATACAAATCGATGCTGAAATTGGATTTTGGTTAACTAAGACAGGAGAAGCATTTGTTTGTTCAATCAGAATGTACTCCACACCTAAATATACAACCATGGTCTACAATCTAACACAGTAACTTGACATTTAATAATGTATTCCATAGTACTAATGTTAGAAGCCATTGTGGCACAGTGCCACAGCCTCTTATTAGTCAATACGATAATTTTAGATTCAATTCTTACTTGGGGAAATAATTAATATAAATTTAAACGCATTAATCGCGTATACTATAGGACTATAGATATTTTGGAAACCCTACATTTCGAACAGTCGCACTACAATGCAGTAGTTCGTGGTCAAGTTTAGACTGAGGTGGCATTCCCCTGACAGTTGATAGAATTATTATATCAAACTACTGCCTACGGCTTCTACGTTACGTTGTACTGCAGTATTAGAATTATATATAACAGCAATATCTTAAAAATTGGGCGTAAAGTGACTAGCGAAGTGTCTTAAGACTAATTTTCTCTCTGTAATGCGTTTTGCAGGAAAAAGCATGATAGAAAAAGCATATATTCCTTTGCTTATTTATTTACTAATGTATATTTATTAATGTGTTATGTTCCCACACTACCCGGGGATCGCTTAGCCAGATTTCGCGTAACTTGTTTACTTCATTCCATCATATCTAAGGATTGTAATAGCAAGAAATGTAAAACGTAGTGTCATTTTTCATGTTTTAGTTCATGTTAGTTTTAATATTAAAATAAATATTCACTCTTGTTTTCTCACATCGAGCAAGTAGTCACCATTTTAATTATTAATTTAAATTGTAATTTTTAATAAAATATTTTAAAGATTTGGTTTTTTTGGATCCTACGCTGTCACCGTACTTAATTGGCGCAGTCGGTAGGATACTCGCGGGCCGGGTCGCGAGCAACGTAATTTAAATTTCTTACCAAATTAACGTCGCGGTCCACCCGGGTGGCTTTCAAACGCCAACCAGAGTATTCAGAATCTACGAGGCGGCGCAGCGAGGCGTATCCAAACATTGATACACCGAAGAAGACCAGATTTGTATGTAAGTACATTAGAATCTTTCTAGTGATTGCATACCCGTAGTTTTAGATCCTTATATTTTTATCCATATCCAAGATTTCCCTTCAGAGACAATTGAAGACCCCTAGGTTTAGTAATTATAGTAGCAGAACGCGTTCTCAAAACGCATCGTAATATAAATTTAGAATATAATATTATAGTATCTAAAGAAAATAGAAAAAAATAAAAAAATATCTCATTTAGATATCGTTTTAGGAGTTTTATTATATTACAAAAAAATTACCTTATACACCTAACGATAACGAATTAGTAGAAAGGCTTCATTCCACACTATTAGAACATACAAGAATTCTTAAATTAAGCCAAAAAGTCGTCAATCTCATGCGTTATTCTGTCTTAGCCTATAATAATTCTATCCACAGTTTCACTAAATGCAGACCGATAGATATTATCACTGAACACTTCGATCCTCGTGACCCCGTAGATATAGATTTGATAGAGCAATTACTACAACAGTACATACTAGACCATCGTGACCGTATGAAAAAAGTTTACGATATTATTAACGACTCCTCTTTGCATCGACGAACTCTAATAATTGAAAATTTGAATAAAAATTTAGAAACCGAGACTCTTTACTTACCTGACCAATAGTACCTAATAGTGCTCGATTGTTACAGATTTATGATCCTGATATCGACCCTGAAAAAAGCAGAAGTATTTAGTAATTTTAGAAATTTGGAACCCGGACAAGTCATATCCTACTATCATTCTTTTGTCCAATGCGTAGATTAAGTTAAAATCCAATATAGCTTAGATTCTGTTATGTTGCAAATAATGAATACTAAGCCTATTCTTAGAAATAGAACGCTTTCTCCTTTTCAAATGCATATTCAATATCTTAAAGTTAAATTAGAAACCGCTTCCCAACAGCCAAAAACCTTTGAAGTCAATCGTGTTAATAGAGGACTCATTGACGGATTAGGATCTGTAATAAAAAATATTTCTGGTAATCTCGACTATACGGACGCCATAAAGTATAAGACGCCACAAAGATATTAATTGACTAGAGAAAAATAATAATCTACTGATTAATGAAATTAAAAATCATATCAGCTTCAATAAAAACTGGATGTCTCAAAATACTGATATCATAAATAAATTAGTAATCAAAAACAGTTAGAGTATTTAGTTAAAAATTTAAGGAATAATGAATTTGTAACTTTTTATGGAATAAACATAAATTTTCTTAATTTTGGGAGATAACATAGAAACTATTTCTAACGAATTATTTCGATTGGAAAATTTACTCGCATTTATTCGTGTTAAAAGTAATCATCACTCTATGTTCACTTTTAGTATGTACCAGGATATTATAAGTAAATTAAATACACTCTATAAGAAAAATGAACTTTTAAATATTAGTTTCAGAGATTATTTCGATGTAATACAAGTAGGATATTATTATAGTGCTAGAGATATTATTTTAGTTTACAAATTTCCGATTGTCTATCCTAAAAATTATATTTTATATCACTTGTCCCCTGTACCAAACGTGAATCATCAAATCCTTATCCCTCCTCAACCTTATTTGTTATTGTTTATTCACGAAAAAGATTTTATGTACATAGAGGCTGAATGCCCGAAGATCGGTGAATCATACTTATGTGATCATAAACTAAACTACAAACAAGAAAAACAGCTAGATTGTATCGAGCGCCTCATAACGACACAGCAGCTGCAAAGTTCCTGTCAGTACACATCGATTATCCTTACTACAGAAGCAATCGAACAGTTGGACGACAGACATTATATTATCACCATTCCAGAACCAACTAAATTGAAACTATCGTGCAACCCGCAGAAATACATAAAAATACAGGGAAGCTATCACGTAATGTTACCAGCAGGATGTTCTATACAAAGTACGCCATTTACTTGAATTAATAGCAATAATAATATAAAAGGACAAGCATTGGAACGTATTGATTTAACAAGTATTAATACAACAAAAAAGGAAAATTCTGAAATAACACTGAAACTTAACTCAATAAATTTGACCGACATCCTTGAAGCAAATAGAAAAATCTCCGCACAACAAACTTTTTCAAAAATATCTACAATATCTGATAGCCTTTATCATATAACAATTCCGCTATATGGAATAATTTTGACAGCAACTATAATAACTATCTTCATTATAATTGCTAAAATTCATAAGAAAATTCTTAAACGAAAAGCATCAACCGCAAGGGAAATATCGAAGAAAGAAGCTGGAACCCCAGATCCAGTGGAACATATACTCCAGCACTATTCGAGATCCAAAGACTCTGAATAGGTGCTGTTCTTCAGGAGGGAGGTGTTACGTTCCCACACTACCCGGGAATCGCTTAGCCAGATTTCGCGTAACTTGTTTACTGCATTCCATCAAATCTAAGAATTGTAACAGCAAGAAATGTAAAACGTAGTGTCATTTTTCAACTAAAACAATTTTTAGTTCATGTTAGTTTTAATATTAAAATAATTATTCACTCTTGTTTTCTCACATCGAGCAAGTAGTCACCATTTTAGTTATTAGTTTAAATTGTAAATTTTAATAAAATATTTTAAAGATTTGGTTTTTTTTGGATCCTACGCTGCCACCGTACTTAATTAATGTCTTTTCTAGTTCATTTTATGTCATTTTGAAACAAAGTAACGGCGATACCAAACGGTGATTCGGTTTATGTCCAATTTTATTAAAATACTATTTGTATCTATATCTGTATCTGCAAGTTACTTTTGGTGCTTTTTTTAATTTTATTTTTCCCGTTTTACGGGGCAAGTTAAGAGAGACCAAATCACCTGACGAGATGCTTTATCAAGTGACTTGGTCATATGTAAATATGTAAATAGTAATTTCATCCTATTGGGATTTTCAATATAATTAAAAAATATTAATAATTTAAAATAGAATTGTAAATGAACGTAAATAACTACAATATCCTTATTCTTACTTATCCCAAAATGATTATTATTTATTCACTAAAAGGTATTAACGGATATAAAAGGTATTAAAAAGCTTTTCACTATGGGTAGATAGTGAAAATACATTCTGTACGCAAACAACAATTATTTTTAACTAGCGCTAAAAAACTAACTGACACTTTTATTACTTAGACTTAACTTCGCATAGGGGCTATTCTGTACTTAATAACTAGGTGCCAATTACATAATACTTTTCCATATAAGTTAGTTATACTTTTAAAAATGCCAAAATTGGTTTGCTTTTTCTTTCTAGATGTCTCACGATATATGTAAACTTTCTCTGCTCTCTGCCAAATTATTATTCTGAACTGATTCTGAATTTCTGACTTTTGTGTCCCGCTGAGGGTCTTGCGCCGGTTTATCTCAAGTCTGAGACATTTACTTTAGTAAACTATTAAATTACTATTAGTAAACCGGTGGTAATGTTTTTGACGTTCAAAAAATGAATCACGTATTCTTACTTTGAACACAATTATTTGATTTTGAAACGTAAAGAATTTTTTTTAAAGCTGAAATTAATCTATATACATGTCTATATAGTTAAATTTGAAACAAATATAGTAAACAACAATGGTCTAACAGAACAACAACGTCTAACTTATCATGTTATTTTTTATTTGACTTCTCTATGAATATTGAGCTAGCATTAATCCGTTAGTTGCTAGAACAATAATCTAATCAAACTACTGTCATCGATTTTGAAGTTGCTTCGTTTCCTGTCCTAGATTCTATCTAGGCAGTGTCATTGAAAGTGTCTTGACACTTTCCCTTATCGATTAATCTAAAGCAAGCTTACGATTCTGATATCGTATATCGAATATTATATTACAGACAGAATTTTGATTAAATTAAGAACAACGCACAATTTTCACGTTGATTTTCAAAAGTATAAACAATAGCAAGAAATAAAAAAATAAGAAAGTAAACTTATTATTCTCTATTGTGTGTTGTGTTCTTTTTTCTTCACGCGTTATCCCACTATAGCACAATAGGCCAAAGCACACAAAAGTGAAACACACAAAAACATTCCTTATTTTTCTTGTTGCTACGCTAGTTCGGTATGTTGCATGTCGAGAGACACTAAACGAAAATATGATACTTTTAAGTATCATAGTAAATTATACTTTCTACTTACTCAATAAATATATACATATGAATTCTATTTCAGTGTATAAACTATTATCACATTATTATTATTGAAAATGGACTAGGGAATTGCGTTAGCCGTAATTTGAAAGTTTCGGGTCCGAAAGGGTCCGCGTGGTCAAAGTTCCGGTTATCTTGAAGGCATTATCGAGTGGCACTTGTGGTAATCACTGACCGAGTTTCAACTTCATTTAACTTAACTTATATATCAACACTGTGTTCAACAGACGGTGCTTTAGTAATAGGTGGTGATTTATAATTTCATTTATTATAATATAAAATAATTAAATACATATAAATATATATATATATATATATATATATATATATATATATATATATATATATATATATATATATATATATCTATATATATATATATATATATATATATATATATATATATATATATATATATATATATAATGAATACGAAAAGCAGTCAAATGTTAATATTTAGAATATACATTAAAGTATGATTTGTTACCCGAAGGCCTAGGTGATATAAATTTGCTGCCTGCACCTGCGTGTCTAGAAAATTTCTTCGTGACCTTTTTCTCATTTTATTAAGTAGGCTCATTTTTTGGGTTTTGTATATTAAATGGAAATAAACGGAACACTTATAAGATCACTTTATTGATCTGTCTGTCTGTTTTTTTCTCGAAAATTGCATGGAGATATAAAATGTCCGGGTCTATAGTTCCTTGGGATACATAAGGAAATGTATAAGGCGACGCAATCAAAAGAAATTATCGCAAAAATTATTTGTATCAAATTTTTAATCAAAATTGGAATTGAAAAAATCCAAAATTGGAAATTTATAGGTATAATATAGGAAAAAACTACTACAAAGTTATATCTAGTAGTCTGTAGTTCATTTCGTACAAAATTAGTGCAAATTTAAGTTTAGCAACTCCTATAAATTGTATTTTCCGTTGATCTTTAATTTTGAAATTGGTACGGAACCCTCAGTGCGCACATCCACCTCACTCTTCACCGATATTTTGATATATCTCAGCCCCGTAAATGTAACAAAATCTATCTACTATAATAAGTAAGTCAACACCTACTCCCTAATCGCTAAAAAGTGAACTACGACTTATATTAGAGGTCTCCCCATCTACTACACCAATACATAAAATATATTTTTATTTATTTGGTTTTATTTTACCTTGACACTGCATCCTGAGTAGACAGAGGCCACGTAGTGTTAAGACACTTCGGTCCCCACTTTCCGCTATATTTACGAGACACTGCGTTGAGTCGCGGAAAAGAGCGAGGAAAACGAAAATAATTCCGCTCCCCAAGTGGGAATTGAATATATATAAATTCTATACATTGTGTCGTTTTTGTTTTATTAATAATTGTTGATATTTATAATTCTATCAAAATCTCATCACATAATGTTGTAGCAGCATTGTCATTTTATATATTTTATCAGAAAGTCAGTCAGTCACCAGTTTCTATAAAACATCTTCACATAGCTCATAAATAACTATTATTCCCCGAGAGACGTGACCCATCTATTCAATGGTACACACCAAATACTTATATGGACCGGACGAAATTTATTAAATATTGAAGGACGGTCTTCGGTTGATAACCGCCAAAAAATGAATTCGTACCGATGGACGTCCCTAGTGGAATTTCTCTTTTGAGATTACAATTTAATTATTTTGCTAAACGTTTTCAATATTAAAATATTGGAAAATGTGTAAAATATTCCTTCGTGTAAAATTGTATGTGTATTCCTTCGTGTAATGTGTAAAATTAAAACATACTAACAAGTACCTAACGTGTTGTCATATATATTTAAGTATATAATTTGTAAATGATTATGTAAATACAAAGCTAGCGTATATTTTGTTTATATAGGTATTCATAATACATATAGCAGGAAAGACAGAGAGATATTAGTGTTAAGACACTCCAAGCTCCTTATATTTTGGCAGCATTCATTATTTGTTGAGTGGCGGTACTCAACGTGTCACTTTGTCTTACCAAAGCGGAAATAAAGATAATTCGTTCCTCGGAGTCAGGGTGGAGTCGATCTCACGTCGCTTATACTGTTTTCCCTGGTCAATTCTATGGACGGTGTATAGCGTAAAAAAATATATAAATTAAAATAATAAACGCTTATGATGAATCTAAGTTGTTATTATTTAAGTTAAACAGTATAAAACTAATTCGAACATTTTAATAATTTATAACCTTTAACTTTTACATGAATGGATGGATTGGCCATACAAAAAATGCCAAACGTATGATTATTTCATAACTTTATTATTATATAAAAATAACCATTTGTTGTTGTATAAAAATACTAGCGGGTATTCGCGGCTCACGGCTTCGTCCTCTTAAGCTAGCTAGTTCGCGTTAATTTAAAAATTTTATACCCACATCACAATGTAATTCTTCGATTTTCTCGTCGTCTTTTTTTAAATCACTCTTGTCTATAATAAAAAATTGTGATCACAATACTTTATATGTTTTTGTATGTTTATATTAAAACGTAAACGTCTATGTAAACGTATACGTAATCAACATATAATCTGTAAGCAGATTATGTTCTAGCTTTTCTATTAATAGCGTAAAACACACCCTCTCTGTTCTCACAATTGAAATTTGTAATGAAATTCATATTAACCTTATTTATATTTAATTTACTGGAACGCCATAAATAAAAGAACTAAATTAAATTATTTTAAGGGTTTCGTTATATAACGTTAGTTCCACTATATATTTACAATTTTTTTTATTAACATCCTTTTTTAGCGCTCACTTATGTTATATAAAAAACTACATGTGAAATATATATATATATATATATATATATATATATATATATATATATATATATATATATATATATATATATATATATATATATATATATATATATATATATATATATATATATATATAATATATATATATATATATATATATATATATATATATATTAAGGTATTTAAATCACAACGATATTGAATAGTTATAGTTGAGTAGTAGTAGTGGAACCCACTAGACAACATAAGTGGACACTTGGCGAAAAATTATAATGTGCTTGACCCCTTTGGATTACCCTAATATAATATGTATATATTGTACATAAATAAACCTCCCTCTTGAACCATATTACCTGTTAGTTAAAATTTTGATTTACCATATCAAGTATATTTTATCATTGTAGTGGGATTTGTACTAAGTGAAGCAAACCAAGTTAAATATATACAATTATACGTCTTAATCTTGGCAAGTGCCCCCAGCGCCTGACCCTTGGCGGCCACTTCAATGTATATTTCACTCACTCTCAAATCCACGTTGTAACTACACTAATTTATTAGGCGCCACTCGTTAGACTTTTTCTACGTTATGGCTTTCTATCAACATTTATTATTGTTATATGTTTAAAAGAACTCTGGGGTGGGCACAGACCCGTTACGCCTATGTTCAGCAGTGGGATATGGACAAAATAAAACTCGTAGCGCTACATTACCAGAACTACTGTAATGGAAATATTAATAACAACGATAAATATTACGAAAATGGACAAATTTGATCTTTATACATGAATATCGAAATCAAAACGAGGACTTATCGATCCACGTAACAAGTAGCAATGAACTGTTGAATAGGATCCTAAATTGGCATGCACCTGCTGCATGACAGCTACGAGTATTATGTAGTGGACATATGGAAAGAGCTTTGTATATACATTTCGATTCGAATTGATGCAATTTGAATTTTTTTAAAGTGAATTTTATTAGTTGAGTTATAATCTATCAAAACTTTCCTGTAATTTTTAAATAACTGACTAAATAAATTAGAATGTAATTTAGTCTACAAGCAATGTTTATAAAATTTCATATACATACATGCATATATCTTTTATATCCTTCTATCTATCTTTTATATCCTTCATTCTTTATATCCTTGACTCATATACTATATATTAACTTATATACCAGAAATTGTTTAAAATGGTGTTCCCTCCATTAGATTGCTTTTTTGAGTACTAACCTAACCTAACTCAAGTAAGTTAAAGACATAACAAAATTTGTTATTAAATTATTTTATTATATAAATTATTTATTATTTAGCTATTTCCTATTTCCTACACCGTTATAGAATAAGTAAAGAAACTGTGCTATATAGGTAAGACAATCGTAATTCCATCACCTAATTTCAGATGAATACTGCAAAAGTAGAGCAAGCTAACATCCCAGCATTTGAAATCCATTAGCAGAATCCCTTGGTAAGGTCTTTCGCTATTTTTTTGTATCTCAGTTCCAAGTAATTGAATTCGAAAAACATTCGGTGTGAGACAAAGTCAACGATAATGTTATTTATTGGCTTCACGCTAGTCCTGTAAATAGTAGAGCTCTTCCATTCCCAAACAAATTCACAATATAACGTGCCAGAGCTTGAAAATTAAAATAATAGATTCCACTTGTTAATATATATTTTTTTTATTGTATGATTATTTATAAATGCATAATAAAACAGAAGCTACCAAGTCATAATGGATACTAAAAAGTAAGAAACCATGAAAATGAGTTTATAACTTATAGGCACTTAAAATATCTGGAAGAGGGTCATTCAAAGTGACATAACTTCGGATCTACTTGGTAATATCATTTTTTAAAGTACTTCAAATAAGTATGAAACAATCTAATATATATATATATATATATATATATATATATATATATATATATATATATATATATATATATATATATATATATATATATATATATATATATATATATATATATATATATATATATATATGTATATATATATATATATATATAATATATATATATATATATATATATATATATATATATATATATATATATATATATATATATATATATATATATATATATATATATATATATATATATATATATATATATTATATATATATATATATATATATATATGTGTAATAGCAGATATCAGATATAATAAAAGTATAAGAACTAAGTTTAGTTCAAAATTAGAATCTTTAAAATTGTAAGAATCAACAATATTTTAATTCTAGCTTAAAATAATATAAAGGTAATTTTTTTATTAGGTGTATTTCTTATATTTTATAAAAGTCTACTAAGATATCTAGGCAGAATCATTTTCCGAATATCTTACGTGAGACTGACGATAAGTTTTCGTATCGATTGACAATTCAAAGGTGTTTCGACGGGAAAAACCTTCCGAAGTAGAGGCTGCCGAACCATATCATAAGGGAAATCTATGGAAATACTATCTTCAAGCTCTATTTCTAAAAATATTATATATCACATATTTTATATATTATCAATTACTTACTGTTAGGTTATGAAAACTATACTGATATAATAAATGTGAGAGTTAATTCGGTTGAACGCGCTAATCTAAGATTAGAACTTCTGGTTTAAAATAAAATAAATATTTGTCGATAGTTCCTATCGAGGAAGGCAATAGGCTGTGTTACATAACGTTAATGTTTTATGTTGTTGGTTTTTTTTTTATTTTAAACCCACTGTGTACAACCATTTGTGGTCAGAGTTACCTCGGACACTTAGAATGTGACTTCTGTCATACGAAAATCTTAGTTATTTGCGCTATATATATATATATATATATATATATATATATATATATATATATATATATATATATATATATATATATATATATATATATATATATATATATATATATATATATATATATATATATATATATATATATATATATATATATATATATATATATATATATATATACATATTGTGTTTTTATGTGTCAGGTGACGCTGATTGCAAAAATCAATACCATTCCAATGCCATTATAAACACTCATTGAGCTTAGATAAAAATAAAGTACTACACACCATTGATGGTCCTCGAACTTGTGTCAAGTGGAATTGCTATATTAAAGGCGCTGAAGATGATTTTAATTGTTTTCGTTATTTCAATTGACAATTGTTAAGGGAACTAATATATGAATCATTCATTAAATATACCAATACCTATATATTTATTCAATATATGTACATATACTGGGCATTTTAAGCGATTTTGCGATTTAAGCGAATTTGAAGCGATTAAACTTAATGACAATTTTATTTTATTTATAAGTAGCAGAACATACGTTTTCCTACTATCTTCCGATTACAGCTGAAATTAGAATTGACATTGAAATTTTATTGTAGATTAATTATGGTTAAGAGTTATCAGATGTAAGGTTTTATTGAAAATAAACATCATCGTGAGTAAATATATATGATACGAATACGAATACGCTTGTTCGATAAATATTATTAACACTATAATGTACTTATGTGATCAATGCTCATACCTTGAGCGGATTATTAATAGATTCTGAAGCTCATATCGCCAGAGAGTAGGCTCATAAGGAGGCTGTTTATTCAATATGTTTAGCAAATGTGTAAATATATGAGAAATTTTCAGTAACTTGGCCCATACTTAATATTATACCATTGCTAATATAGTAACATTTTTTGCAAAAAATAAATACTTATTAGGCATTTAAAAAAAATCACTATATATTTAATGTTATATGCACTTCATTGCAAATTGTATTTAATAACAACAGCGTTTATTTACTGTACTTCCAATTAGGTCCAATTAAATTGGGGTCTGAGTCAAATTGTTCATTTTTTTAAATAAGGCAAAAACGAGAGAACAATATGGCATAAAATTATTAAAGAAGTTAATTAGTACTGGTTTCTTTAATAGGAAATTTCACTCTTTCTACACTCTAGCTTTTCATTGTTAACATGCTTCAAAGGTTTTTAAATAACAAAGCAAGTTGGTACAAATATAAACTTGAATGTATGCGCAAACCGTCATGTGCATACAAGGTTCTCCTGAGTCCGAAATCGACCTGTCAGTGTAAACACTTTTAAGCAAATATACGAGTAGAATGCTCGTGGCGGTTCTAAAACGTGTGAATTAATTAAAATATTGTAATGAAATTGTTAGATATCTTTGTTTATTTTTATATTATTCTTTGAATTCGATTTTTTCAAAATAATTAGTTGTGTACAGCGTGAAAATATGTGTACACTTTGTCCAAATTATATATAAAGTAAGTCAGAAATGTTCAAATTTAATCAACTCGTGAGTTGATATATTATACTATGCGTGAGTTGATATAAGAAACTTCAAATCTATTTAAAAGTAAAGTCAAATGCCTCAAAGATCTTATCACTACAAATTAAAAATTGCTAGCAACTTTTCAGAATCAAAGTGAGCACCAAAAAGTTTAGGACCAGTAAATGTCGCAGAACAAAAAAAGACAAATAGAAAATCCTCTTAGAATTTTCTTTGAAATTTAAATTTTTGAATTTTAATACTACTGGTATTAAGAGATACAGTATTTAAAATTGTTAAGTTATACTAAAAAAATATCAATTATTAATATAATATAATATAGTATTTTTTTTTTAATTTTTTATTATATTTAATAATTTCATTTTATCATTAAAAGAAAAATACGTTTGTAGAGTTCTCAAAGTAATTAATTTATTAGCGCCTTATAAAATTGTAATGCAATGGTTTTAATGAACAACTGAATTTTGTGTTACAGCGAAGTAAATAAAAAAATACATTTTTATTTCAAGCTTATCAAGTTATGATAAAAAAAATTATTATATTAAAAGATAATTTTTCTATATATTTTTTATTTGTTAATAAATAAAAGCTTACCTGGCATAGATATCTGCCTTCTCATTCCGATAACCTGGACAGCACTCAGCGTGAGCAGCGACACCTAAAACACACACTGAACACGAAAACTTAGCACAAACTTTGAAAACTTTGAACTTATTTAACAAAATAATAAAAAATAGCCTTATAACTATTAAAATATTATTAATATATATTTATAATATTTTCTATTTATACAATTTATATATAAAATAAAAACACTTTAATATTATTTATCGCGAATGCACAAAAAGTATCCGGGTGCGATTTAAACGGTCCGCTACGGAGGCGTTGGTCTGAGCTTCTGGGGAGGTTGTAGGGCGGCAGCGGCGCTGGGCGGCGGCGCGACGGCCGCCCTAGGCGCGCCCAGTACCAGGACCGCATAACCAACAAGGAGATCACCGAGCACGTGTGTTAGTAGACAGTGCGCATGCCCGTGGAAAGTGAGACGTAGATATTCTAAAAATAAGGGTGTGAGTGAAACGCTGTAATCTAAATCGGGAAGAGCCAAGCAGTCTGTAAAGTTAACACTGATTTACCCCACGCGTTAGAGCTTAGACGTTTTGCGGAACATTTTATTTATATTTAAATGTAGATTGGATATTGTTCTATAATATATATATATATATATATATATATATATATATATATATATATATATATATATATATATATATATATATATATATATATATATAATATATATATATTATATATATATATATATATATATATATATTATATATATGTTAAGCTTTACGCTGTATCCGGCATATAGTAGGGTAGGCAGAAGGAACCTAAGCTATTAAGCTACTCTTAGCCAAAGTTACATCGCGTATTGAATGGACAAAACTTAACGCCGCGTTTTATCTTATTGCCTGAATGAAGAAATGAAAATAATTTATATCACAAATGTAAACCAAACCCACAAATATCGCATATACAGTCAGACGTTATGGTACTGCGCCATGACGGCGTCACAAAATCGTTTAAAATAATACACTTTTCTTGAGTAAATATCAAAAATAACGACAACAATTTAGAATATTTAGAAAAAATATTAATTAAGAAAAAGTAAAAATATTGTTAGAGTTTCATCAGTAATCATTCAGCACTATCGTTAGGTTCTTCGTCAAGAAGAATCTAACGAATCCAAATTCTATGTTCGTGTTTCATGATGATAAAGGACTTAAAAGTGGATAAACTTCTCAAATTCTATTTTATAGCTTATTAAAGCTTAAAATAGTAATAAGATATGAGTACAAGAATCTTCTTATCAATGAAAGTTAAAAATACCTTGTGAAGCGAATCGTTTCATAACGTAGTTTTATAAAGTTTTACTCATTCTAACTTTGCTAAGCGGATTTATTTTAATAAGGACGAAACTTGGCTTATATATATATATATATATATATATATATATATATATATATATATATATATATATATATATATATATATATATATATATATCATAGTTATATATTTGACTTTCATGAAATATCACCTACGTGGAATAACTTATAATAGATATACATATACATATTGTTAACATCCCTTACGGTTTCACCTCATGTTTAATTAACTAACCGGCTATTTTCGGTAATTTATTTATAAATGTTAGAATAAGGTAGTAATACGAAGCTTGAGCTACTGTAGCAATCTGCCATGATGCAGAAGAGGATGCCTAGTAAAAAAAACTGGTACTAACCGTACATCGATAATTATTTTCGACTAATATATTGTTTCTTCACGATTATACCTGTATATAAATGTCTAGATATCTATGTATATGCTCATTATTGCTAATAAAACAAGAAATGAAAAGTTTCACTAGAAAATACTGCATTAAAATAGCTTTATTTCTTAATATAAATATTAAAATTAATCCATATTTTATTTCCAGTTTCGTTTCTCCAGTTGAGTGTACACATGTACATACAAAAAGCGGAGAACGGAGTGTTTTTACTCTAGATTTCAAAAAATGAAAAATACATCTATTTAATATTATTAATTGCAATTATTAACATTACCCTACAAAATTATTCAGCGCTACACTATAGTGAGGGTTCCACCCTCTATCTTATCTCCCCCAGCTACTAAGCTACAGGTGAAATCTAACACAATCGGAAATGGGAGTACTTCTAATCGTTTATGCCATCCTGGTATTTCTAACCTTATTACTAAATCCGTGTGGCGTTTAGGGATGGGCTTTGATCGTTCTAAGCTTGCAAGTATATATTTCAAGTTCCGAATCATTAGAGATTAGGCACGTTTAAACGTATCATTCAAATTCATATCATTTTTATTATAGATTGACTAAGTAAACAGTAATTTATACAGTAAATTAGATTATTATTATTATTATTATTATTATTATCTCTACATTTAATTAAAATTGTTAATCAAACGTAGAGATGAGGTAAAGATAAATTAAGTAAAAAATAAAAAAATTATAATGTCATTTTTTTTCACGTAATCTAATTATTTTATAGCGATTATAAGGCATATAATGAAATTACTAACAACATTGAGGATTTAGATGTAGCTTTTTATGCCATACACCGCTTTTAACATAAAACACGCAAAAGCTTAACTCACTCTATTGTTTAGCGTATATTTTTTTATGGTTAGTATCTTTATAATATTTATTAAATATATTTGATTTCTGTTAATATTTTTCTATGTTCGTTTTTATTTAAAAAACCGTTTTTGGTTATTAATTTTTTTAATACTTTTTTGTTACATAGTATAACTTAATCTAGAACTTGCCTACCTCAAAAAAAAATCACCAATCACGTATATCGTTGGAGCATGTTCACCTGTAAATGGAAACGGATAGTAGCGGATAGCGAAACACCATACTAAAGGAAGAATACAGCGTGAATCTGAATCGAATCGAAATTGTGTATTTCAAATGCATTGACATTTAAACAGACGTTTCAAGATGTAGTCACAAATAGAAACTAAATATAGACTTACCAAGAAATTTATTTCTGGAGACATCGGAGTATGCATTAGTACTACTATCCCATTGAGTTTTAAATATATTTGTATCAGTTTATTTATGTTAAATACAAATATATAAATAATTAATTTCACGAGTAATATTGTAGAAATTATTACGACAAGATGGCGTCGGAAAAGCAAACTGACAAAAACGCTTTGTCACCAATGCGGAAAGTGTAAGCGGAAAGTGGACGAAAGGAATCTGTACATGGGTTTTTTTCTGCCAGCCTTACTTTACGGGAAAAAGGTAAAAGAAAATTGAATTAATACTACTGCTACTGTCAATCTATTATAAATATTATAAAATAAATTAATAAATAGGCAAAAAACTGGGTAGGCAAAGAAGAGCGTAATGTTAACAGACTTCGGTACGAAGTCTTCTTTTAATTCATTCCCCCGTACGGAAATCGAACCCTCAACCGCCAGTGACATTTACCGTCATACGCTGTGCCATTTTACATATTTCATAATGTGTTATTTATCTGCAATTAATTCAGACTCAAATATACGTCTAATGATATTAATACGAATCTAATTAAATTAAACCAACTAGTCAATACCAAATTATAAATAAAAAAATAAATAAAAAATGGCCTCTTAATTTTTTTTTTAATATCACCAATAGTACAAAGCTTCAATTGTAATTCGAACTGTCATTCATTACATTGACAGCACTGACAGTGACGACGTCACGGACGTCATACACTGCCCCAAAGTACCAGGCGAGCATAACACGCGAGGAGCTTCCAAAATAGTCCGCTCCCAGAACGTTCAGAAATAAACGTGTTGGAAACAACGATTGTAAAATAGAACGGCTTGTTGGTTACTGCTATAAAAGTTATTTTTACTTTGTTTTAGTATTGTAAGTATTGTTTTGACAAAAGAAAGAACCAAGTAAAAAGAAGAAGAAAGAATTTTGTTTTTTTAATTAGGTTATATTATAAAACTCATTACGTTCGAAACTCTTGTAAGTTATGTAATTCATCTAATATGTATATTTTTTTATACCTATTTCACTTGTTTAATACCTATTTTAATTAAACATAATTAACGCGCATATAGCAGGGTAGGTAAAGAGATTAGAGAACATAATATTAAGTCACTCGGTGACTTAATTTGGGATATTTAGCATTTGGAGTGACGGAACTCAACGCCGTTATAAACTTGGTCTACCAGAGCGATTCGTTCTCCAGAGTGATTCTTCCCCACAGTGCAACCCATCGCGTTCGAAGACACTAAGTCACTTCTATATTTTATTCTATATATTAATAAATCATCATCTATATCAATTACAATGTTGCTATGTTTTATTATATGTACGCACATTTTTACCTTATATGTTCCTTATAATATTGACGATCAAGGCTATATGGGTGCTTGGTTTAAAATGTCGCTCAATTAATGAGTAATTTCTTAAGAATTGTAACAATTATCGATTGTGGGGTAACACAATAAGTTTGCAATAAAAATATATGTATGACGTCATAGTCATATATATATATATATATATATATATATATATATATATATATATATATATATATATATATATATATTATATATATATATATATATATATATATATATATATATATATATATATATATATATATATATATATATATATATATATATATATATATATATATATATATATAATGAATGCGAATGCGAGTCCGTAGAGAAAGCAGAGAGCGGAGTATCACAACACTGGGTACTGTTTACCTAGACTTACTGTATATGGGATAAAGTTAATATTTTTACAATATGAAAATATTCATATTTTAAGTTTAATATTTCACACTAATTAGTAAAATCTGATAGCTATTTTAATTTATGCTTAAGCCGCGTATTCAGGTATTAAAATTAAATGTTTATTATCTAGCATAAAGTATGGGTGATTTATTTTTTGCCAATTGCTATCTAGGACAATTAAGTTTTATAGGCAATTTTCTTAACCGTATGGGTATTAACTTTTTTTTTATAGTTCAAATTGATCTTTCTTTACAAGGCGAATCGAGTTTGATAGTAAAACCCCTCATCACGGCATACTAACCCAAACTGAATATTAAATTCACTATCATGCGATATTAAAAACGACCACTTACGTCATATACCCCGGTTTTTTAGGGTTCCGTAGCCAGATGGCAAAAAAGGGAATCCTTATTCGTCATGTCTGTCTGTCTGTTCGTCCGTATATCACAGCCACTTTTATAACTATTAAGGCGTCTGACTGTACACAGTGTGGTTGTGAGTTGGATATCCACTGTAAAGAAATTAATTATTTGAATAGTTTTCGCTCTACCGAGACTAAAGCGTAAGTTTAAATTCCACCCCTTGATTGGAAAACGGAGAACAGAGTGTCTCCACCATAGGTTGTCTCTGGCTACCTTGCTATGTGTGATATTGCTTAATATTTCCATAAAAAATCAAATCCTTTATCATGTTTCCTTGTATTAGTCCTCCATACCGGATATGTGTTATACAATATGTTTTAGTATGCGATATAACAACATTTAAATTATAATTAATTAATAAAAGTTTAGCCCACATCTTTGTTTGCATTCAAAACATTCCCATTGGAATTTAGAGAAACCCTTTCTTAGTAGTTAGTCTTGTTCATTTACATTTCCTAACCAACCCACATGCCAAATTTCAGCTTTGAGAGTTTTATATATGTACATATTATTTGGTATTATATGATACTAGCGACCAGTGCGCCGCTTTCGAATTACTTTGTTTATGGAAAATAATGAAAAAAGTATGTATATAAATGAAAATGATAACTTTATATACAATATATTATCTGGCCGGTAAGTAGCGCGCTGAAAACGTGCGATATCATACATTAAAAACACAAAAATTTTAATGTTTGTTTTTTAGTAAATTGTAAATAACTACGCGTATATATTTCGAAAACTCATTTATTTTGTAATCACAAACAGATACTCCAATTTTATTTATATATAGAGATGTATCGATAAGTAATATATATTACTATGTAAGTGGGATCTCCTTTTATTTTGTTCTTCTAACTAAAATCAATATTGTATATTTCCAGCTTTTATTTATTATATTTATTTACCATAAATTATATATATAATCAAAAAATTCGAAAATATATATAAATAATATTTTAGAAAACATTGAAAATAAATTACATGACGTGACTTGAACCCGGACCTTTTGGATACCCTCCAATAACGGTATTTTATATTCCATATATAATAAAAGCTTATTTTTTAGTTTGACTTTTAAAGTATTACTTGAAACTTTACGTCAGGAGGAAACTATTGGAGTACTTCTTAGCAACTTTTCTTTGCGGAGCTTTTAAGTACACGGTATTGCAATATGGGACGTATATATGGATATTCTATAGTATAAGTATGTGTAGAAAAAAAATAATTTATATTAATTTTATGGACATAAAAATTCGGCAAAGCAAAAGTTAAATCCAATTAAAATAAATTTACTCAAATTTACACATATATATATATATATATATATATATATATATATATATATATATATATATATATATATATATATATATATATATATATATATATATATATATATATATATATATATATATATATATATATATATATATATATATATATATATAGATATAGGTATATATATATATATATATATATATATATATATATATATATATATATGTATATATATATATTATATATATATATATATATATATATATATATATATATATATATATATATATATATATAATATATATATATATATATATATACATATATATATATATATATATACTATATATATATATATATATATATATATATATATATATATATATATATAATATATATATATATATTATATATATATATATATATATATATTATATATATATATATATATATATATATATATATATGTATAAATAAAATAATATTATAAACAATTACCTATAAAGGCAAAACAATTACACAACCGACAAACCAACTTGAGTCATTTGAATGAAATGCCAAGTCTAAAGTAGCCGACGCTCTAATTCTACTACACGACCTAGAGGCACAGGCCTCTCACTTTTGAACACGTATTTCCTACGTTATAAGGATTGTAATTAGTATAACCGCCAAGGACGTAATAGCTATCTTTTATATAGATAATTAAATTATTCACAAGATATGACGCAAATGTTAAAATACATAGACAAATTGTTTACGTATTTGGTTTTTTTTTAGTTTCAAGCTTTAGGCCGCCTACGGTAGGAACAGAATCTAGTATCAAGACACACTTATCACCTGAATTTGAGATATTGCGTGTCAAGTGACCACCGTGCCGCCGTGTTAAGTGCTCAACACCGTACTTTGTTTTGTCAGAGAGAGAAAATGAAAAGAACAAACTTCCTGAGTGAAATTTGAACTGACGAACAACACATTGATATTCAGATTGTCCCATTGCGCCTCGATAGATTCAAATTATTGAAAAAAAGAAGTAGTAAAAGTAAAGTAGTAGTAGTTTCCCAGTATTGTTAAACAAGTGCTTTAAAAATTGAAGTCATGCTACTATTATATTATATATACTATAGTATCTTATCATTTTTCATATATTGATAGATTATTACTGTATAATTTTGAATAATATTACCATCATAGCAGTTTTTTTGTCTTTGTTAAGATGTTTCAGATTTAAACTTAGACCAGGACAAGACCTTTTTTATAACTTGCAAAATCCCACTACAAATACGCGCCCAAGTCAACTTAGACAGATTATGTGGAAATGTGGAACTCACGGACTGACTGGTTATCGGAACACTCTCTAAAACCTCCTCCTCCTCCTCGATCGCCAGACGCTAAATACCATGATACTTACAATCGGTCCTAAACTACGGTAGAATCAAAAAGAACTTCTTTTAAAAGTACTTAATTCTCCATAGGTCATAAAAGTAATTCAAATATAATAATACTCCAAATGGTTATCGAACCTAGAACCCTATCGTTTACAGTAAGGCTTCGTCCCACTGAGACACAGTATATACTTAACGTAAACAAATAATTCCGTAAATTATACCGACCTTCATCTACACGCGTTATTTGAAACCGGTTTGCTTTCAATTTTATAATTTAGTATATGATGATTTTTTTTCGTCTGATGTCAATTTTTATAATATATATATATATATATATATATATATATATATATATATATATATATATATATATATATATATATATATATATATATATATATATATATATATATATATATATATATATATATATATATATATATATATATATATATATATATATATATATATATATATATAGACACCCTCTGAGGCTGTACCAATACCATACCACCAATGCTGTACCAGTACCATACCAATTATCTGTCCGATATTTGGTTTCCGGCATACGGGTACGCGACCCCGGGACCTCGAGCCACCACTTTCATAACCCGATCCAATCCATGTAAGTGGTGTCCCTCCCCTATATTCCAAGTCTTTCTGCCTCTTATTCCCTTTACTTTCTTGGTTTCTCCCAGTAATGGGTTTGGAGGTCAGATGGCAATCGCTCCACTAAAAACCACTTCGCCACTCATATGGACCGATTGGACAAAAAGCTGGGTATGGCTAGGGCGTCGCCGTTAAACGACGCGCAGGCACATCGCCCTACACCTGCGATAAGTGGGCAAGGGCTACCGTGTCAAGTACGGGCACGGCTAACGACGTCAGTACCCAGACGGAAACTCCGCTTTGCAACATGGAATATTGGCTCTCTAACCGGACGATGCCGAGAACTCGCAGATGTACTCATGAGACGTCGGGTCCAGTGTGCTTTCATTCAGGAAACTCGCTGGAAGGGCAATAAGTCTCGTAACATCGGGCAGGGTTACCGCCTTATATACACTGGGTCACCTACGGGCAAAAACGGTGTAGCGGTAGCGCTTTCTGAAGAGCTTCAGAATGGGCTCCTTGAAGTTGACCGTCGCTGCGACCGCTTGATGCGGGTAAAGATACTGATCGAGGGCGTAATCACAAACTTAATCAGTGCTTATGCTCCCCAGGCGGGTTGTAGCGCGGCTGAAAAGGAGACTTTCTGGGAGCAGTGTGAAGAGGTCCTACTCGCTATACCGTCTACCGAAGCAATCTTAGTTGGGGGGGACTTGAACGGTCACGTGGGTAGGGTCGCTGAGGTGTATGAACGTGTTCACGGGGGTTTTGGATATGGTCTTCGCAATGCAGAGGGAGAAAATATTCTAAGAACCTGCATTGCGTCTGATCTGGCCATCGTGAACACTTTCTTCCAGAAGAAACCTCAGCACCTTATAACGTATAAGAACGGGTCCCACTCAACTCAAATTGATTATTTGCTGACTAGACGGTGTCATACAGGCAGGGTGACCAACTGTAAGGTCATTCCCGGCGAAAGCCTGACGGCCCAACATCGCCTCCTTGTCATGGACTATAATGTTACCCCGAAACAGAAAGTAGCTGAGAAACGCAAGCCTAGGATTAAGTGGTGGTTGTTGAATGGGCCGATGCAGACAGACTTCTTGGCGGAGGTGGAGAGTCAAAATCTACTGACTAACACCGAGATCACTCAGACTGCATGGGATCGAGCTCATTCAACAATCATTGCGGCGGGCAAGCGAGTTCTTGGCGTTACTAAGGGTGGGCGTGTCATCGACAGGGAGACATGGTGGTGGAATGACCAGGTGCAGGGGGTGATTCGGGAAAAGAAGGCTGCGTTTAAAGAATGGCAGCATTCCAACTCTCCTGAAGACAGACTGGAGTACAAAGCAGCGAAACGGGCCAGCAAAAGAGCTGTAGCCAGAGCCCGCAGAGAAAGTTTGTCGCCATTGTACGATAAACTTGAAACTGTGGAGGGGCAGAAGCTCATATACAAACTGGCTCGTGCTCGAGATAAAGCGACGCAGGATATTACAAAATGTCTTTGCGTCAGAGATTCTCGGGGCACGTTGCTTTGTAGTCATGCCTCTGTGAAGGAGAGATGGAGAAGCTACTTTAAGGAGCTGCTGAACACTCAGCAGTCTTGTAGTCTTCCTCCAGAATTATCTCCTAACCTCGGACTTGTTGCTCCAATAACCCGTGACGAAACTCGTAATTGTCTTCGACGCATGAAGAACGGAAAAGCGGTAGGACCTGACGACATCCCAATCGAAGCGTGGAAATCGTTGGGCTCTCTTGGTGTGCTTATACTTACTGACCTGTTTAACCGTATCTTGAATACTAGAAAGATGCCACATCAGTGGCGGCAGAGCTTTATCATCCCTATTTACAAAGGAAGGGGCAGTGTTCAAGATTGCGGTAGTTATAGGGGCATTAAGATTATGAGCCACACCATGAAGCTCTTCGAGCGCATGATCGGCCTCAGGCTCCGCCAAGAATGTACTGTCTCTGAGTCTCAGTATGGGTTTCAACCAGGATCAGGCACTATGGACGCCATTTTTGCCCTCAGAATTTTGATGGAGGCTTACAGGGAAAAAAGGAGAGCTCTGCATGTGGCCTTTTTGGACATGCAGAAGGCCTTTGACTGTGTGCCACGTCAGTGTTTTTGGTGGGCATTGCGATCCAAGGGGATCCCTGAAGCCTATATTGAGGTTATCAGAGATATGTACAACGACTCCGCTTCAGTGGTTAGGACCGCTGTTGGCGACACCAAGCCCTTCCCGATTACTGTAGGGGTTCACCAGGGCTCAGCTCTTAGTCCGTTCTTATTCAATGTAGTGCTGGATACTGTCTCGGCTCACATCCAATGCCAGCCCCCGTGGCTGATGATGTATGCCGATGACATAGTACTCATCGACGACAACCGACTGATGCTGGAGCGTAAAGTGAACGCCTGGAAGGGTGCGCTTGAGAACGGTGGTCTCAAACTGAATGTGTCGAAGACCGAGTACATGGCTTGCGGGAACCCGGACTCGGGCACCATCCATATCGGGCCTGAGCCAGCCGTTAAGTCGGAGAAGTTCAGGTACCTTGGAGCCGTTATGCATGAGTCTGGAGGCATCGACCACGACATCCATACCCGTATAAACGCTGCCTGGGCCAAATGGCGGGAGGTCACTGGTGTAGTCTGTGATAGCAGAATACCGCCCAAGCTCAAGAGACTGATATACAAGAGCATTATCCGACCGGTTCTTTATACGGCAGCGAATGTTGGCCAACATTATCTCGGCACACTCAGGAGCTTCACGTCACGGAGATGAAGATGCTGAGATGGATGTGTGGCGTTACGCGGTCCGACCGCATACGCAACACATTCATTCGAGGTAGTCTTGGGGTCCGTGACGTAGCGGTTAAGCTCCAAGAGCGTCGCCTGAGATGGTATGGCCATGTTATGCGCCGATCTGAGAACTATGTCGGAAGGAAGTGCCTTGACATGTCTGTCCCTGGAGTTAGACCACCCGGACGCACAAGGAAGCGATGGCTGGATGTCGTGACACAAGACATGAGAGCCAATAGATTGTCCACTGAGGATGTTAAAGACCGTGCAAAGTGGAGTAGGCTTAGTCGGAAGGCAGACCCTGGCAAAAGCCGGGACTAATGCCAGGAAGAAGAAGAAGATATATATATATATATATATATATATATATATATATATAATATATATATATATATATATATATATATATATATATATATATATATATATATATATATATATATATATTATATATATATATATATATATATATATATATATATATATATATATATATATATATACGTCGCTTTTGGAGTTTGTGCCAAATTGAATTCAATGTATTTAGATTTTGTATATATTAATTTTTGTAGTGCCAGCCAACGCAAGAGTCCCTAAATATCTTATCATTTATTTTTTAGTTAATTTATAAATAGTGCATTCAATAAGATAGCCAAGTACAAAGATATAGATATAACTTGTGTAATTGGGTACACTCATGGAATGTATTCCGTCAGCAGCTTATCTAAATAATTCAATAGTTCTATACGTCTCGCACTTGACCGATATTTTTTGTTTAGATATAATATGATAGCAAATAAAGTAAATGTTAATAAAATAAGTTAATATTATGAAGGAAAATAATATTTGTGTTTTGAATGTTTTATCTAGCAAGTATTACTCGGAAACGGAAATACCTATTCATACGAGGAGGTCATTGAGTATTAGTTTATAGCATTTTCTTATTATAATATAAAGGGATGTAATTGTATTGTATAATAATGGCGCGATAATGGCGCTGTGGTGAAGTGTACTGTATACAATTATTTATTATAGTTGCGGATTAAATGTAAATTCTAAAGATTGTATATATTTTTAAATATTTTCTAATCTTGTATAAAAAAGTAGAATTAAGTTATGTCAGTCTATACGAGCATAATATACTCGTGAGAGGTCACAGCTATTAGAATCCAAATTGTTCCCATGAAATTCCCATAAGTTGATTCAAAATGGACAAATACAGATAAAAATACCTTTCTTTAAATATAAAGAATACACGCATCTAACAATTTTTATTAACGAAGTGTTTTGGGAATTCACGGAAATCTTATTTTTGTTTCAAAAGTCTGGAGTTTGTGATTGGTGATTTTCTCTAGACATATTCATTTAGTTTTGGTTTGATTCCCAAATAACTATTAACTAACCAAACCAACCAAAAAAAAAAGATGTGTTTTAATTGAAAATTATTTGTATATCACATACCTACTATAAATGTGACAAGTTATCTATTTTTTTTTATTTAATATATTAGACCGAGCTTATAAAAATAAAAATAGCCTATACAGACGTCGCGCCAGCTGAAACTGAAATTAGCAAAAAATTTGGGGTGTTTTTGTACCATTTCGATCAACTTCCCGCGCACTATCCGCATTCTTAATAAAAAGCTGAGTCATAATACTTAAGCAGGTAAACTTATATATCAACTTAGGCAAAAGAAACCCAGCGCTAAGACATTGTTTCCTGCTCTCCGCCCAATTTTTCAACAAATTACGCGTTGAGTGACGGAACTCAACTCTCCGCTTTCCCTTGCTACTAGAGCGAGGAAATGAAAATAATTTCCCCGAGTGGGAACTGAACCCATAACTATCGCGTCTGGAGTCTGATGCTAAACATACAGCATATATGTTTGCTTCATATGTATTGTGATATATGTTTCATGCCGATTTATGTAATTTAATTTTTTATGTATATCTTTTTTAATTCTCAATAAATATTTACGAATGAATAACTTGCAAGATTAAAATTGTAATTACAAAATAACTAAAATATATTAGATTAGATAAAGATCTCAAAATAGGATAAAAATCTTACCAAAATTTGTAATTAGCTTCACTAATTAATATTTATGTACCAATAATGTATTTCAATAATCTTTTTAAATGTTAGAAGAACCTCCACCAGACTTAAATATAACTTTTTAGTAAAGCTATACTATATGGCTTAGCTTGTCACACTTTGCTTAAGCACGATTGCACTGTCAATGTCAATATCACACATTACGTTCATTCACTCTTGCGCATCTCGTGTCACTGACCTTTGGCATGCATCTGGCTCAAAATCTGCATATTATTATAATATTTTATGAATAATATATATTATTTTGAAATATTTGCATTTATATCAGTAATATATTTAATATTTTTTGAAAATTTGAATGAAGTTTTATGAAGTTATGTCTTTATGAAGTTAATATATATCTTTACTAATAAATAAAATTGGATTGTCTGTTTGTAACATCAAAATAACTACTTTCTTTCACATACATCTGTACATATATACTTTATTATCACAATTTTTGTCTGTCTGCTTGTTCCGGTTAATCTCTGAAACAGCTAAACTGATTTTGCCGGGACTTTCATTGAACATTCAGGTAGCTGATGTTATAAATAGTAACTAAGGCTGCTTTTATTTTAGAAAAAATATATATTAGACTAAATTCGAGTATGCAGAACATGTACATTGTGATTTTGTATAACATATCGAAATGAATGCAATACAGTTTACTTAAGCGGCGAAGTTGCGAGTGGGTCGCTAGTATGTAACAAGCTTATATATTGCCTAGGTTATATACCTCCACTTAACACGTTATATCTGGATAAATCTGGTAAATTCTATGGTATTGTCTTTACACCATGTGCTTTATATATACATATACATATATATATATATATATATATATATATATATATATATATATATATATATATATATATATATATATATATATATATATATATATATATATATATATATATATATATATATATATATATATATATATATATATATGTATATACACATATATATTAATAATATCTTTATCATATTATGTTATAAACTTACAACTTTGCAACTTAAGTACTAGCTATGTCATTTTCAAGACAGTGATGGTTCTAACTTTTTGCCTTGAAGGAGCATTATAAAACGTATTACCGATTTTTCTCCAAAATACACTTTTTGTTATCGTATTTCAAGACTTTTTCTAGTTGCTATACTCTGTTCATTGAACTGTAATTTTTTCGCTTATATAGCGTTTCTTTATCTTATTTTGTTTCACATTTTACTTGATTTATGTTAGATAATTTTTTCTATAATAAAAAATATATATGAATGGTTTTTGTATAGCTGTGTGTAATCTATAATATCATGTGTGAGGAAACATTGTAGCGATTGTTAATTACAATAAACAAGTACCAGCCAAGTTCGAGTTAGATTTGCTCATGGCGGTTCCGTACCAATCTTATAAAACATATAATTATCCAATCAAACCAATCTTATACAACTATAACTTGAAAAACTTAAATTTGCGAACGTGCATACTCCTTGAACGAAAAAATTTAATTTGGAATATTTTTTTTTCTGTGACTTGTATCCATATATTATCAAATTTAAAATTGATTTATTTTTTATATAGTAAAGTCTCGTTTCTTGCCTACTTTAAACTTCGAATTAAAAGAAATAAGCCCTATATTTTTTTATTACGCTGCATATTTCATACGGTATAAACTTAGAAGTTTCTTCTGTCCAATAAATTATACATTCACCCGTGAGAAAAGGTGTCACAACAGACAGACAGACAGACAAACATACATGTACACAGACGGACAACGACACCTTAAAGTTTTCATTTTATTCTTTTTAGGCACGGTACCCTAAATAAACTCACATATAATTTTGTCCTTCAAAGAGTTTTTTTTTATTACAACAGTGATCGAAGCGAGCGACACCCTATAAATAAAATACAAATAAAAAACCTTAGCTAAACGTTTAAATATTAGTTCCTAAATAAGGACAAATACCTTGGATTACAATAAACTATAATGAATGTCACTTTGAAATAAGCAAAAAGTCACTTAAGGAAAAAAAATGCTTTTATTTTTACTATAAGATTAACAATTCAAGGTTCACCATAGTTGAATATTACATGGCAGGAACTAATATGACTTTAGTACTTAGTAATTACTTTTAATGTCATTTTAAATTATCTTACTGTATTCAAGCTGGCAATAAAAAAAATAACTGAACTCTTTAGAATTGGATAGTCATGTCATGATGGTAACAAACAAAAGGTACGGACCGAATATTCCGTGTAAGAGGCGTAGGTTCGAGTTAGGTTTTCATGTCTTAGTTAGGCATATATATATATATATATATATATATATATATATATATATATATATATATATATATATATATATATATATATATATATATATATATATATATATATATATATATATATATATGTATGTATATATAACTGGAAAATAATTATAGGTACGCGTTATAATATCACGTTATACATATATATGTCAAGAAATCCTATTCTGTCCATATTATATAAGTGACTTCAAAGGGCTTAGCGTAAATTATGTTGTGAATAATCCATAGATGTCTGATGCCAAGATAGCTGTATATATATTATAGCACTTTATGCTAAATTGTTTGCTAATAATTTAGTTTAGTTTTCGACTTATTGATACATAACTTGTAGATGACACAGTTCAGATTGCTGTGAAGGTACTAAGGCTACTCGAAGGTCCACAATATTGATGATTTCGAATAAAATTGGAACAAATATTTATTATAATAAGCAGTATCTAGTCATACCTCCTTGTACTATTATTGGGGATATTTATACATGTAATAAAACCCCAAACAATGTTTTTTTTTTTATTTTTATATGTTTGTTTGTAGGTTTGTGCACGCTAATCTCAGGAACAGCTTAACGGTTTCAAATATAGTTATCACCATTGTGTTACGGTGCATTTAATTTAAAAATTCTAAATGTACAGTATATGCATTTAATATTAGAGTAAATCCTAAAACATTAATCAACCGGCCGGTTGACATTACTGTATTTTTACAAGCTCTATAGTTATTTACATAATATTACTAAAACATAAATGTAGATTTATAAAAAAATTTGTCTGTCTGTCTTTCTGATTGTCCGGGCTAATCTCCAGAACTGCTTAACCGATTTTTATGAAACTTACACTGGAAGATGGTGAAGGATATGAAGCAACGTATAGGCTTATATTTTATCCCGAGGTTTCTGCTAAGTCCAGCCGTCCAGCTCCACCTAGATAAAATATTCTATATAAAATGATAATTTTCATTCATATACATAAATTTTTCAATATTTTTCATAAACAAAGTAATTTAAAAGCTAAAGTAAACATTTACACATGTACATCCATTGCATATGAATTAACTTGTAAATGAAAATTTCTCTTATACACATGACATGGCAACTCTTATCAATAATTTTAAGATCATTATAACCATACTAAGTAAAACAAATAAAAGTTGTACGTTATTATTATATACTAAAGTACAAGCTAAGTCAAGCTATATATTCCTACATTGTCTTATCTCGAGGGGATGCAAATTCAAATAACTTTATTATAAGTAAGAATACATGATTCATTTTTTTAACATCAAAAACTGTACCATCGGTTCACTAAACTTAATGCCTTAGACCTGAGAAGAACCGGCGCAAGAAACTCAGCGAGACTTTTTTTATATAGTCATTTACAATTATACAACTATTCATTGTTGACAACTACCGAATAAACTATACCTATATCTAAAACAACATGAATAAAATTGCATTTTATACATATTTATGAACACCACACAGAACCGTGTGCTTGACACCTTTCATAATATAAAGCTTATGTAAAATAATCATAATTAATTCATGGCGGTTTTTACTAGAACATTCAAAAGCGATATTATCATGGCAAAATGGAACTGACTCGTTACACGTTGGTTTTAAGCTCGGTCTTCCCTCGAAATAAAGAATATTTGGAAAATAGTTTTTATTTGTACTAGGCCCAAATTGAAAAGTACCATTCTATTTATTATTTTGACTACGGAAAAATGTCAAACTGCCATTCACTGCAAGTACGAAAGTGGAGGATGTAGTTACTTCTTACTAATTTGTATCACTGTGAGTAATCGTGTGGTATTCACTATGTTATAACTAGGTCTTAGGTAGAGACCTAATGATATCTAGTGTTAACAGAGAGATATATCACTAGGTTTCTAGGTATCACTAGGTCTGTAGTTCAGCATTGGATCGTTAAAGTAACGGTTTAGATTCGATTCTACTCCACAGAGTAATGATCTCATTTTCCCACTTTGGCTTCTATCAGTAATTCGTCTTCGAAACGCGGCGTTAACCAACCAACCCAGACGAAACGAAGTCTTCCAACGAAGACACCATTCTCCAATTTTACCAAAAAATGGAGAACAGATTAAATTAGGTTTTCCACTCCAATATGTGAATAACTTCCCAAAAAATATAGCTTGTTTGTTTAAGTAAGTATTTCTTACCTTTATCCTTTGACATTTGCAGTTAACTTGACTGTAATTGATACTAATCTATATATGAATCAGTACATAGCTAAAATGATTTCCTGAGCAATAAAACCAAGGCTACACAGTTTATTTGATTTTTTGCAACATATACATACATACATACAAATATAATATAAAGATTTATTACGTTTTACTATCGATATAATTAGATTTTTATGGTACCGAAATTATTTTAATATAGTTGCTAAAAGAAGCATATTTTTTCGTTCCTATTATAATATAAGATAATAATATTATTATTATTAAGTAATGTATTAAAAATTGTCACAGATCATTAATATTACTTAGTAGGGAAAGATAAAATGGAATTCTGCTATTACTTATCTTTATTATTAGTGATAATTATTAATTATAAGCATTATTAGTATTATTATTTATTAGTATTTGTGTTAAAACACATATATCTAATGTACATATCGACATTTTCAGTGTGTTTGATATTTTTTTTGTTTAAATTTCTGTAGTAGTAAAATAAAAAAATTAAACTATAGACTCATAATACTTATATTATAAAGCTTGTTTTGTTGAACGCGCAAATTTCAGCTTCGAAATTAATATATTCTTTTTGTATAGGATAGTCCATTTATACGTTATTAATTTATATAATAATATAATATACCTTGCTCAATCTGGTTTTGACGGATCAGACAATATGATTCGATCTGACATTGTAATGCCAGACGAATATCAAATCGAGCTTTATTCAAAATGATTATGGTATTAAGCTTTAAATAATGAGATCAATAATACTAATCTACATAAACATATGATTTTTATTTAGTGTATCATATATATTTTCTATATATCAAAATTGCGATAAATCAAGGGTATTTCGGTGAATTCTCCAGAAACCTAGTAAGCTACTAGTTCAAAGTCTCATATTGTTATTAATTAAAATAGTTTATTTATCGAAAACGGCTATAGGCTATATTACATCACGTAAATCGATTCGATGTAATCTGCCTTACTTATATACCTATGTATTCTATCTTCGGAGTATAAGTCATATACAACTCTCATAATAAATAGTATGTATGTGAAAGGTATTTAAAAAAAATGTCTTTTCATCGGAGTGCGTATTAAGTATTCATTCATCATATACAACTTGATATGCTTATTTGGGAAATAAGACGACAATGGACAAGACCTTCAGTACAATACCATAATAGATCAAGGCATGTAAGAACAATTTTTTTATCAATTTACATTCGCAAGAAAAAATAAAACTATGGGGTCAATTTATTTACTTATTTATAAGGAATATTTATAGATCGGGTTCCATTTTTGTATTATCATTTATACAACCGTCAAATACAGTCATTTTTAATGATTGCAAATAATATATTAAAATGTTATATAATAAAAAAAAGCAGCTTCACGCTCTATCTCGCATAGCAGGTTAAGCAGCGGGAACTAAGAGTTTAGACACTCTGTACCTCACCTTCAACTCATTTTGAGAACATTTTGTATTAAAATAATAAACGCTTATGATGAATCTAAGTTGTTATTATTTAAGTTAAACAGTATAAAACTAATTCGAACATTTTAATAATTTATAACCTTTAACTTTTACATGAATGGATGGATTGGCCATACAAAAAATGCCAAACGTATGATTATTTCATAACTTTATTATTATATAAAAATAACTATTTGTTGTTGTATAAAAATACTAGCGGGTATTCGCGGCTCACGGCTTCGTCCTCTTAAGCTAGCTAGTTCGCGTTAATTTAAAAATTTTATACCCACATCACAATGTAATTCTTCGATTTTCTCGTCGTCTTTTTTAAATCACTCTTGTCTATAATAAAAAATTGTGATCACAATACTTTATATGTTTTGTATGTTTATATTAAAACGTAAACGTCTATGTAAACGTATACGTAATCAACATATAATCTGTAAGCAGATTATGTTCTAGCTTTTCTATTAATAGCGTAAAACACACCCTCTCTGTTCTCACAATTGAAATTTGTAATGAAATTCATATTAACCTTATTATATTTAATTTATTGGAACGCCATAAATAAAAGAACTAAATTAAATTATTTTAAGGGTTTCGTTATATAACGTTAGTTCCACTATATATTTACAATTTTTTTTATTAACATCCTTTTTTAGCGCTCACTTATGTTATATAAAAAACTACATGTGAAATATATATATATATATATATATATATATATATATATATATATATATATATATATATATATATATATATATATATATATATATATATATATATATATATAATATATATATATATATATATATTAAGGTATTTAAATCACAACGATATAGAATAGTTATAGTTGAGTAGTAGTAGTGGAACCCACTACACAACATAAGTGGACACTTGGCGAAAAATTATAATGTGCTTGACCCCTTTGGATTACCCTAATATAATATGTATATATTGTACATAAATAAACCTCAGTACCTGTTAGTGAAAATACCATATTACCTGTTAGTGAAAATTTTGATTTACCATATCAAGTATATTTTATCATTGTAGTGGGATTTGTACTAAGTGAAGCAAACCAAGTTAAATATATACAATTATACGTCTTAATCTTGGCAAGTGCCCCCAGCGCCTGACCCTTGGCGGCCACTTCAATGTATATTTCACTCACTCTCAAATCCACGTTGTAACTACACTAATTTATTAGGCGCCACTCGTTAGACTTTTTCTACGTTATGGCTTTCTATCAACATTTATTATTGTTATATGTTTAAAAGAACTCTGGGGTGGGCACAGACCCGTTACGCCTATGTTCAGCAGTGGGATATGGACAAAATAAAACTCGTAGCGCTACATTACCAGAACTACTGTAATGGAAATATTAATAACAACGATAAATATTACGAAAAGGGACAAATTTGATCTTTATACATAAATATAGAAATCAAAACGAGGACTTATCGATCCACGTAACAAGAAACAATGAACTGTTGAATAGGATCCTAAATTGGCATGCACCTGCTGCATGACAGCTACGAGTATTATGTAGTGGCCATATGGAAAGAGCTATGTATATAACATTTCGATTCGAATTGATGCAATTTGAATTTTTTTTAAAGTGAATATTATTAGTTAAGTTATAATCTATCAAAATTTTCCTGTAATTTTGAAATAATTGACTAAATAAATTAGAATGTAATTTAGTCTACAAGCAATGTTTATAAAATTTCATATACATACATGCATATATCTTTTATATCCTTCTATCTATCTTTTATATCCTTCATTCTTTATATCCTTGACTCATATACTATATATTAACTTATATACCAGAAATTGTTTAAAATGGTGTTCCCTCCATTAGATTGCTTTTTTGAGTACTAACCTAACCTAACTCAAGTAAGTTAAAGACATAACAAAATTTGTTATTAAATTATTTTATTATATAAATTATTTATATTTAGCTATTTCCTATTTCCTACACCGTTATAGAATAAGTAAAGAAACTGTGCTATATAGGTAAAATAATCGTAATTCCATCACCTAATTTCAGATGAATACTGCAAAAGTAGAGCAAGCTAACATCCCAGCATTTGAAATCCATTAGCAGAATCCCTTGGTAAGGTCTTTCGCTATTTTTTTGTATCTTAGTTCCAAGTAATTGAATTCGAAAAATATTCGGTGTGAGACAAAGTCAACGATAATGTTATTTATTGGCTTCAAGTTGGTCCTGTAAATAGTAGAGCTCTTCCATTCCCAACCAAATTCACAATATAACGTGCCAGAGCTTGAAAATTAAAATAATAGATTCCACTTGTTAATATATATTTTTTTATTGTATGCTTATTTATAAATGCATAATAAAACAGAAGCTACCAAGTCGTAATGGATACTAAAAAGTAAGAAACCATGAAAATGAGTTTATAACTTATAGGCACTTAAAATATCTGGAAGAGGGTCATTCAAAGTGAAATAACTTCGGATCTACTTGGTAATATCATTTTTAAAGTACTTCAAATAAGTATGAAACAATCTAATATATATATATATATATATATATATATATATATATATATATATATATATATATATATATATATATATATATATATATATATATATAATATATATATATATATATATATATATATATATATATATATATATATATATATATATATATATATATATATATATATATATATATATATATATTATATATATATATATATATATATATATATATTATATATATATATATATATATATATGTGTAAATAGCAGATATCAGATATAATAAAAGTATAAGAACTAAGTTTAGTTCAAAATTAGAATCTTTAAAATTGTAAGAATCAACAATATTTTAATTCTAGCTTAAAATAATATAAAGGTAATTTTTTATTAGGTGTATTTCTTATATTTTATAAAAGTCTACTAAGATATCTAGGCAGAAAAGTTGTACGTTATTATTATATACTAAAGTACAAGCTAAGTCAAGCTATATATTCCTACATTGTCTTATCTCGAGGGGATGCAAATTCAAATAACTTTATTATAAGTAAGAATACATGATTCATTTTTTTAACATCAAAAACTGTACCATCGGTTCACTAAACTTAATGCCTTAGACCTGAGAAGAACCGGCGCAAGAAACTCAGCGAGACTTTTTTTATATAGTCATTTACAATTATACAACTATTCATTGTTGACAACTACCGAATAAACTATACCTATATCTAAAACAACATGAATAAAATTGCATTTTATACATATTTATGAACACCACACAGAACCGTGTGCTTGACACCTTTCATAATATAAAGCTTATGTAAAATAATCATAATTAATTCATGGCGGTTTTTACTAGAACATTCAAAAGCGATATTATCATGGCAAAATGGAACTGACTCGTTACACGTTGGTTTTAAGCTCGGTCTTCCCTCGAAATAAAGAATATTTGGAAAATAGTTTTTATTTGTACTAGGCCCAAATTGAAAAGTACCATTCTATTTATTATTTTGACTACGGAAAAATGTCAAACTGCCATTCACTGCAAGTACGAAAGTGGAGGATGTAGTTACTTCTTACTAATTTGTATCACTGTGAGTAATCGTGTGGTATTCACTATGTTATAACTAGGTCTTAGGTAGAGACCTAATGATATCTAGTGTTAACAGAGAGATATATCACTAGGTTTCTAGGTATCACTAGGTCTGTAGTTCAGCATTGGATCGTTAAAGTAACGGTTTAGATTCGATTCTACTCCACAGAGTAATGATCTCATTTTCCCACTTTGGCTTCTATCAGTAATTCGTCTTCGAAACGCGGCGTTAACCAACCAACCCAGACGAAACGAAGTCTTCCAACGAAGACACCATTCTCCAATTTTAACAAACAATGGTGAACCGAGTAAATTAGGTTGTCCACTCCAATATGTGAATAACTTCCCAAAAAATATAGCTTGTTTGTTTAAGTAAGTATTTCTTACCTTTATCCTTTGACATTTGCAGTTAACTTGACTGTAATTGATACTAATCTATATATGAATCAGTACATAGCTAAAATGATTTCCTGAGCAATAAACCAAGGCTACACAGTTTATTTGATTTTTTGCAACATATACATACATACATACAAATATAATATAAAGATTTATTACGTTTTACTATCGATATAATTAGATTTTTATGGTACCGAAATTATTTTAATATAGTTGCTAAAAGAAGCATATTTTTTCGTTCCTATTATAATATAAGATAATAATATTATTATTATTAAGTAATGTATTAAAAATTGTCACAGATCATTAATATTACTTAGTAGGGAAAGATAAAATGGAATTCTGCTATTACTTATCTTTATTATTAGTGATAATTATTAATTATAAGCATTATTAGTATTATTATTTATTAGTATTTGTGTTAAAACACATATATCTAATGTACATATCGACATTTTCAGTGTGTTTGATATTTTTTTTGTTTAAATTTCTGTAGTAGTAAAATAAAAAAATTAAACTATAGACTCATAATACTTATATTATAAAGCTTGTTTGTTGAACGCGCAAATTTCAGCTTCGAAATTAATATATTCTTTTGTATAGGATAGTCCATTTATACGTTATTAATTTATATAATAATATAATATACCTTGCTCAATCTGGTTTTGACGGATCAGACAATATGATTCGATCTGACATTGTAATGCCAGACGAATATCAAATCGAGCTTTATTCAAAATGATTATGGTATTAAGCTTTAAATAATGAGATCAATAATACTAATCTACATAAACATATGATTTTTATTTAGTGTATCATATATATTTTCTATATATCAAAATTGCGATAAATCAAGGGTATTTCGGTGAATTCTCCAGAAACCTAGTAAGCTACTAGTTCAAAGTCTCATATTGTTATTAATTAAAATAGTTTATTTATCGAAAACGGCTATAGGCTATATTACATCACGTAAATCGATTCGATGTAATCTGCCTTACTTATATACCTATGTATTCTATCTTCGGAGTATAAGTCATATACAACTCTCATAATAAATAGTATGTATGTGAAAGGTATTTAAAAAAAATGTCTTTTCATCGGAGTGCGTATTAAGTATTCATTCATCATATACAACTTGATATGCTTATTTGGGAAATAAGACGACAATGGACAAGACCTTCAGTACAATACCATAATAGATCAAGGCATGTAAGAACAATTTTTTTATCAATTTACATTCGCAAGAAAAAATAAAACTATGGGGTCAATTTATTTACTTATTTATAAGGAATATTTATAGATCGGGTTCCATTTTTGTATTATCATTTATACAACCGTCAAATACAGTCATTTTTAATGATTGCAAATAATATATTAAAATGTTATATAATAAAAAAAAGCAGCTTCACGCTCTATCTCGCATAGCAGGTTAAGCAGCGGGAACTAAGAGTTTAGACACTCTGTACCTCACCTTCAACTCATTTTGAGAACATTTTGTATTGAGAGATAGAATCGAACTCATAACTATTGCACTTTACAGTCAAACGCTGTACCACTGCGCCACGATGGTAGAGACCACCTTAACTAAATAAATATAATTGACTTTATTACATTTCATATATATATAACAACATGTCAATATTGTGTTAGTAAATGAATAACGTAACAACCTTTAATGCTATGCGTGGGAACTTGCAGATAAGTTCCAGTTACCATAATATGAATCAGTTATATAATAGAATCAATAAATAAATCTCATTATTCATTTTAAAGTGTTTTTCCTCACTAAGTAAAGAAATATACTTTTTAGATAATAAATAGAAATTTGAATATGGGATTTGAACCCACGCCTGTTGGACGTTTTCCAAGAGGCGCAGGTTCATATTACACTCCGTTCAAATTTTATGTTTTGTAAAAAAAAGTACAAAAAATATGGTTATTTGGAAATATGGATTATTCTTAGACAGTTGTCTAACTTGAGCTTATTGAAGAAAACTTACATATGTATATATATATATATATATATATATATATATATATATATATATATATATATATATATATATATATATATATATATATATATATATATATATATATATATATATATATATGTATATATATATATATGACTCTGATTGACTGACTTTTTATTGAAGATTATAGGTTATACGAGTATGTTTATCATTTTCTACCTGGTTTATCATTTGTAATTTAAATGGCTATTTTAAGTCTGTATTTAATTGGTGTATGTTTATTTATGTTAACAGTTCTTAATATATCAATTAATCAATTGAGTGGATTCAATCTTTCAACTAAGTGGTTTGGCCTTGACTTTTAATATTCTCTTACACATATTAGGAAGCCGTACGAAAAAATCTGTCCCGGACTTGAATCCACAACCGTATATCGCAATTAGCTGTAATATATATGTATATATATATATATATATATATATATATATATATATATATATATATATATATATATATATATATATATATATATATATATATATATATATATATATATATATATATATATATATATATATATATAAACACACCATCCCACGAACAGACTGTTAGTGAAGTGAGTGATTACATAATTTGATATTATGATAATGTTTTTGAAAACCACAGTAAGTTTAAATTATGGCATCCATCATGCAGCGTGAAACAGATATGAAATATTCTAATTATACTGGCGCTTGTGTATAGTGTGGTACAATTTTAGAGAAAGTAACAAATTAACTAAATAATAGAAATCTTATTGTTTTTCTTTTCATATAAAATATATATATATAAATATATATATATATATATATATATATATATATATATATATATATATATATATATATATATATATATATATATATATATATATATATATATATATATATATATATAAGCTTATATAACAAAATGAAACAAAAAATCGTTATAATAAGATCTCTATTAGTAATAAGGTCGACTTTGCATACTACTTTTACGTGTTTCATAAAACGTTTTGTCTGTGAATGTTTGCTTTAACATTATCACTTCTTTTTTTTTTTATTTGTAAATTTATTTTCTTTTTTTTTTGTGTATGCAATAAAGAATTTATCTATCTATCTACCTTTAAACCAAAATATATTACGTTTTAAAAGATATGTGCAAATTTCACCATGACCGTGACTCTGTACTAGACAAAATAAGTTCAAGGTAAAACAAAAAGTAGCACAAAAAGCGCTTTTTAAAAAGATCACTTACTACTACTAACAAGCTTGATAATAAAAGTGTCGGTTAGTCACGAGATTCTTCCGGTGAAATAAATATGGCATGACTTGATAAATCTGGACCTTTTTTGTCTAGATTTAGTGTTACGTGAGTCAAAGCAATTATATAAAAATATTTAAATCAAGTTTCAACTACCTCATATATGTATGGATGTATATCAAATATAATGTGGACGAATTGTAGTTCATTATGAAATATAGGAAAAAATAGTTTTAATTTTAAAAAATTTAACCCATTTTTAATTGTATGAATAAAACAATATACTATATTATAAAATAATGGATAATATGCATCAAGAAATTGAGGAAGACGAGGGTGAAGTGTCAGTTTATTTAAGGCGGACATCTCGGCGCTATGGATGATTTTTTGACTGAACGCGACACTTGTAAATTCAAAATTTTACATTCTAAAGTATTCAAAATGATATCATAAGTATTGGTCTAGTATAACGTTGAATTCCGCCACCTAACATGAATTACCTTATACAAATTGTGTGTGAGATACTTGAATATAAAATAAATACGAGCTTTACCAGGTATTTGTATCAGGAAAAAAAGTCTTAAACGATTTAAAAAATATCAAATAAATTGAAGCGATAAGCCCTACTGGTAATAAACTTGTGCAGTCAACAGATTCTTATTTATTGCGCACCTGAACTCGACTCCTTCTTATATATGTAGTTTTAAAAGGACAAGATTAAAACAATACAGCGAAACGGCCTCAAATGAAACGGAATAACCTTGATGATATCGATAACCAAACAATAAAAGTAAAAGTAATAAGTTACCTTTCGTACGCCAAATACTCAAATACTAGTTAATTTAACGGACTTTGATTAACAAATATCTTCTTTTTTTTATTTTATATTATATGCATCATTGTTTATCCAAGCTTATGTATATCATGCTAGTGACTGCGTTCTCCACTTTTCTGTAATCTTGAAACTCGTATTTTTTGTATTGCATAATTGGCATATATTTTCCTATATTATGTCTACATACATATATGTATATAGCTTACATATACATATATAAATACAATTCTCTTTTCTTTTCTTCGAAGAAACTACACGAATAATAAAGGAAAATGAACCTACAATGTAGTCAATATATATATATATATATATATATATATATATATATATATATATATATATATATATATATATATATATATATATATATATATATATATATATATATATATATATATATATATATATATATATATATATATATATTTCCATACTAAATATAAACACAGGAAACAAGAAACGCTTTCATTTACATCTCGAAGTGTACACAAAGTTGTTTAAATCACTTGCACTCTCACACGGTGTATAGCAATTATCATCTTTATGTCCATACGTTTAAGATGAATAGCGTATATTTTAATGTTTCAAAGGTCAATTCACCGTTTTTAGGGATCCACTTTAATTTTGAAAATGTTTTTTTTATTTGACCTGAACTTTAGTACAGATAATACATTTAAAATTAGTATTTATGACTAAAATATAAATAAATAATGAATTAGTAGAAAAAATATCATCTACTATGATTTTCATAATGATAAAAAGATATATATGCAATATATTCAACATATTTGGCATTCGAACTTACGACTCTCACATGGTACAAAATATTATAACTTTAAGAAAGCTACGGAATCTTCACATAGTAACGACTCGAGCTTCTACCTTTTTAAAGAATGCTATGAATTAAAGTTCATTGCCACGGTCAAATATTTTGAGGAGTCAGTGGCATCATTAAGCGTTGCGTAAGCTTCGGTCATGCTTACGTTCGGATGAGATCGTTTCAAAACTTGATTTTGTTTAGTTTGTTCTTATTTATTGTAAAACTTGTTTTTATACAAAAATAGCAAATGTAAGCGATCTTGTCTAAGTTCACTTTAGCTCAATATATTATGTGTATAATTTGTATAATAATAATATAAATTGGAAGGTATATTTTGTATTGTTTCATAATATACAATACAGGGTGTTTGGAAACGGGAAATGCTTATAAAACTAACAGACATACAAAGAAAAGCTGTTTTTGTATATTTTATATATCATTTAAACAATCCTAACTTAAAAATTAATAATTTATACAATATTACATTGAAATTCAACAGTCAACTAATACGTGAAGTATTGAATTGCAATACGAGAATCTAGACGCCGAATAGGTTTAACAAATGCTCCATTTCCCTGTGATATATAATCCTCATTACGAAATAGGGTATTATTTTTCATTTTATCTCATATAAATTGTGGCCTATTCAATATGTAGTCACACTTGTCATCTGTGCAAGATACAACAAACATCTACAATCAATCCAACTTTCAAGATGATGAACCAGGTGATATAAAGATTTCTTTACTTTCTTATAATTATTTAAAATTAAAATTTAGAGAAAAGTTCCTTTAAAGCTTTCATTTGCTAAATCAAAGTTAACGAAAAACAAGTTTCATTGTGGAAATATTTGTTGATCTGCTTGAAAATAAAGTATTAAGAGCTCTTAAATTATACGATTTAATTTATAACAATTAAATTTTTAGGTGGTATTCTTCTCTTGCCTGATCATAGCTGTTCAAAGCATGGTCCTGCATCCAGCTCCAGTGCCAATTTTCTTAGAACAATATCCCGAACCTAACTACAGTTTTGCCTATGAAGTTAATGACGCCCACACTGGTGATATCAAGAGTCAACAGGAAAGCAGACGTGGAGATATTGTTATCGGACAGTACTCTTTAGTGCAACCTGACGGTGTTAAACGCACAGTTGATTACAGTGCAAACGATGTAACTGGATTCCTGGCGACCGTAAACAACCAGGAAAGGCCACAAATCAACCAAGCCAACCAAGAATCCAACAGGCAGTACAACCGTCCCGAAGAAACTACTCGATCATCAAACAAAGCCCAGGAAGTACAATATAATACCGCCAGCACTGCCTCCTACAGCACACAGGGTTGGCCAGAAAATGTACAAAACGTCACACCCGCCCCCGTCACAATCACCAGGACCTCGGTTATTCACCCCACCTTCTCAAACGGACGCAATCCTTGGATCTAACAAGTTGGGCATAACGAAATCTCCATAAAACGGACCCCGAATAATAATTTAGCGATTTACATTTAATCAGTAGATTAGATATTGATTGCGAATAAACTGGAATATTTTGTCACCATCTTTCAAAGAGCTTATCGAGACAGGTAATGGGGGACACGAGTCCCCATTTTCTCAAGAAATCAGTATAATAGATGACAAAATAGAGAAATACATACTGTATATAAGAAGAAATTTCTCAGTGTAGTGTTTAGTATATTCGCAATTAATATGAACTTCGGGAATATGAATATATTTATATAATTTTATGTGTTGCTCGATATTTTATGTAAATACATAAATAAATATGTGCAAAATTAAACTGTATTTCAATTTTAATAACTTAATTATTATGTTTTTAATACCTTACTGACAATTCTTAATAACTATAATAATTTAATTTTTTTATTGTTTTAACCCTAATATATTTGTTTGTATTACTTTTTCACAATGATAATGGAACCTTGAGCTTTTAATTAAAAAAAATATGTATACATAACATTATATATTTTTGGATATATCTGTTTAAAATCACACCTTAAATATTTTTATGCTAAAAGTACTAATATTGCGTATTGACTGCCCTTTAGTAAGTCTAGAAATAAAAATCATTTATATCGCCAATGTCCAAGGTCGGACTGGTAATCAAGAAAGACTTAAGATACACGACAGTTTTGTAAACATATACGTACAATCGAGAATATTTCATTGGGTGCATCGCCCGAACGATCTTGACTTTTAGACACTTCCTGAATTTCTTTTTTAATGAAACAAGTTAAAGTAGAACTGGATCAAAAGCTTAATATAAAAAGCCGATGTGGAGCCTACCAAAGCATCACATACTCAGGACTCATCAACGTAGTCACAACAACATCTATACAAAATGGTTGCGAAGGTGAGAAGAATATTTATAATTCTAAATCTAAACAAGCATATTATCTGTAGATACAACTTAACTTAATTTAACTATTTGCAGTTCGTTGTCCTTTTCGCCTTGGTGGCTGCCGTCAGCGCCGATTTCTCCAGCTTCTCGTACGGAGTGGCTGATCCCTACACCGGTGACTTCAAGAACCAAGTCGAGAGCCGAGCTGGAGACAATGTCTTAGGACAATACTCCCTTTTGGAATCTGATGGCACCCGCCGTACCGTGGACTACTCTGCCGGAGCCGAAGGTTTCAACGCTGTTGTGAAGAAAGACCCTGCTCTCCTTGCCCCATTAGCCCCTGCCTACTCTGCTTACCCCTACTCCGCTTACCCCTATTCTGCCTACGGATATAGGTACGGAGCTCTGCCCTACGGATACCCCTACGGACGTTACCCATTCGTCTACTAAATAACAACGATCGGCTTGTAACTGGAAATTGAAGTACTTTTTGTCATCTCTGTACTAACCTATTAGCTTATGTAAATAGTGTACATAATAAATTGTCTACGATTTAAAATTTTGTTTCATTAATTGAAATAAGTAGCCACTAGTATGATCCCTAAGAGCTTACATAGGTCCGTTAGGTATAAATACAAAACTCTTAGAGCTTAGATAGGTCCGATAGGTATAAATTCAAATATACTGATGTGGTAGTAACAATAATGTGTTTTCTCAATTTAATTTCAATATCATAAATATACAATACTGTATACCTTACGAGTATATCTCTAAGTAATGTAGTGTAGTAAGAGTACTTACTACTGTGCCTATACTATAGTATTCATCTCATGAATATATACATAAATTAACACCCTGGCGCATATTACTGAATTTAATATCAATGTCAAAATACCTAATATGTTTTATTTTTATTACATTTCTGCAAACTAATACAATTTAATTATAAAGTGAAGTATTTTAATATAATTATATATTTCACTTTACACGTATGAATATGATATTAATATGTACTATTTTAATATAGACAGTTCACCTTATTGTCTTATTTATCTTATATTAAAACTTTTTAAATTTTATAAAATTAGTTATTAAAAATAACATATTGTTTAATTATATTCTATACAAATTCTTTATAATCTTATTAACAGTGAAGGTCATGCTTAGAAACGGACGTAGCTCCGGTCAATGTCGTCGATATGAATTAGTTTCCTTTGAATAATATGCATTCTATTGTTTGTACTTGTATCCGTTGGCGTGGTCCGGCGCGGCAACTGACCGACTAAGTTCCGCATAACCAATAATTGTGAGCTAACGAAATTGAACTCTGAAAAGCATTCACTTCGCGTGACCTAGAAGGCATACCTGTCATTTATTTCCTATTAATAGCGTCGAATGATTGTACAGGACTTGTATAAAAGCCCTACTGTAACCAGGACTTAGCATTCTCAGTTCGCTGTGCAACAAAATTAAACGTATCAAAATGGCAGCTAAGGTAACAATAATCCCATGCCTTTAAATCAATATGGATTAATTTAATAGTAATAAAATAATTGCTATTATGTAATTGTAAAAATCAAAAGGTTTGTTGTTCATAATTTAATATTGTTTTCCAGTTCTTCGTCGTCGCTTTGTTAGTAGCAGCCGCTCAAGGCAGCGCCATCCACGGTGGTAACTACAACAGTTTCTCATATGGAGTTTCCGACCCACACACCGGTGACGTGAAGAGCCAACACGAAACCCGAGTTGGAGACAACGTTGTCGGCCAGTACTCTCTGTTGGAATCTGATGGAAGCCGCCGTACTGTGGACTATGCTGCTGATGCCCACTCTGGATTCAACGCTATCGTACGCAAAGACCCAGCTCTCATCGCCCATGCCGCTCCTGCACTCGTAGCCGCTCCTCTGGCTCATGCTGCTCCTCTGGCCCATGCCGCTCCCCTCGCATACGCTGCCCATGTGGCACCTATCGCACACGCTGCACCCGCCGTCATTGCTGGACCTGCCGTATCTTACTCTGCGTCTTCTAGCTCAGTAGCTCATGGAGGTTACGCCGCTCCTTTGGCCCATGGTTACGCAGCTCCCTTGGCCCATGGTTACGGTGCTCCCTTGGCCCATGGTGCCCTCGCCGCTCCTTTGGCCCATGGTGCCCTCGCCTACGCCGCAGCCGCTCCCTTGGCTCATGCTGGTCTGGCTGGTCACCTCGGTCACGGTGTAGCATATGGCGCTCACGGTCTCGGACACTACTAAATAATGAACTAAGAATTTATTTATGTACCTACCTAATTAATAATTACGATGGTTATGAATGATGAATGTTGAACTTGCTGTGATCAATTAAAAAACTTTTTACAAGTTACTTTTATCTTTTATTTTAAAACAGAATACCGTGTAGTTAAAACTTACCTCTTATGTATATTAAAATTTATTTTTGGCAACATATATATATATATATATATATATATATATATATATATATATATATATATATATATATATATATATATATATATATATATATATATATATATATATATATATATATATATATATATATATATATATATATATATATATATATATATTAGTTTGGCCTTGATACATTAGTTTGTGTATATAGGAAAGAAAATAGAGATTTTACGTGGCCGCTCAGTTTGTTGACACTGGCACCTACAAAAATAGTCAGCCAAGCGGAACCAAAGTGCAAGATATAACTTAAAATATAGCAAATAATTTCCTTTTTTTTTATCTCTATTATTTTATAATAACTATTATAACATATAATAGTTATAGGAAATAACCACAAAGAAAAATAAAAATTAACTAATAGCATATCCTTGAGGCAGACCGTTTCCGCATACAATGGTTAGTTATGATTGCTGTAGGTACTTACATTACACGTATTATATTTACAACATGACCTAAATTATAATATTAATTTATAAGGAAAACCATATGTTAAAATATTAATGACTTGACTTAATTTAATTACCTTTTGTTTATAACTTGTTCTGTCCGAATATTAAGTACGTATAGGTAAATCCTCCAAGAGAAAGTCTTGTTTAGGAATTTTTTTATTAAAATATTTATAGATCATATTAGCGGCTAGCGATCGATGTTTTCGGATTTACTCTAATTTAATATACATGTATTGTACTTTTATTTTTGCCTTTCAAATAAATTTGTCTATAAACCATTTTATATGCAATATTTTATTTGGACGGAAAGTACTTTTTTCCCGCATGAATCTCGATCCCGCGGGAATACCGGGATCTAAAATAGCCTAAGTAATGCCCCATAGCCTCTTCTATCTAAGGAAAGGAAAAGGAAAGTTTCAGAGATTAGCTCGAGCAAATGGTAAGACAGACAGAAAAACAAAAATTAAAAAAATGTTGTTTTATGGTATAGTAACGTGTAAATAACTACATGCACTGGAAATAAGTCAGCTCTTTTGAATATACAATCAGAAACTTAATTTTTTTTTATATGTATAATAGAAGTGGCGTTGTTGTAACGTCATTAGATTTACGTATTACAATGTGTATATATATATATATATATATATATATATATATATATATATATATATATATATATATATATATATATATATATATATATATATATATATATATATATATATATATATATATATATATATATATATATATATATATATATATATATATATATATATATATATATATATATATATATATATATATATATATATATATATATATATATGTAGGTAAGATATTATGTTGACATAGCTTAAAATTTACATACATTAGGTACATATTTTTTCCAATGACATTTTATTGTATTCTATTATTAATTCCGCATTTAAAATATTTCCACAAACTTACAGTCAGCTTTTCGACATACAACATCATATAATTTTGTTCAAGCTGTATTCCGAATAAAGGCAATAAAGGTAGACAAAGGCAAACTAATATTAAAGACACTTCGTTTCAATATTCGAGATATTTGCTTCTTAACGACCAAACTCAACGGTACAAATTATCTTCTTGCCTTATGCTTGCACTAGGACGACGTTTCGCGTTTACAGTCAGTTGCTGTACTGCTGCAACGCGACAGACTCTCCATCCATCATATCTTCATTTATGAAAATAATTGGTCCAAAAAGGGATCAATTACTATAACGTATGCTAAAAGAGTTTCCGCCACGTTGCTAAAAGGATATAAGGATTTCCGCTTTCTTCGATTCAGTACGTAATGAATATTTCTATATAATTTACAATACAATACAATACTAGTAGGAACTATCCCAGAGTTCTTATCTTTATAAATATACACGAAAATTGTTGTTTGAAACTGAAATATATATGTAATATAAAATTGTAAGGTGCTTGACCTGGACATGTCAAGGGGTTTAGGTCACGACTAAGAGATGAACGTATTATACGTTCTCCATTTCCCTCCATTGGATCCAGCTATAATTGATCGTGAAACTTCAAAGTTTTGCAGATACGTGAGCATTAAGCAAATAAACTTTGGAAAATCCACCCCTGTGGCTAAAGGAGTAAAAAGTACGATCAAAGTTTGTGTGAGATGTCGTTGTTATAAAAAATTGTAACGTACAATTTGAATTTGAAAAATTGATTATTGATTTCTGTATATGAAATATTTTTATTGATCTTAAAACGTTTTTACATAAGAATAATGTAAGCCATGCTGGCTTATCACGAGCGGAGAAGAAGAAGAAGTTTATATCAGATATAAAATATTTTTATATTAGCACTAAGCATTCGTGAAAACTCGTAGGACGTTTGCTACTCCATTACTTTACTAAAAGATGAAAGAAAATTAAAAAAAAATATATATACATAAACTAACATACACAAAAAAACAAAAAATAAAAGATAAAAGTTCGCAACGGTGGACTTATCTCTATAAGAAATCTCTTCCAGCTAACCTGTGGTGGACGATGAGTGTCAAGCAGGTAAAAATAGTGCAATTTAAAGTAATACAAATATAATAAACGTAATATAATATATAATATAATATATAATAAAAGATGTTTCGTAGTACTTATATCAATATAAAAGTAGTTAGCAGTATAAATAAATTGTGAAAATCACCGACATAAATGAAACATAAAATATGTGTATAACGTAATTAGTTACATAATATAACATTAATTAAATATATTGCGCTTCATATATTCACATAAAAATGTACAGAATAAACTGACCACTCGTTTTAATTAAGTAACATATAACATTTAATTAAAACTAACAAACGTTAGACAAATAAAATCTTTTTCTTCTTTTTATTTATGGCGTTTCCAGCGTGCCAGTTTAGCATAATTGACTTCGCCAATGTCACGTTGGCTGGAGACCATACAAAGGAGAATGTACTGTTAGATAATTAAAATTCGGCTATACAATGCTAACGTCAAAGTCAAATATATTAATTTAAAATAAGAAAATAATATGTGCTCAGCTGTAATTGCCCATATTACTCTCGGAATAAATCAGTCAATTAACCGCCCCTTCACTAAAATTAATGCCCCAGATCTGAAAAGAACCGGCCCGGCTCAAGAAACTCAGCGGGACATTTTTTTTTTAATTTGATAATTTACAGATTTTTAAATTATTCATATGTACGGAACCGCTTAACGCACATTACACTAACATCTACTCTGTGTGAAGATATAACTAAATATCTACCTTTAACTAACTAACTAAAAAGAAGAAACTTAAACGGTCTAGACCAATATAAGGCTGCTTTCACACAATAACGACAAAGCGTGAACGGTTTCATATCATTTTTTTAAAAGAACATCGGGACCATGGTACTATATTTATAAACTAGGCTATGGGCCTATAATAATTGGCCCCTTCTATATATAATAAGGCGGAATTCGTACAAAAAATCTTTCGAAAGCATTAATTAAGGCATTCTTATAAAATTTTGTTGCGTGAATAGTATTTATTTAGCAATTTAAAATTATATATTTATATTACTTAAGAATTCCACGCATGCCTAGTTTTGAAGATCATGCATATACATTTATTCATTTATAATATACTAGTAAATAATTTGATGAAAAATTGACTACAATTACGTACAGTGTTTACGTGATTAATATATAATATATAATAATTTATATTAACTTACAAATTTCTAAAGAAAAGATTATTTTTCAGTACAGATGTTATATTTTTTAATCTATAATTCATTATTATTTCTGGTATAAATGCCTTAATATTTACTAGGTCGTTTAAAATATACAGATTTCCAATTTAAGCGTGGATAAGAAAAGTATGATCACAATGTTTTTTCTTGCCTATCCAATTTAAAATTATTATTGTAAAAATTTATATTTGCTTAAAAAAGTTACTCTAAATCCGCTACGTGTAAGTGGGAAAGAAAATAAAATAATATATATATTTTTTGGTTTCTTCTTATATTTTAATTATTTTAGTAAGGTAAATTAATCACAGACATAGCAACGATTAACGATTTGGTATCAACTTCTTACAAGGCAAGATGACCGGCATATCTAAGACCAGCTGCGTATCCTAGACCAGCACCGTAACCGTAGGAACCGTAGTAGGGACTACGGGCAAGAGGGGCGACGAGAGCCCCATGGGCCAAGGGAGCGGAGTAAGCGCTGTAGGCGACGGGAGCAACGCGGGCGGCGTAGGATAAGGGAGCGGCATGTACGAGGGGAGCAGACAGGGCAGCATAGCCTCCGTGGTTCACTGAATTCGAGGACGCAGAGTAGGACACAGAGGGTCCAGCAATGACGGAGGGAGCTTGAGCGTAAGCGAGAGGAGCGGCATGTGCAGCGTAGGCAAGGGGAACAGCGTGTGCAATGGGCGCAGCGACCACGGCGTGGCCGAGGACGGCGGGATCTTTGCGGACGACAGCGTTGAAGCCGGAGTGAGCATCGGCGGCGTAGTCCACAACCCGGCGGCTGCCGTCTGCCTCGATGAGGGAGTACTGGCCAACCACGTTGTCTCCGACGCGGGACTCGTGCTGGCTCTTCACGTCACCGCTGTGGGGGTCGTGCACACCATAGGAGAAGCTGCTGTAGTCAGCGCTACCTTGAGCGACTGCCACGCAGAGAGCAAGGACTACAAACTGTATAGAAATATTGAAATTAGGCACATTTTAGACATATTTACATAATGTACTAATAAGTTAAGTAATAATTTTTGAGTTTTATTCTCCTATTACCTTGAATGCCATTGTACGTGTGTTTTACTCGACTTCTAAGTGCAACTGATTTGACTCAGTAAAAGCTACTATTTATACTAGATACTGAGTCTTAATTTTGGAAACAAATCCGGAAAGGAAGCATGACTTTCAAATTAGCTTACGAGTGTGTGCCAAAATTTACATAAAAAAAATTATAACAAAATACTATATCATTTTTTCCATAATAATCTAGAATTGAAATATGGTAATAATATTATATTATACCAAACATTTATAAATTATTTGTAACATTTGATTTATAAAAATTTATAATTTAATAGGTAATCCCCAGACTACTAGACCAATTAAAATAGATTATTTTATTTCTTTAATTTTACCTTATATGAGGGTAAATTTTACCGTATTTGTTTACAATGTTCCATTATAATTTAAAATTTCGATATGCCAGGCATACTTACTCCTTGGTCTTTTGAGTTATTTGCCTAAGACCCTATGCTTCATGTGTTCTACTGCATCAAACATTTCTTCCAAACTGGCCCTAACTCATGATTCCACAATGATTCTATGGTAAGTTCCAACTCATTGGAATGTTTAAACAGGAGGTATATAATTTGGCGAAGACTTTAGTGTGATAGAAGACACTTACATACATAATATGTCGAATATTATGTATGTAAGTGTCTTCTATCACAAGGACTAAGGAAATTTAAAATGTGTATACATAATGTGCTTAATAAAACTTTAACGGCTTAAAGCTTTACTTTAGAATCATGCCCGCTTTTAGTATCTTCTAGCTCATATTCATATAATATCTGCCGCATATTTTTTTATATATTTTATACAATTATAATGTTAATTCAAATTAGGGTTAGTAATTTTCTTTCTTACTCAATCTGTCTGCCTCTCTCTCTCTCTCTGTTTTTTCTTTTTACTCTGCTAGAATAGAAATTAAACAAAAACAACAGACAAAAACGAATAAATTGAAATCAAATTATATTTTCAAATCTAATTAAGAAGTTCTTATTAAACCATAGTGCGTGAATGATTTAAAATTTTGGCAATAATAAATATCCACAATTTCTCAAGGATTACTTGCAAACCGTGGTTGGGAGATCACGCGTCCACTTATAAATTTATATTGGTAATTAAATAATATATAAAATTGAATTTCTATAAATTTGGTATAATTAATAATATTTCAATTCGTTAATCACTCTCATATAAGCAACAGATACATCGAGCTGGAGCATTTGATAACAAAAAGAAAAAATTAACTACTTAAGATTCCATGGATTCACCGTGTCTATTGTATTATAGGCAGAGGAGGTCAGAGCAGACCTTGAGACTTGCGACCTAACTATAAGTGTAAAGAGCTTACCTCCACTTTCCAAGCTCCTTCCACTACTTAACCAAATTCGAAATTATTCTACTAATGCCGCCTTCGAAGTGCTTAATAAAGTACTAAATCAATTCATAATAATTCTAAACTAGCCCAGTTCCAGTTACTTTTGCTATTTTTGATGGCACTTAAAGAATCTGAATGGAGTTATTAATGTATATAGTCAATAACATGCAGTAACTATTAGTTTCATTATTTTACCGTCACCGTATTTATATGTACAAAATATATACAAATATGAAATACATCAAATTTTAAAATATATTTAAGACGCTGAATTTTGGTGCTAGAATTTTAATATCTACTAAAATCTTATCAATTGAAATTAGAATTAATATGACGCAAATAACAAACATAACATTAACTTGTCTATATTCATAATTATTTAATTCTAAAATATTTATATTATAAATATAAATACATAAAAAAATAGATTAAGAAATTGTGGCGCAGAGGCAACAGCGTCTGAATTCCGTCACCCAAAACGCAATGCCTAGAAAGGCGGAAAGTGTAGAACGGAGTGTCTTAACACTAGGTTCCTTCTGCCTACGGTTCCCTCTGCCTACCCTGCTATGTGCGGGATACAACATTAATCTAAATAATAAATAATAATAAAATAGATATTATCATCATGAATCGTCAATTCTGTTATTGTAGTATAGTATATTGTATATTTGTCACGATATAAATGTTGTATTTATTATATATACTATTTTTGAACGCAGCGGGATCTGCACCCGCGGCTCATGGAAACCATCCACGCGCTCTGACTACTAAGCCATGCGTTCTCATCAATCTGCATCCGAAATTCTTATATACTTTTTGCACCTTATTTATGTTGTTAGCTTCTGTTAGAAACATACCGTATATTCTTCTATAAACTACTAAGCTATTTTTATACACATAGTGACTGTTTTTGATATTATTTAACATTATTTTTTATATAATTTTTTTTCTATAGAAAGCCTAAATATAATATTTATTTACAGGTAAGAATATTTTTTTATTTATAATTTAATAATAAATAAAACATGCTTTATATGTTATTTTTAAATTTTATTTATATTTTACATCACAGATTGGTAACGATCAACAATTAATATTTATTTAAGTTCTTACAAGGCAAGACGAGCGGGGTAGCCGAGACCATGGGCACCGTAGAAGGATCCGTGGGCAAGAGGGGCGGCGATAGCCCCATGGGCCGCCAAGGGAGCGGAGTAAGCACTGTAGGCAATGGGAGCGATGCGGGCGGCGTAGGACAAGGGAGCGGCGTGCACGAGAGGAGCGGACAGGGAATCGTAGCCTCCGTGGTTCACTGAGCTAGAGGATGCGGAGTAGGATACGGAGGGTCCGGCAACGACCGAGGGAGCGTGGGCAGCGTAGGCGAGGGGAGCAACGTGGGCGATGGGAGAGGCGACCACAGCGTGACCGATGACGGCGGGATCTTTGCGGACGATGGCATTGAAACCAGAGTGGGCATCGGCGGCGTAGTCCACAACCCGGCGGCTGCCGTCTGCCTCGATGAGGGAGTACTGGCCAACCACGTTGTCTCCGACGCGGGACTCGTGCTGGCTCTTCACGTCACCGCTGTGGGGGTCGTGCACTCCATAGGAGAAGCTGCTGTAGTCAGCGCTACCTTGAACGACTGCCACGCAGAGAGCAAGGACTACAAACTGTATAAATATATAAAAAATAGACATATTTACTTAATGTCAATAAAATCATGCATTGTAATAATTTATAAAGCTTTGTTCTCCGTATTACCTTGAATGCCATTGTACGTGTGATTTACTCGACTTTTGAGTGCAACTAATTTGACCCAGTAGTAGCTAGTATTTATACTAGATACAGAATATTAACTTTGGTAATGAAACCGGAAAAAAAGCGTTACTTTCAAATATGCGTATGAGCTGTGCCAAAAGTGCTCATACTTACATGTGCATGCACCTTTCTATGAAATATGTACAGGCGCAGGGGGACACTGTTTGACTACTTACGTGTTGGTTGAGGGCTTGACCTTACTTTTCATATTATTTATAGTCAGGTAAGAAAAAATCATAAAATGAAAATATGCCCATTTTGAAGGGAATGTAGATAGCGGAGAGTTTTAACCGTACGTTCTCTCTGTCTGCCCTGTTAAATATATGTAGGGTTTAATGAAAGAAAGAAAAAAAAATGTTTATAGTCCATGTTCCTCATAGTAAGTCATTCATAATGTATTACTATTAGTACAAAATTTATAGTAATTTTTCACACCACCTCACAGGTCCAAGTCAAGGTTAATCTTAACTTGGTTTTTTGCTTCATTCTTTGTGTCCGTTTGGCTTGGAGAAACCTGTTATCAAAAACGGAAACTCAATTGGACTACCTATACGTTTATTTTTTTTTTGTTATCATACATTTCTTACATAAAGTGCGGCGTTGAGTTCCACGAGTAGTATATTGATACTAATTTGACTCTAATCCTATCCTTCTGTCTGTGGGGTAGAGCATATAACTGACAAAAAATATAAGTCCTTCTTTGTACTGAACATATTGAGATAACTTAATGACTTTTAACCATATATTAATTGAGTTAACCCAATATTTTCGGTAGCTTTAGGAAGTTCCCTTGTCCTTGACACTTAATTGTAGCATAGTTAGTGGACTTCCCAGATTATTAATATTTTGATTAATGTTTAATCATTGTTATAAATAGTATCTTTGTAACTCTAGTGAGTTATACATTTTTTAAATGGAAAATTAATGATTGACGTTAAATTTTCTAGTAATATAATTGAAAGAAAAAAAAATGTTACTACTACTATCTATTATCTTTATATACATACATATATGTAACATAGCTTTATGGCATAAGAATTTGCATTGTAAAAATTTATTAAGAAATATAGAAAATCATTTATATTTTAATACATTAAGAATGTCCTTTACTATCGTCAGTCATCGGAAATGGCGAATCAAATTATGAATTTCAGGAATGTATAAAGAAAAAGGATGATATAGACATTGTTTTTTTTTTTATTTACGATTATTTACTAATTTTTATCCCTTGTAGTATAGTAGGTAGTGAAAAAAAGGAAAAAAAAGAAGAAAAAAAAAAGTAAAGACACTCCGTTCCCCTAATTTTGGCCAATTTTTATATTGCTTATTAACTGAACCGAAACGCCACGTTTTATTTTCTTACCAAAACGAGATAATGGGAATAATTCATTCCTCGAGTGGTAATCGAACCCACGTCGTCGTGTTATGTAGTATCACCGTGCTACTGAGTCACATGTGTATAAATTTAACATATATATTTCTAATTAATTCAATAATTAGTAAGGATACTAATTAATTATGTATATAGCCGCACAATATTACATATTCAAAGAACAATCTATTATGCTACTGTGGCATAGGATATAATATGTAATAAAAAAAGAATGTTTCCTTGTGAACGTAGGTCAATGTTTCGAGTCTTTCACAAGTTCCTGCTACAAATCTGATTACGTTACACAGTATGTACGCATATACTTCAACATTAAACACTATATAAAGGCCACCATTCTTCACTGACTATCAGTTGTTTCGTACACACCAAACCAAACCAAACAATACAACATGTTCTCCAAGGTAACAGCAATACGAGGCAATATGAAAAATAAAATATGAATAACTTTAGTAAAATATTGCAATGCATTATTTAATATTATGTAAGATAATTATATTTATTCTTTTACTTAATAATAATATTTGTGCATTCCATTTAAGGTCGCAATTTTCGCCCTGTTGGTCGCTGCAGCTCAGTGCAGCGCTATCCACGGCGGTGACTACAGCAGCTTCTCCTATGGAGTGCACGACCCCCATAGCGGTGACGTGAAGAGCCAGCACGAGTCCCGCGTCGGAGACAACGTGGTCGGCCAGTACTCCCTCATCGAGGCTGACGGCAGCCGCCGCACCGTAGACTACGCCGCTGATGCTCACTCCGGTTTCAACGCCGTCGTCCGCAAGGACCCTGCCGTCGTTGCTCACGCCGTGGTCGCCGCTCCCATCGCTCACGCTGCTCCTCTCGCCTACGCTGCCCACGCCGCTCCCCTCGCCTACGGCGCACACGCCGCTCCCCTCGCCTACGCCGCACACGCCGCTCCCCTCGCCTACGCCGCCCACGCTCCCTCCGTCGTTGCCGGTCCCTCCGTATCCTACTCCGCATCCTCTAGCTCAGTGAACCACGGAGGCTACGCTGCCCTGTCCGCTCCCCTCGTGCACGCCGCTCCCTTGTCCTACGCCGCCTCTCCCCTCGCCCACAGTGCATACTCCGCTCCCTTGGCTCATGGAGCTATCGCCGCCCCCGTTGCCTACGGCTCACTCCACGGTGCCCACGGTTACGCCGCTGGTCTCGGATGGTAAATAAGTAATACAAAAACTGTGATCCTAGTTAGATAAAAATGGCAATAAGTTACGACTGCATCTCATACCTCTATGTACTCTAATGTAGAGTGTCGTGCTAAATGTATAATACTCGTGCAAGTAAGAGCCTCATGTAAATATTATTTAACGCTTCAATAAAATATATAAAAACTCAAAACATTTTCTTTAATTTGAATATAATTTTTTTTCTTTATTTAATAGCACCTATATGTTTTAAGATTTCACTAATGACACTAGACACTAGGAATTACTTTCCTTCTTTAACAATATTCATGATAGAATAGTACTTAAATTGTAAATTTGACTAAAAATTAGTCTGTCTATTGTAATGTATGTCTAATAAACAACTGTCTGAATTTGAGTCATAGATTTTCTAATAAATATTAATTTAATTACAATTAAAAGTCATCGAGGCCACCTTTGCGCAGTGGGAACCGAACGCAATGGTTGTTCATGATTATCAAATCTCACTCACTCGAGAGAATGCATTATTTTTATAACTCCGCTTTGCTAATACTAAGCGCGGTGTTGAATCCCGCTACGTCACGCACACCATCTTAACAAAGATCTGGAGTGGAAAATGGAGACCGAAGTGTATGATACTAGATTGTACGTGAAAAAAAAATTGAAAAAAGAATTTCACAAATTCTTTTGGGCTTTTTCCCAATATTTTTTAATGTTTATTTTTTTTATTTGCATGTCAATTAACTGGATCCATCTTATAGACATGCCGGGAGCAGTATGTCCACATTTTTTTTATACTCGATATAGACGTGTTTTTGCCCTCAGAACTTTTATGGAGGCTTACAGGAAAAAAAGGAGAGCTCTGCATGTGGCCACAGATACACTGTGTGCCACGTCAGTGTTTTTGGTGTGCATTGCGATCCAAGGGTATCCCTGAAGCCTTTATTGAAGTTATCAAAGATATGTACAACGACTCCGCTTCAGTGGTTAGGACCGCTGTTGGCGACAACAAGCCCTTCCCGATTACAGTAGGAGTTCACCAGGACTCAGCTCTTAGTCCACTTTTGTTTAATATAGTGCTAGGACTTTCACGGCTCACATCCAGGACCAGCCTCCGTGGCTGATGATGTATGCCGATGACATAGTCATCATTGATGAGAGCTGACTGATGCTGAAGCTTAAAGTGAACGCCTGGAAGAATGCGCTTGAGAACGGTGGTCTTCAACTGAATTTGTCAAAGACCGAGTACATGGCTTGCGGGAACCCGGACTCGAGCACCATCCATATCGGGCCTGAGCCAGCCGTTAAGTCGGAAAAGTTCAGGTACCTTGGAGCCGTTATGCATGAGTCTGGAGGCATCGACCACGACATCCATGCCCGTATAAACGCTGCTTGGGCCAAATGGCGGGAGGTCACTGGTGTGGGTCACTCAAGGGACTGATATACCGGTTCTTTTATACGGCAGCGAATGTTGGCCAACATTATCTGGGCACACTCAGGAGCTTCATGTCACGGAGATGAAGATGCTAAGGTAGATGTGTGGCGTTACGCGATCCGACCGCATACGCAACACATTCATTCGAGGTAGTCTTGGGGTCCGTGACGTAGCGGATAAGGTCGAAGAGCGTCGCTTGAGATGGTATGGCCATGTTATGCGCTGACCTGAGAACTATGTCAGAAGGAAGTGCCTTGACATGTCTGTCCCTGGAGTTAGACCGCCCGGACGTCCAAGGAAGCGATGGCTTGATGTCGTGATGCAGGACATGAGAGCCAATAGATTGTCCACTGAGGAGTAAGCTTAGTCGGAAGGCAGACCCTGGCAAACGAAGCCGGGATTAATAAAAAGAAGAAGATTCGATATAGACGAACTTTTATTAGGGTTCCGTATATTATTACCGATCACTTAGTCCATCCTGTCTGTTTGTCTGTAAAGACACTCTATAGAACACATTCAGATATTGAGCTGAAAATATCTTATGGCATTATACTTGGGGTAATGCAGCCACGATTAATACAGTTTTTGTCCTGTAGAAGCGAGCTGTTCGCTCAATCTATAACTTAAGCCCTACAGAATCTTTAAGAGACAAATTTAAGGAAATTAATATATTGACAGTTGCGTCTCTTTATTGGTAAAAAAAAGTATTAATGATTTTACTAAAATTGGCGATGTACACAATATTAATACTAGAAATAGGTTGAAACTTACAGCGCATATGACTCGATTGCATCAAGTCCGCAAATCCTTCATGGGACAGAGTGTACGCTTTTACAATAGGATCCCAGAAAACGTCCGATAATGTTCTATATCACAATTTAAAAAAATTGTGAAACGACATTTGTGACACGACATGACGATTTTATAAATGATAACACACCTTGGGAATGAAATGCTCGCTCCAGTCTATCTCAAGCGTATCATTGTCAACAATGAATAATTGTATAATAATACTATATAAAAAAAGTCCCGCTAAGTTTCTTGCGCCGGTTCATCTCAGGTATGAGGCATTAACTTTAGTGAACCGGTGGTAATGTTTTTGACGTTCAAAAAATGAATCATGTATTCTTACTTTGAATAAAATTATTTGAATTTGAATTTTAAGTCAACGGGATTAAAGTCAGAATTGATAGAATAAATAAAGGAAATTAAACTTTTGGTGATTTATATTTAATTTTTTAATTTATATTTTATTTAATTGGTGATTTATAGATGTGTGTATTAAATAAAATAAAAAAATATTTTTCATATAATATTTTTCAACTTTCATAAGTTCTGCTTCCCGTTGATCTAAAATCAAACTAAACACATGGTACAGAATCCACAATGCGTCAGTGCAACTTGAACTTGACCGACATTTTGTCTCACATATACATAATCTAAATTATTCAATAAAATATTTTTACATGAACAATTATTGCAAATATATTACATTAATAAAAAGGAAAGACTACCTTGATTTATTAGCAAAACATTACCTATTTTTGCAAACAGTGCAAATGCCATATTTTTTAATATTCCACATTTTTTTATTTTCCCATGGTACAAATAAAATTTTAATTAAAATTAATATACAGAAAATATAAATGATATATATGCAATTTTATATATATGCAATATCTTATCTACGCGGAGGGTACACGCACGCAATAAGCATTACAAAAAGTAGCCCCTATGTTGCTCCACAACCTCCTTCCAACCTCCACAAATCTTCTAGTAAAATTTCTATAAAACTCGGTTCATCTGTTTCGTAGATAAGCACGGACAAACATAAAGGCAGACAAATAAATCACAAACAAACTGAATATTATAAAAATTTTTTATCAAAAGTAAAGTAATTTTAAACATTTTAATAAATAAAATATTTTAACATTAACGTAGAATGTTTGCTAATTAATCTTAATAGAAGTCTCTGAGCGCGAGTTTGTGACACAAAGGAAAATTAGCAACATCCAGTAGATAGCATTATATACTAAGTAATATTTCTTGAGACCAACTTGCTATTACATCACGCCAGTGTCGATTGTTGAACAATGAAAGTGGCCAAGCCTTAATGCAAAATTCTATCGATTTTGTAACAATTTTGTCCTTATTATTAAAGTGCAAAACTCTATATAAAATAAGATAAGATTTATTAGACTAGATGTTGTCTTAGTTCAACTGATAGCTTTCCTAGGCATCTTAGCCCGTGTGGTCATCATCATATACAGCCCACAGTCTGTCCCGAGTAATGGACTATCCTATACAAGAATTTGTTTTTTAATTTCAATTTTCAAAAGATTCAAAAGATAAATTCTTCATCTTGAATGATATTTGTATAAAAAATATTTTTTAACTATATCAGATTGAGCCAAATATAAAACTAAGTACCGCTACCTTTAAAAAGTACTTGTATTCTAAAAATGAGAAATTGAGAGAGCTATATTATCAGTCTACTCTTATCACACATGACTCTTGAGAACCGTGAGACAAATAAAATTATATTTTTTCGTATAACGTTCAATTTTACATATAATAATATAAACCAAAATAATCTAATGTCGAGAATCAAGACACGCCTTTCATTGCTTTCGCCTGACTTCGACAAGTGACGGAACTAAATGACGCGCTTTGTCAATTCATGCCCCAGTTGGGATCGAACCCAGAACCATTGACAGTTCGTCTTTACAACCACAAGCTGCCTCATGTCGCGATGGTCTCGTAATTTTTTTTATTATAACTTTTATTTAATTTCATTCATAGCACCGTTATGAAGTTAAGCTTGGAAGCTTTAACCACAAATGACAATACATACGTCAAATATTTTCATATAGGTAAATAATTCGAATATTTTCTAAAGATATTATATTATATACATGTTTAAAATCACTCTACAAATACATTATTTTCAATATTTGCAATATTTTGTCCTAATTAAATCTAGAATCAAGTATTAACAACAAAGTTAAATGCAAACAAGGAGCATAATTTCTCTAGATCGCCTTGAGGCCGTATGTGGGGCAGTGAGGGCTGCCACGATCTAATAAAAGATAACTAAAAGTACACCTGGTGAATAAGTGTAAACCATATTAGTCACTTTTAATTGTTACTGGCCATCTGAATCTCCATTTGCAATTTTTTTTTATTTTCCTACTCTGGCAACACAAAGCACAGCGTTTAGTCCCGCAAGTCAAACATGTGAAGATATTATAATAGTAAACATTTTGAAGAGGTGTCTTTTGACATAGTGTTTAAACACTAGCTTCTCTCTACCTATCCCACTATCGGGAATAACTGTGAAACTGGAAAAAAACGACAAGGACAGAAAATCTTAGTGATATATCACACCACTTTTTTCTCTGTGCCTTCTGCTTAATATCAGCTTGGGTTCTAACTAAAATATGTATGTAATATATATAGTTTTAATGAAATATAATAAAATACGATTACGTCGTCAGTTGTTGTTGAATGGTAGGTAAGTCACGACCGCTGGCCACGCGCCGCGACCGCCCTTCCTACCGACAGCTACCGAGAGCCGCCGGCGCCGGCCGATGAGAGTCCCGACTAATATCTTAATTTTGTTTATTATTTTAACTTCCTACTATGGAATAGTTGCAGAATGAATTTGCAGCTTTAAAAAAGTTTAAAATATAAATGACTAGCTTTTAAATGCAGCTTTGTCCGCATGAGATATTTTAAATGAACACGGGTACAGTGGGTTACACCGAAATGTTTAACGTAATGTATATAGCCTACTTCTTCCATAAATAAACACTTATCACGCTTTATAACATTAGTATAGATTTACTATAATATATGTTTCTTCTTTTTTATTGTTAAATTCTATTTCGTATGGAAAACAAATTATATATGGCCAAAAGAATTCTTTCAAATTATTAACTTGTATAGAGTTTTGAATAATTTAAAAGCTTTTTAATTAATCTGAACAATGTAAATTATTTAGCGTTTTGCTTAGTGTAACTAACGTTATGATAAGTATGAACTATAGTGGAAATGACGTAAAGTATATAAATGCTTAAAGTAACTTATTTTAAGAATACTACGATATATATATATATATATATATATATATATATATATATATATATATATATATATATATATATATATATATATATATATATATATATATCCAACCGCATTCTTTATCTTGAACACTAAATTATTAATTACATATTCAAATATCAAATATAATACAATGTGAAGTTTTTATTACAAAATCGATACAAAAATGTATCTTAGTCTAATAGACTTAATATAGTATGAAAAAAAACGTATCGCTTAATCATCGTAATGTTGTTATTTTAGATGATGCTTATGTCCAGCTCTTATACAGTAACCTCCACAACTGTTTACATGTTTTGATTTTTGTTGTCCTTTTTTTTAAAAAAAAAACATATATATTTTTTTTAAGTAGCGAGATTTAAACTTCATGTAAACCATTCAGTTGAGCTACGTTGAAATTCTCAGTTATTTCTTACAATTTATTAATGGTGTTACCATCTCTGTAAAGAGATTAAGAAGAGACACTCGGCAAGAGAGAATACTGTTAAGGTTAATTATTAAATAGTTCTATATTTATTTTAATGATTTTTAAAGTGTTAATCCACATTGAAGATAGAAAAAATGCTTAAAGAAAACTAAAGTTTGAACGCAGCGCCTCACGCGCTTGTACTTTCCATGAGGCGCGGGTTCAAATTTCGCTGCGTTCAAATTTATATATGTTTTAACTAAAGTGTTATACCACACTAATGTAAAACTATATTTTTGGAAATAATTTAAAAAATATGCTCTAAATTGTTTAAATAATAAATTGTCATAAATTTTCACTTGTAACCGGAAGTCAATATAGCATTTGTGTGTCATCGATATGAACATTTCCGTAAATGATCGGGTACGAAGCTCAATTATAATAAACCACTTGTGACTACGTGTACAACTTGTCGACCTTGCGCTCCTTTTCCTAAATACAATTTTCTATTTGTTATTATTATTCATTCTTATCATATTATTTTACATTTAAAAATAAAATTAAAATAAATTAAACATTAAATAATTTGCATTTTCTTCGCTCTAGCAACAAGGCAAAGCGCGGCGTTGAGTCCCATCACTCAACACGCAATGCCTCAATGGCGGAAAGTGGGGAACGGAGTGTCTGAACACTAGTTCCATTACCCTACGGTTCTCTCTGCCTACCCTGCCATGTGCGGGATACAGCGTGAAGCTAAATAAATAAATATTATTTAACAAAATCTAGTACGCGAAATATTAACGATGAGTGTTAGATATCTTACATTTTATATATGGTAAGCCTTTTAGGGAATTTTGGGTATATTAGACAATATGGCACATTATTACGCTTTTAATATCAGAATCGGGGAATTTCTCTTCAAATATTAATATAATACTTATTGTATGGGCAAGGCATTCACTTTTATGACTCGCACATATGAGCTACAATTTTTTTTTAACTTAAATTATTCAAAATGTAATTTTTGCTAGTCAAACCAAAAAGGTAACCATGTAGGCGCAATAATGGTATCTACATTTGCCTACTCACGTATTATATATGATACGATAGGAAGCACAAAAGCTAAGAAATTTTTTTTACAGACTACTTACTTTTGGCAGACAATTGTATCTAACTCAATCTCAGCCATAAAATGACACAAAAATGGGTAAATATCAAATTAAATATTACTAAAATGTTCGCAAAAGTTTTAAAGTCTAGACTGTGCCATACGAACGTGATTGGGTTCAGTTTGCGCAATTCCTTTAGCATTTTGCACACGATTTACATACAAACTTTACTGTTGTGACAAAATAATCAGGTGATGACATATTTTGATCTTATTAAAAATATATATAAATATTTATTTATTATATTATATTATATATATATATATATATATATATATATATATATATATATATATATATATATATATATATATATATATATATATATATATATATATATATATATATATATATATATATATACTATATATATATATATATATATATATATATATATATATATATATATATATATATATATATATATATATATATATATATATATATATATATATATATATATATATATATTATATATATATATATATATATATATATATATATATATATATATATATATATATATATATATATAATATGTATAACATGCACCCATTGTAATAAGCTGCAATTACTCTAGCTGAGATGACGTACACAATAGTGATACCGAGTCATTTCTTTATGCTTTCCATACCAGTGACGGCCTTGCGTTTCCGGATCCACTGGCTACATTAGTGTACGCGTTTTTAAAGATCAACTTAGTCGACACGCCCTCGTATGTACATTCCATATAAAAGCTCCTAGACGGACACTTCTGTACTCATTCCACGAGATTCACTTGTCCAAGAAGCAATGGCAGTAAAGGTGATTATTACTCATATTATAAATTTATTATTACTGTTGTTATAAATTTCTAATAAATATTCTTGATTAAGATTTAATTTAATTATTTTTATATTATTAATTAATAATATTGTTAATTTGCAGTTCGTTGTAGTACTCGCCGCCCTGGTCGCCGTGGCCCACTGCTCAGTGGTGCCAGTGGCGCGAGCAGACGCTGACTATTCAAGCTTCGCGTACGACGTGGCTGATCCCTACAGCGGCGACTTCAAGAGCCAAGTGGAGAGCCGCAGCGGTGGTAACGTACAAGGACAATACTCTTTGATCGAACCTGATGGCTCCAGACGCGTTGTTGATTACGCAGCTGATGATGTGAATGGATTCAACGCTGTCGTCCGCAAAGAACCCGGCGTAGTCGCAGCCGCAGCTCCCGCCGTAGTTGCCTCCCGCATCGTGGCTCCCTCCGTTGTCGCTGCAGCTCCCGCCGCGATCGCTGCCGCCCCAGCAGTCGTCGCTGCCCGCTCGTACGCTCCCGCTGTAGTTTCCTCCTCTCACAGTGTAGTTGCCGGTTCCCCTGCCGTATATGCCGCGTCTGCTCCCGCAGTAGTCGCTGCCCGCTCGTACGCTCCCGCTGTAGTTTCCTCCTCTCACAGTGTAGTTGCCGGTTCCCCTGCCGTATATGCCGCGTCTGCTCCCGCAGTAGTCGCTGCCCGCTCTTACGCTCCCGCAGTATATGCTGCATCTGCCCCAGCTATTGTAGCTGCCCGCTCCTATGCCGCCCCCGGAGTGTACGCAGCATCTGCCCCAGCTATTGTAGCTGCCCGCTCCTATGCCGCCCCCGGAGTGTACGCAGCGTCTGCCCCAGCTATTGTAGCTGCACAGTCTTATGCCCCATCTGTATACGCCTCAGGTCCCGTCGTAGCCTCTCGGTCTTACCTTGCTCCATCTCTTTACTCTTCTGCAGCTCCATTGGTCGCTGCCCGTTACGCGGCCCCCTACTACTCCGCCTACGGCGTCGCCAACCCCATCAACTATTGGTAAACGAACATATAAAGTCCTAGTTTTAGATCGAAGTTGCCATGTAAATAATATTTTTGTACATTTGCATACATATTAAATTAAACGACTTTTTAAATATTATGTGTTTTGATGTAATAACACCACCTGTTCACCTTAAAATATGTACGTAGGAACTATTTTGTCTAACATAAGTATTGCATTAATTTAAATGTCACTAATATGTAACTGAATGTACGTGAGCGTGTGTTTTGGACAAATACCTCATTTAAATTACACGTACACACTATGAAGCACGAGTGCCGCATTTTTATAATTTCGTTTCGCCTTTATTTATTGCAATCGCTTTTTTTGGTCAATTATTTTGGTTAATTATTATTAAAGTAGCAACTGTAAGGGTAATTCAAAATATTATTAAGTCAAACCGTCAATATCAAGCTTGCACCGGCGCGGAAGACAGTTCTGCTGAGTAAAGTCGGCAAGAAGTTAAGCTATTGTTATTTTAAATATCGATGCTACAATATAATTATTAAATACAATAATGACTATTCTACATGAAATTCCGAATCACATTCATTCCACACATTTTTATAATTATTAGTGTCAAATTTAGATTTATTAGATTAGATTTTTATTATGGACCCATTAATAATGGGTTCGTAAATTAAAATTAAATAAAAAAAATAAAAAAATATTATATTGCTTTAATATCAATGCCAAATTTATTATCGAATATTTGTTAGAGAGAATATTTCGACAGTACAGTGCAGTAGAATGGTGTACTCACTGTACATATATAGGTTTAGTTCCCAGTCGGGGGGATAATTTTGTATACAAAACTCACAGTTAATTCCCGACACTCAATAAGTAAAAGGCGATATATACTCATTCTATATTAAACTTTCAGTTTAAATATCCCTGACAAAAAAACTAAGTGGCTTACAACTTAGGTGTGATTGAATTACTACAAGGCCACCGTGGCACAGTGTCTGATGCAAATGTGATTGCAACGGGTTCGATACTCATTAGGGGTAATAAATTATTTTTAATTTCCTGCTCTTATATATCAAGTGCGGCGTTGAGTTACGCCACTCAACACGTGTTTCGGAAACGATTTAATTATCAACTTAGCATTATCTCCATAAAATGTATATACTATATAATATTTTTGATAAACGATAAGATTAATTATACAAATATTATTATGGGTTTATAAAGAAACTAGCGACGCGCCCATAGCTTCACCCGCTTAAGACACACTAATATTTAGTAATAAAATGAATTGTATCCGCTTATCATAAATTATTTATATTTCTTTGCGATGCATACCTATAGTACTGCAAAGTTTCATTTTAATCCGTTCAGTTGTTTTTACATGAAAGCGCACCAAATATCTATCCTCACAAACATTAATATTTATAATATTAGTAGTTTCAATAATAAAGGAAAGATTGGAAGAAGTTAGAACTCATTTTTTCTTAGATGGTATGGCTTGTACAAAAAGCTATGATGATATTGTCATGCAATTTGATTGTATCTGACAGCACACGCGAAGGTTGTTGATCTTGTGGCTGTTCTCACTGAAGGGAAGGATTATATTCTAAATATTTGTTGAAAGAAAACATATGTATGTATACACATACATATATGTATACAAATATATCATTACATAATATAAAACAAAGTAGCGTACCGTAATCTGTCCTTATTCTTCTTAGTATTTATTCTTAGTCCTTATTCTGATTCTTAAAACTTCAAACCGGATTTTGATGTGGTATCTAAAGAAAACTTGTTTGTACTGCTTGTTTATATATATATATATATATAATATATATATATATATATATATATATATATATATATATATATATATATATATACATTTATATATATATATATATATATATATATATATATATATATATATATATATATATATATATATATATATATTATATATATATATATATAATATATATATATACCAGTATAATTATTAGGTATTTAACAGACCAACCGATAGTACGTAATAAGGATATCATTTTGACGGTGACCATGGTATTTTTTTAAATAACTCGTGTGACGTGTAAATGTATTGACACATCCTGTAAAATTAACGAGTACTAAAATTATTTAAACTTTATTTTATATACAGGCTGCATAAATGTATATATATATATATATATATATATATATATATATATATATATATATATATATATATATATATATATATATATATATATATATATATATATATATATATATATATATATATATATATAGAGAGAGAGAGAGAGAGAGAGAGAGATAGAAAATGAGAGAAAATTGTGAAATAAAAAACAAAGCTTACTGTGAGTAAGCTAACCAAATATAAACATTGAATAAAACGGAAGTTGATTCCAGAACTGCATATAATATTGTCTATGTATTTAAAAATATCCACTTTTACAACAACGTCTGACTGTAACCTCGGCAGTTGTGGGTTCGATTACCAATTAGGTAATTTTATTTTAATTTCCCTTGTAGGGCCAAAGTGCGTTCTGGATTTTTCCCTCTGTACTCCTATATGCGTGGAGCTATTGTTATATAAAACAACATTTTTTTTATACGGCCATAGCTTCACTCTAATTATATTCATATAGAATCGTCACTTTCTAGAAGTTTTAGAACCCACAGAGGACAAATTTATATAGTTTTTGGTCTAGCCATGTGTATAGAGAAATAAGAACTAGCATAATATGTAAAATTTCCCAATTTTGAAATTCCAACAGAATATAAGCCAATTTAATATAATCCGCAACTTAATTGTTGTATCGTTTTTAAAGCTTTGTAGCTAGCGTTATTAATTTTTTTATATATATCTTAAGCCTAAAAATACTTAAGATGTCGAAAATCAGTACATTAAAACGTGTCCGCTGAAAGGGAGCTAATGAAGATGGCGCCACAGTAAATAGAAAGATCACATTCCAAATAAAAAAGGAAACGGTAACCTCTTAGTTGTTACTACTACATAAATAGTTGAGAATAAATACTGCATATTTTTATAATTTTTTTATATGGAAGTTGCTAATATTATTTTTTTTTTCAATCCACCACTTTTTCACTTCAATCTTTTCATAAATTCTACATTCATATGCATCAATTCCACTTGCATCACTAGCGACACTAATTTGCTGTGTACAGGTGGACTTTTCCAACTTGTCCCCTTTACAATATGGTACTCCTTAGGTCTACACTCTATAATGTGAACCTATAGCCAAAATATAAAGAGGGTGTATATTTCAATAGGAGCGGCATAAAATATTAAAACAACGGCTATTTGAAATAAAAAAAATCTCAAACTGAATACTCGATTTATATAAATTGTCATTATATTATTATGTATTAAATATTTGCATATCTTGTATAGCTTAGTTAAAACTGAATAAACTGGAACAAATCAACTGCATATATTAAGAATAATTTCATAATAATCAAGCCTGATTAATTTTGACGACTACTGATGTGCACAAAAAATTATATTATTCTCATTCTCGGAAAATATGTTTAGCATTAATATATCGAAAGAATAAGGGTCGGTTTCAGCACATGCTAATACAGCCAGATGTGAAATAAGTTCCTTGTCTAGCAGATAAACAACAAATTATGGTTTTATAGGTATCAGATAGAAATATCTAGCAGATAAACACCTGTTTTAACTATCAGCCTTTACCTGGTAGACAGCATTAACTACCAGCTAACTAACTGAAACTTTATCCATAACCTGTGCAACAGTAAGCAAGATCGTCTCGCGTATATGTGTGTATATTCAAAGTCAAACATGATCTTTTAATGATAAAGAAAACATCAAAATGATTTTAAGAAAAATATATTGTATAAAATACATACAAACATTATATACATTGTTATTAATTATTTACACAATTATTTACAAAACATTAGGTGATTCAAAAGCACGTTTTACAGGTACTTGTAAGAAATTGCTGGGTAATTGTAAAATGAGTAGACGGGAGAGCGGGCGTATACTCCAGAAGAATAGACAGAGGGTGCCACTGAGTACACTGACGGTGAAACGTAAGATCTTGCGACTACTGGACCTGCAGAATTGTAGATGGAGGGAACAACTAAATTACGTGCAGCAACCACAGAAGGACTTTCAGCAACTACAGAGGGAACTGCAGCAACCGCAGAAGCAAGAGGCTCCTTGCGTACAACAGCGTTGAATCCGTTCACATCGTCTGCTGAGTAGTCTACAATACGCTTGGTGCCATCAGGGTCGACCAAGGAGTACTGTCCCCTCACTACGCCGCCAATGCGAGACTCCACTTGGCTCTTGTAATCGCCGGTGAGAGGGTCAGCCACATCGTAAGAGAAGCTTGACGAATCTTCGTCTACGTTGGCTAATGGTACTACTGAGCAGTGAGCTACGGCTACTAAGACAGCGAGGACAGCTGCAAACTGAAATAAAAAAAGTTTCTTTCTATTTTTTTATTTTCATGACTAATAAATACCGTAAAATATATATTGAATTGGTTTAGACATTTTTTTCAATATCTTACCTTTGCCATTGCTAGTTCTGTATAGGTATGGTTTCACAAGTGAATATGGATTTTGTTATCTGTCTGTTTATATATGGATATCATTAGACGCTTTACTTTAATAGCCACCGGTTGAACTTTAAAAAAAGCGCCCCATTACATAATTAGGATATGATCCAAGGGCGTAATACAAAATTAAAATTCGATGTGTACAATGACCTTATAATTATTAAATTTGGAAGAATTTTGTCAATAGTGGCATTGGTGTTTGCTATTATTGCATATATACATAATAATAATATATTAACTATATATATATGTTATAATTATTAAATAGTTTTATTAATACATAAAAACGATAATCTTGATTTCTTTTAATATTCATATTTATTTTTTATTTTTATGCTCGACATTTGGTGGAAAGTGAGCAAGAGAGTAACTTAAGCTCAAGAATCTACAATGCGTATAATTTTGTCTATTTGTAAAAAAATCACTGTACTGATTGTGAAAGTGATAGCTGGGGATTTGATTACCACTAAGGAGAATTATATATCACGATTTCCGCCCTCTGGTAATACATCTGTATTACCATAGGGGGGGAAATTATACTATCATACCACCATACCATCTTTCAAGGAGAACTTAACTTGTCTTAACATTAAATTTCCCCTTACTAAAAGGAGCTCTAGCCAAAAAAATATTTTTTCGCATATTACGAAGGGTAGTAGATGTACCCTACATCTTATTAGCATCACAAGCAATAAATTATATGAGTCATAAGAATTAAGATACCTGTACAAACAAATTCTTATTGGAATGTTCTCGTAAACGGTTTTAAATGCTAGAATGTACAATTAACGCTATAATTCTTCGTTAAATTAGATTTCCGGCATAATGTGATAATAACTAATTATCCCACGTTTTAAAGATCAACGATCAAAGCGGTTCTGACAAACTAAAGCATGAGATATTATTTTATATACGAATTATATAAAAGCTTTTGCTTCTGTATTTTTGTGTAATTAAAAAATAGCGTCCATCATGACAACAAAGGTAAAGAATTGTTAACAGATTAAATATTAATTTTGCATTATTAACACATCTTTTAAATAATATAAATACTGTTACATCTTTCATTAATTTAAAATAATTTTCTTTCTTTACTTTGCAGTTATTTATCCTCACCGCTATTATGGCTGCTGTACAAAGTTCAGAACAAATTGAGAACGTCGACGATGATTCATCAAGTTTTTCCTATGGAGTAGCAAATCCCATCACCGGTGATTATAAGAGCCAAGCGGAGTCTCGTATAGGAGGTGTCGTGAGAGGCCAATATTCTTTAGTTGATCCAGATGGATCCCAGCGAATTGTTGATTATATAGCTGATGATATAAATGGATTTAACGCTGTTGTACGCAGAGATCCTTTTATTCCTGCGCCAACGACTGCTTATGAACCATCTGTGATTGTAAGTTCAGGACCTATCGGTGCTCCAGGTCTTTTCAAAGTAGATCCTCGCAAAATTGTGCCTATTGTTTCTTCAACTTCTATGTAACTAAGTCCTGTGGGGGCACAATACCTTCAAAGCTGTCATCCAGGACCTCTGTACTTTCTTCAAAATCATATCTTTATGGTAAAACAGGATTATTTAAACAAATAAGTTTCGGAAGTGATATATATTATAATATTGTGACATTCTTCTCGTATTTGTATATTTTTTACTAGCAGTATTCTTTTTATTTCTATATTTTGGTTTATTATAGAAATAATTAACTATTGCTTTTAAAATAAATATAAGATAAGAATACTAAATAAATAAATAACACGCAATGCCTTGAAAAGCGGAAAGTGTAAAACGGAGTGTATTAACACTAGGTCCCTTCTACCTACGGTTCCTTCTGCCTACCCTGCTATGCAAAACAAAGATTAATAAATAAATTATAGTTGAACATGTAATTATTTTATATATTTTATTTTTTTGTATATGTGTATATTATGTGTGTATGTATGTAATAATATTAGTAATATTTATATGTGTATATTTTAATTTATTCATTATATATTTATATTCACGTTTTTTATTTTATATTTTAGTTTTCAAATCTTGTTTTTTTGATTTTGCACTGCCTCTTCCCGCTATTTGTTTAAAAGTTCCTCACTTCCACTGTTTGGCTGGAAGAGATTTCTTTTAAAAATAATTTTTTTTTTTATTTTGTGCAATAAAAAACAGTATATATTGTATTTATTAGTAATAAATATAAAATAAAAATATTATTAACCGTGGAAAGAGTCAATGATTATTTAAAATACATATGTATAACTCATACAGCAATTTGTCAACATATCTGAAATTAAGAATAAACATATACATATATATATTTACTAGTTTTACCCGCAGTTTCACCCGTTAGGTCAAATGCAAGAAATATGTTTATGTAAGATATATTATGACTTTGTCTTTCTCGATAAATGGAAAATTTAACAGAAAATATATTTTTTAATTCGAAGTCATAGTTCCTGAGACTAGCGCGATTAAACAAACAACCTTTTACCTTAATAATGTTAGTATAAATATTGTTAGCAGTATGGACTAAGTAAATATGTTACTTTCAAAAGTTATCATGCATATAGCAAAGTAAACGTTTCTCTATTACCCACTAAACTAGAATAATTACGTGTGAATGGCGGCGCTCAACGCCGCACTTTGTCATATCACAGAGGCTTTGGAAATGGATTGATCACACAACCATCGCATTTACAGACAGACTACGCCAATGCACCACAATGGCCTCATAGATATTGTTATGTATATTTTAAATATAAGAAAATTGTATTCTATTACAATCTGTTTTTGACATTTTAATAATGACACGCTTTTAACATAAGCAAAATAATCATAATTTTTTTAATATAATTGATGGGTATTAAAACAAAAGGTGCTTCAGTTAGAAAGAGTAAATTGCAAATTTCTATTGTGTTTCTACCAAACACTTATTTCTGCCAGAATTAAATGCTGGCCCATTAATTCTAAATCGATTTTTAATTGACATAAATCAAAATTAATCTAATTGACAACATTTATATTTATATATATATATATATATATATATATATATATATATATATATATATATATATATATATATATATATATATATATATATATATTATATATATATATATAGATATATATATATATATATATATACATATATATATATATATATATATATACATATATATATATATATATATATATATATATATATATATATATATATATATATATATATATTATATATATATATATATATATATATATATATATATATATATATATATATATATATATATATATATATATACAATAAAAATTCTTCCATAATATATCTTAAATATATCTAGACACCGTACATGAAATTGACGTAATATTAAAGTATAGAAAAGTCAATATTCACAAAAGAGTTTAAAAAAAATGTATTAATGGGTGAAGCTATCGTTATATTAATTGAAATATAAGCTTTTTGACCATATGTGTGTTTATTTATTCGCAAATCACTTAAAAGCTATTGGCCAGAAAGATTAAAATTGATGAATTTCAGTAATGTTGAAATTACTGAAACATTACAATAAACATTACAATTACCGATAAAGTCGAATTACTTTGATTACAGATATCTACTAAAGAATGAATAAATTTTGGCAGCTTCACACCATTTTGACCTAAATCAACATATTGTCGTCCAGGTTGTAGTCTTGGCATTCAATGAGGTTTCAGTAGAAAAAAATAGACGTATTTTAATAACGTCGATTACGACAAGAACACGGTGAATTTAAAAATAAAAAAAAATTCCATTTACTTCTTTTAAATTGAAAATAAATAGTGTTGGTATGATTTGGATTACAAATTTCAAGTGTGGGAAATGGATATTGTATTTTTTACGCTATGATAGAAAAGCTAGAACATAATCTGCTTACAGACTATATGTTAATTACACATACGTTTACGTATTAATATATACAAGCAAGAAACATATAGTACCTATATGTTGATCGTGATTTTTAATAATAGACAAGAGTGATTCAATAAAGGCGACGAGAATATCGAAGAATTGTATTGTGAGGTAGGTATAAAATTTTCGAACGAACGCGATCTAGTTAACTTAAGCGGGCGAAGCCGCGAGCGGGTCGATAGTATAGTATAAAATAGTTAAATATTATACGATATACAAACAGAAAAAAAATTATAACAAGAAAAGATCTCTAATATAATTTATATGTAATTATAATGTTTGTTGAATATATAACAACAGACTTATTTTCGTTGTTTTTCACAACCTTACTTGCTTATCGTCCTTGCAGCATTGGTATACAGCTGTGTGATTTTAATTACATTAGTATTGTCTATTTATATTTGTTTGCATTATTATATGAATTTAAATATAATTAAAAAAAAAACCTTGTGCTTAGAGAAAAGTACAACTAATGGGAAGTAAACACAAGAAGTATGAGGAATGAGGAAGCACTGTTGTACAAACTCTATATATATATAAATATATATATATATATATATATATATATATATATATATATATATATATATATATATATATATATATATATATATATATATATATATATATATATATATATATATATATATATATATATTAGTGATATATATTAGTGTCTAGATATATTTAAGATATATTATGGAAGAATTTTATTGGATCTCTTTTTTACATGCATTGTATTATTATGTAAAGTTAGTTATCTCTTCACCGTATATTCTCCTTCGTGTATTCTCCATACAACGTGACATTGGCGAAGTGAATTGTGCTCAACTGGCACGCTCGAAACGCCATTACTGCAGCAGAACAGAAGATATATTAACATTAATAAAAAAAATCCGCCAGCGTAATGCAGAAATTTTATTTCAGTGAAAAACGACATCTGTTGACAGATATTATAAAATATTAAAAATAATTTAAATTTAATACTTTTTTAATTTATTTTCCGGGAACAGCATGGAATACCGAAATGAAAACTAAAATTTATGTGAGTCAAGACTATGAGCTGTTACTATACAAAAAGTCATTCATTCCAGTAGTTTTTGCCTGATTAGAACAAACAGACAGATAGACAGAAAGACAGATAGACAGAATGACAAAACTTCTGATGAGTGGATTTTTAGCTTCTATTATCGATATATTAACCATCCTAATTAATATATATTTTTGAATATTTTATGTCCAGAATTGACTTTTCTATATGATTATGCGCCTATACGCCTATATGATTATGGTTGTTTATACTTCGTTGTTTCCGTATTTGGCGGACGCAAAAAAAAGTTCTTGCGACATCTTTGCTTGTCTAAAATTTTCATACAACATAATATATATTATATATACCTATATACATATAACGTATCATATTATGTAACAATAATCTATATCTATATCTTATATGTTTCTTTTAAAATACCTACTCTACAAAATATCTAAGCGTAGGTAATTTTTTTTAGTATAAAATAAAATCGCTAAAATACATATCCTAGCGCAGCTTTATATTATTGAAAACAATTTAAGCTTATGAAGACAAAATAGAAATGTCCGTTTCAAATTTGGATATTTACTATCAAAATAATAATTTATAATATTTAATATAAATCATATTATATGTATTTTATCGATATTTATATCTCAAATACAAGACGAAGAAATGCCAACAAAATAATATTTGAACACTGAGCACGTTAATCTCGTTAGTGGATTTAGACAGACGAGAGTGCATTGACTTAGTCTGGCTATAAGCTGAGGATTATCTGAACAACTTGAATGTATGTGGATGTTAATATACACGCTGTTCGTTGGACTTGTACTAAAAATTAATGAAAGTAATTAGATTTTCATATTTATATTTATATATACTGATCTAGGGTCACATTTCCAGACTGCAGCGAGCTCCTCTTTCTGCATTACTAAGCTATCTGCAGGTTAAGTTCATTTGATATTAAGGAATTTACGTATTTCTTTCGGTTAGAAGGCTGTCATGGCGCAGAGGAAACGTCGAAATGTAAGCGTGATGTTTGTAGGCATATCCCTAAGTACTCGATCATTCTGTTTCACTCGACCTTTGTGTTAAGTTCCATCATTTGACTCAGCTGGAAAGCGGAGAATGAAGTGTCTGGACAACATTCTTACCTCTCCATAAATTGTGACGCTAAAAATATATTCTGTTATTATATATAACTACCTCTAATGAACATATGCGTGATGAGTATTTTAGTGTGAGTAAAATCTATACTAATATTATAAAGAGAAAAGATTTGTATATTTGTTTGTTTGTGTGTATCGAATAAACTCAAAAACTACTAGACTGATTTTAACAAAAATGAAGAGACCCTAAGCTCCAAGAAGTAACATAGACTACTTTTTGTCGTGAAAATGAGGGAAGAAGAAGGTAAAATGGACCCTGGTTTTTTTTATATAGAGAAATCGTTATATATATATATATATATATAGATATATATATATATATATATATATATATATATATATATATATATATATATATATATATATATATATATATATAATATATATATATATATATATATATATATATATATATATATATATATATATATATATATATATATATATATATATATATATATATATATATAGAACTACCACACATTGCATCTTAAATAAGCACATTTTTTCAATATATTTTCTTGCATAAGTAATAATACCAAGGAAGAAGAAGATTGCATATTTTTAGCGTATATATAGAAATTCTATTCGAGGGGATATTCCCACGCCATTTCCTGTCCAGTTCTATAAGACGCGTTGTATTTCGTCACTAAACACGTTCAAATGCCTTGACACATTGTTTCTTCTATATCCTCGGCATTTAATTATATAAAAAAAATCAAACGTTTTGGGTGTTTTCTTATCTATTACGCTGCTATCAACATATAAATAGTTTATTTAAATATAATCCAGAAAAAATATCTACATCATATTACGCTCACAGTTTAATATTTAAATATGGTATATTTAGTATAAAACTGTGAGCATTACTCAGAGCTTTTTTCGAATTATTAGCATTTTTTTAATATTTAATGTCTTTATAAGCTTAGTATTGTATGGGTAATACAACTAGAGTTCCACTTGCGTTTTCGTCTGACCGGTCTTCATTATTATGATTATATCTCGATTAAATTTAGTTTAACGACATCACATTAAAAAAATGCTTGTTACTCTTGACTTTAATTTAAATTTTTACTTTTAACATACATTTAACTTTATATTTCTATTTTGATATGTAATAAACAATATATATATATATATATATATATATATATATATATATATATATTATATATATATATATATATATATATATATATATATATATATATATATATATATATATATATATATATATATATATATATATATATATATGTACACAATGCCTCGAATGTCGGAAAGTGGGGAACGGAGTGTTTTAACACTAGGTTCCTTCAATCTACGGTTCCCTCTGCCTAACAGAACTAGAGCGGAATTCAGCGTGAAACTATACAAGTAAATAAGTATATCTTTCGCATATGCGTACATTGGAAGCGACTTTTTTGAAAGGAGTGAAATATTACTAGAAAAGATAAAGATATAAAAAAAATATTTTCTGACTAAAATTTACCTAATATCATGTGGCAGTGACGTTTTTTTATTATTTCCATAATTAACTCACGTTTCCGGCAAGCTCTACTAATTAAGTAACAAGAGTAATCGCGTTTTAAAGATCAACCAGTATACATTAAAAAACACATCAAATATGTGATTTGTATAAAAGCTCGATCTACTATAGCCGTGTATCCATTCAGCATCAATCACTGACTGAGTAACAATGGCAGCTAAGGTAAATTAAGATCAGCATATATAATTTATTTGTAAAATTTAAAATAGTTATAAAACTTTTGTCATCATAAAACTTGGCAATGATAAGAAAATTGCACTGGTCTGATGATGGAACCTGAAGCTCTGAAGCTATGGTCTGATGATGGAAATTAAGGGCCAGAGATTAAGCTCTATAGAGCTTTGGGATCATTAGATTCGTCTTAACGTGTTCGTACATGATGAGGACCTGCCGTTAGAACTTGGAGATGATCAATGAAATTAATTTAATTTACAAGTGATTTGTTTATTGTGATAGAAATTATAACTTGTAACTTAATTGAATACAATAAAAATTCAATATCAAGGGACAGAATACCTTATATATAAGCGTGTATAAAATTTTGTAATGAATTTGGGTCGTGTTCATTTTAAATAAATATTTAATACAAACGTATTCTTTTCCTTAAATTTCAGTTTCTAGTCACCCTTGCCGCTTTGGCAGCTGTAGCTCATAGCTCTGTCATACCAGTGGCCAACGTAGACGAAGATTCGTCGAGCTTCTCGTACGATGTGGCCGACCCCCTCTCCGGTGACTACAAGAGCCAAGTGGAGTCCCGCGTCGGCGGCGTAGTGAGGGGACAGTACTCCTTGATCGACCCTGATGGCACCAAGCGTATTGTAGACTACTCAGCAGACGATGTGAACGGATTCAACGCTGTTGTACGCAAGGAGCCTCTTGCTTCTGCGGTTGCTGCAGTTCCCTCTGTAGTTGCTGAAAGTCCTTCTTTGGTTGCTGCACGCAATTTTATTGTTCCCTCCCTCTATAATTCTGCAGGTCCAATAGTAGCAAGATCATATGTTTCACCATCAGTATACTCGTCACCTTCTGTCTATCCTTCTGGAATTTACGATTACTCTCCTATATACTCTTCTAACCAATACCCAATTTCTTACAATCTCTGAATGTTTTAAAATGTAACTTAATTTAATATTTTGTGTACATAATACTATTGTGATTATAATTTAACCTTACTTATAAATAATGTGGTATATTTTAACATTTTAATTTGGTTTTGTACAATAATATTATTATTATAACAGTAACGCTTTGAATTGTAAATATAATAAAACATAATGCTTAATTTTTTTTATTATGTAAAATACAACTACAGCACATGTCCAAACAATATTATAATCATCAGCATAATTTGCATAATTATATAAAAAAAAGCTGAAAACCATGTCATTACGATCTCCACTCGGAGTAAAGATTTTATTGATTGGTTTCATTTCATTTTCCGGACCTGGTCAAGTAATAGACACCTCAGACAACTGAGAACGGAGTGTCTTAACACTAGGTTAAACCTTTCTGTATAAAAGTTAATATGAATAGTTGAATATTCTAATTTAAAAATGAGAAATTTTGCATACTTAAATGTCTCGACATTTTAAAATCTGAACATTATTATGTAGAAATAAAAATAATATAGCCTTTCTTTTTTATAAGTGCTTATCTTTAGAGACCGTTGCCCTCTCTCCGTTCATTTGCATACTATTATGGTCGTACAACTAAAATATCAAAGCATTTGAATTTTATGATGTTGTTAAATCATTGTTTATTTTAAAATACGTTATACCTATTTATGAAAAAATACTTCTAGGATTAATATTATCGGTCTCATATAATCTTAAGATTATTTTGAAGTTAGTAAAGTTTTATACTTAAGTAAATAATTTGAATCTCGTAATTTTGGGCATTACAGATCATTTACATTTACTATTTGTTTAAATAAGAATATTAAGTCATATTTTAAATGTTTTAAATTTATAATGTAATAGTTTTTTTTTTTATTTCCCGCCAATATACTGGACGCACAGATAAAAAATATACTTCGTGTTGTTCTAATAACGCGTCATGTCATACACTCCAAGGACTTACAACGTACGAATCTTGTACAACTCTAAAGCTTTATCACTACTGGTCTTTATTATGTTTAATTATTATTAAATAATGTCAGAACTATAACAACAACCTTGAATACATTTCAAGCGAATTCAATTAAAAAGTTATTACTGATTCAGTTAAAGTACGTTTTTAATTAATTCGTACTGTAAATAGTTTTAATGAGTACACTATTTAAATCATATATGTGAGAGACAACATTAAAAATTATTTACCTACATATAATATTACAAACTTATTTACATAAAAAAATAGATTTTAATAGCTATACATATAGAAGCAAATCCATTAAGCTCTCATCTCAGCAATGATATAAAAGCTCGATGATTGGAAACTTTAGACTTATAACGTCAAACTATTGGTTAGTGAAGCAGCGATGATGGTCAAGGTAAATAATATATAAAGTAATTTATTTATAGTTTATTTAGTTTTTATTTACTTTAGTGTTATTTATTTAATTAGATATTTGTGGCACGGTCGGCTTGTACGTATAGAGTTGCGTTAAACTCTGTACAATGCTGATGTATTGACTTTCAATGGGAGAAACTACAAGAAATATCTAATATATATATTTTATTCGGAAATTATTATGAGATAAACTAATCTTTTATTGAAATAAATATATATATATATATATATATATATATATATATATATATATATATATATATATATATATATATATATATATATATATATATATATATATATATATATATATAAAATTACAATTAAGGAAAAAATTAAAAATTTTCTTCGATTAAGCTTCATCCCGACCGTTGTTATTGCTATTGCAATTGTAGGAATATAATTTAATTATTTATTGTGCAATTTCTTTTGTTTTGAAATGATTCATTTAATCATAAAATTAAATGAACATTGTTTAATATATTATTATAATATTAATATTAATCATAATAAAAAGGCAAGAGATAAAATCTAGTGATAAATCCACGTCACAAGTCGTCAAAGAACTGACAGACAATTTGGACAAATATACGTATATATATATATATATATATATATATATATATATATATATATATATATATATATATATATATATATATATATATATATATATATATATATATATATATATATTATATATATATATATATATATATATCTACGTATATTTGTGAATGAAAAATATAAATATATATTATTATTAAAATAGTCTTACAAATTCTGTTGTGAGATTTCGTCATGGACACAAAATTAAGACGCTTGGTACTGAATATGGTAGCATATATAGCAAGCTATACTTTCTATAGGTTTGTTTATTTACAAGTTTTTATTAAAATAAAAAATAAAAAAATGCAATATATATATATATTATATATATATATATATATATATATATATATATATATATATATATATATATATATATATATATATATATATTAATATTATAATAATATATTAAACAATGTTCATTTAATTTTATGATTAAATGAATCATTTCAAAACAAAAGAAATTGCACAATAAATAATTAAATTATATTCCTACAATTGCAATAGCAATAACAACGGTCGGGATGAAGCTTAATCGAAGAAAATTTTTAATTTTTTCCTTAATTGCATTGTTTTATTTTTAATTTTAATAACAACTTGTAAATAAACAAACCTATAGAAAGTATAGCTTGCTATATATGCTACCATATTCAGTACCAAGCGTCTTAATTTTGTGTCCATGACGAAATCTCACAACAGAATTTGTAAGACTATTTTAATAATAATATATATTTATATTTTTCATTCACTACAGATAATCATAATTCTCGCTACGTGTGCAGCACTGTGCCACGGCGCAGCTATGTCATCTAGAGCTGGCGATTACACAAATTTTGCCTATGACGTCGCCGATCCTCAAACTGGCGACTTTAAGACCCATATAGAATCTCGAATTGATGGCTTTGTAAGGGGCCAGTACACATTAATCGAGGCCAATGGAAATAAACGAATTGTTGATTACACCGCTGATGATGTCAACGGATTTATAACTCATGTACGGATAGCGCCTGTCGCTAGAAATAGCAAAGCTCTTAAGACAGTATGACCTTACATGGTAATTTTTAAATTAATTAAAACAATTATTATTTTAGTTAAATAAATATAGCAATATAAGATGTAAAGAAAGTAAAAGATGTTATTGTTTCACTCTTAAATTGGTGACAAATAAATGTATTTAATTCAAATATTGTGTTATTTATTTTCACTGTACTATATATATATATATATATATATATATATATATATATATATATATATATATATATATATATATATATATATATATATATATATATATATATATATATATATATATATATATATATATATATTTTCAAACAATATTTTCTTACTAAATATTATATTAGTACACACTACAAGCATGTTATGTAGATTGTGGGTGCTCTTTGAATTGATTATGCTTTGCTTGGTTTCTAGGCTGAGTTCTCTAAAAGCAGAGTTTTAACAATTCTCTGTCTATGTTGAAATAATATAATAATATATTTTTATCTAAGACTTATATCAGTGTCTGTAATGTATACATTAGCACTAGACCTGATTAGTATAGTCAATAAAATTTTATGGCATCGTGCATACAAATTTGGAAATATTTTTTTGTAGTAGATTTTTTATTTGGTCGTACGATTTTTTTGTAATTTTTTCATAGTCTGTGCAGAATAAGAACAATACACTGTCGGTAATTTTAACTATATAATATTTATTTAATCACATATTTACAAGAAGAATTACCCGTCGTCGTTATTTAAGGAATCATTTACCAGTATTTGAGAGGAGCGGAGTAGGCGAGAGGAGAGGCAGCCACAACAGAGTGACCAGCAGAGTACACGCCGGGGGCGATGACCGCTGGGGCAGACGCAGCGTATACTGCGGGGGCAGCGTAGGAGCGAGCGGCGAGGAGAGCGGGGGCAGCGTAGGATCTGGCGGCGAGGAGAGCGGGGGCGGATGCGGCGTATACAGCAGGAGAGGCGGCAACTACGGCGGGTGCGTAGGCGCGGGCGGCGACGACTGCTGGGGCGGCGACGACTGCTGGGGCGGCAGCGACCACACCAGGCTCCTTGCGGACGATAGCGTTGAAGCCGTTCACATCATCAGCTGCGTAGTCAACAACGCGCTTGGAGCCATCAGCCTCGAGAAGTGAGTACTGTCCCTGTACGTTGCCACCGCTGCGGCTCTCCACTTGGCTCTTGAAGTCGCCGCTGTAAGGATCAGCCACGTCGTACGCGAAGCTTGAATAGTCAGCGTCTGCTCGCGCCACTGGCACCACTGAGCAGTGGGCCACGGCGACCAGGGCGGCGAGTACTACAACCAACTGGGAAAATATGTAAATCGACATAAGTTTTGTATTCAATATTTCTTTAAAAATATATACTTAGTTTTTTTAATTGTTATAACTGAAGATTGAACGTAAAAATAGGGACAAACCTTAGCTGCCATTGTTTATGCTGCGACGGTTTGTTCAAGTAATGATGCTGAGAACAGTTGATGCTAGCTTTTATACTGTTCGTGTGAGATAAATCAGTTACCGGTGAAGCGGTCACTTGACGTACTTGAAGGTGGGACAGGTGAAAAATATATTAATCTCGTACAATCACATTTCTAGTGTTATGTAATATTACTTAATATTTATATTAATTGATTTTTATTGAAGTATCACTGTTAAATTAGTATTTTAATCTTATCTAGCTAAGGTAGCTTAATAAATATAACATATTTACATCGAAGATAATATCTTAGTATATGTCAGATAATTATGGTTTTATGCCTATTAGAAAATCATAATAGAAAAATGTTTCTGATCCGGTCCCTTATTACACCAATGATTTTACGAAATTAAATCTTATAATTTTCTTTACCGAATTGCCCAGAAAGTAGTGCAGATTTAATGCCAAAAAAAAAATAATGTGCAGTCCGTGTTGTTGAAGTATTAGGACCACATTCATTATGCTTATTATTTCCATCTAGTTGCTGTTGTCGACACAAAAAATGTGAATAAAATGTATTTTAATGTTCATTTATGGGGTATCGTCCCTAAAAAGTGGACCGTTATAAAATCACTTTGCTGTCTGTCTGCCTGTTTGTCCGTCTGCCCAGAGCATTTGCTCAAAATCCTTCTAATTATGAAATTGAGTACTACTCGCACATGGGCGTCCTTTTTAGGGCTCCGTTCCTCAATAGAAACAAACGGTACCCTTATCTGCCTGTCTATGAAGACCATTTTCTCCAAATAACGTGTAAGAATCAAGCTGAAATTGATATCACATATCCAAGTCGATGACCTCTTGAGGCACAGTAAAAATCAAACTTCATAGTCAGCATAATCGAAATATATGAACGTTTATGCTTAATTTTTGCACAAAACGTCCATAAATTTTAAATTTATAGATATATCCAAGAAATAAACCATTACGAACTTATATTTGTAGTTGATTTCACACAAAATGAGTGGATACGACTGCAAATTTAAGCTTGCCAATTTCTATGGGTAGTATTGTCCTTAGCAAAATATCTACAATCTTGAAATAGGTACGGAACACACGGTGCGCGAGTACTACTCGCACTTGATCGATATTTATTATTTTATTCAACATGGCAAGCTTCACGCTATACCCCGCAAATAGCAGGATACGTATAGGGAATTTAGAGTTAATTATATTTTCATGATCACTTTGGGAAACATACCTTTCGCATTGAAATCTTTATAGAATACCTTGACATAAATTTATTTTAATTTGATAATTGACTACTGCTATCCATAAGATTCTTGACGAGTTCTATGAGTACTAAGCTTTTTTTATTACTGTCAAGCAATAACCCTAGCGGGATCCGGTTAGTCTATGAGAAGTTCGGACCTAACTTTACTATCAAGCGTTCACATAGTTCAAGTATTGTACACCCATATAGAAATAGAAAATTTGACAGACAAAAACAAATAATTAAATAGTCTAATCCTATCTTATTCCAAATATCCTTATCGCTAAAAAAGTGTTTTTCTTTTTTTCTATTAAACTGTCTTCGAAAAGTATGATGTATTGTCACTGTCAACTTTTTTTTATATGCATGTTAAGTTAGCCTTTAAGTGTGGTATACAATTTAATAATAAGTAATTGTATTGTTAAATGTTTATAAGTATAAGAATTATTTTTGTATACAATATTGGCTTCCTATTAAATAAATTAAATAAATAAACAGTGACATCTTCCAGGCATCCTTAAGGCATAGGAAATAAAGGGGAGGAAAAAGGTTGAGGGTGTGAACAATAAATATTATCATTATGTACAAGAAATATATACTATAAATACATAGTAATGTTTAAATAATTTTATATTTTGTGAAGTAAATATTAATTAGAGTTTTATACTTATGTAAAGTATGTATCCTTATTTAAATCTTTAAATTAATATACAGTAAACAAGTACTACAAGTATACATATACACACACATATACATACAGGCATACACACATACATACACATATATATAAGGCGTAGGTAGTAATGACGACAAATATATACGTATATATACATATCAAAAAAATTGGGCTTGAAAATTAAAATGTAATTTTAAGAGTCTCTTAAAATGGATAATTATTTTGCCCTTCTGACATTTAGAGGCAAAGCATTCCAGAGTCTAGAGGCTCCTGCGAAGACGGATTGGGAACCACTTGAGCTTCTTACGAAATTCGAAACTTCTTTAATCCAAAGATGAACCGAATGGCTACATTTTGTAGCTGCTCGAGTTCATTTAATTGCTCTACTTTTAAATCAAGATAGCATGAATCAGCGTAATCAAGAACTGGTTAGAGAAGAGATTGTATCAATGCAGTTTTGGTTGGAATAGGTGGAAAATGACGTAGCCTTAGAAGATATCTTAGTGATGCAAATATCCTTCTGCTCACCTCACTCACCTGCGTATCCCAAGACATGCTATGATCGATAAAGTATAGTATTATCATTTAAAAGTATTAGAGATAAGGTTTGGACTACCAACAATGATAACTACAGTCTTGCTAAGGTTTAATTGTACTCCAAAGCACCAGCTTTGATATCTTAGAGAATACATCTCTATGCAGATATTTATACAAGATCTCTATTGTTTTTTTCATAAAAATACATGTATGTGATTTATTTCTCTGAGTTGTATTAAGTTAGTATGTAAATCAAAGTTATCCAAAAAACTATGTGAAGAATGACATGATATCTCGCAAGGTTAAATACCTCGGTACTCGATATTGAATATAATTGTGTGATATTGAATAGTAAGTAAATGCTATTTTACTTTAATGTTTACGCAAGATGTACTACATCGTAATAAAGACTGAATATACACAATTTGAGAGTCATAATTTCTTCTTTGAAATAATATCTTCTTCACTTGGATGTATGAACTCAGTCAGTGTCTGTCTGACTGTAAACATGGCGGTTGGGGACAAAAATATTGTCATTTCCTCGCTCTGGTAACAAGACTAAGCGCAGTGTTCCACCACTAGACACGCTGTACGCACACTACGGAGTGTCTTGACACTAGGTTACCTCTGCCTCCCCTGCTATATGCAAAGCCAAAAAAGTAATTCCACTTTATAATTGCCACACATGATATACATGTATAAGTTCCAACCATATTATGTACTAGTATAGAAGCTGTTATGAAGCAGTAAATGAAAGTGTTTTCAAAATCTTCCGCCAATTGAAATTTAAATCTATTCTATTTTATGTTAAAATTAACAAACGATTCAAAACAAACTTTCATATATAAATTTTTTTTTGATGTTGTATGCATTAATGCATATGATAATGTTCATTCTAAATTGATTCTAAAGTACCATAAAAGCTGTATTGGGGGTTATTATTTTTATATAATTTGTGGAAAACAAAAATAACTAATTATTATTAGAGTTTTTATTACAAATTGCTTATTTAATTATATATTTACAAGAACAATTACCCGTCGTCGTTACTTAAGGAATCATTTACCAGTATTTGAGAGGAGCGGAGTAGGCGAGAGGAGAGGCAGCCACAACAGAGTGACCAGCAGAGTACACGCCGGGGGCGATGACCGCTGGGGCAGACGCAGCGTATACTGCGGGGGCAGCGTAGGAGCGAGCGGCGAGGAGAGCGGGGGCAGCGTAGGATCTGGCGGCGAGGAGAGCGGGGGCGGATGCGGCGTATACAGCAGGAGAGGCGGCAACTACGGCGGGTGCGTAGGCGCGGGCGGCGACGACTGCTGGGGCGGCGACGACTGCTGGGGCGGCGACGACTGCTGGGGCGGCAGCGACCACACCAGGCTCCTTGCGGACGATAGCGTTGAAGCCGTTCACATCATCAGCTGCGTAGTCAACAACGCGCTTGGAGCCATCAGCCTCGAGAAGAGAGTACTGTCCCTGTACGTTGCCACCGCTGCGGCTCTCCACTTGGCTCTTGAAGTCGCCGCTGTAAGGATCAGCCACGTCGTACGCGAAGCTTGAATAGTCAGCGTCTGCTCGCGCCACTGGCACCACTGAGCAGTGGGCCACGGCGACCAGGGCGGCGAGTACTACAACCAACTGGGAAAATACGTAAATCGACATAAGTTTTGTATTCAATATTTGTTTAAAAATATATACTTAGTTTTTTTAAATTTTTATAACTGAAGATTAAACGTAAAAATAGGGACAGACCTTAGCTGCCATTGTTTATGCTGCGACGGTTTGTTCAAGTAATGATGCTGAGAACAGTTGATGCTAGCTTTTATACTGTTCGTGTGAGATAAATCAGTTACCGGTGAAGCGGTCACTTGACGTACTTGAAGGAGGGACAGGTAACGAGATTAATTATTGGCATATGAAATTGTTGAGCATTATTATTATTAAAACATTATATTTTTAATTTATATTTATTGACATACATAGGTGAGTACGATCAAAAAGTTGGCAACGCAACGCAAAAAGGTATTGATAAAAAAATATAATTGTAATTATTATTTTTTTTTTTAGTATTAAAATGTATAATTTAGTATTTATTTACTTAGAACATATTTAATTAAACAGGGTTATCTCATATTTACTTTTTTTACGGGTTACGTGTGGATATTTTTAATATGTCAATCTATAGTTACATTAAAATAAAGAGGCCTATGGCATCTGTGGATATCGTGATTATTAATTTGTTTTTTTTTTTTGCTTCACGCGTGGGATTGCTACGTGCGGGATACAGTCCCGCACGTAGCAATTTTGTACATATTTTATTATATCTTTCATTTACAAATCTCTGGAAAGTGTTTATTAAAAAATTTAATTTGTCTATAATATATTCTATTCTATTTGTCTGTTATCTATAATATAATGTTGTCTATAATAACGGAATTTCTAAACAGTAGGTTCCCTCTGTCCCTCATATATGCTTCCCAAATACTAGTTTAGCATTTGAGGATATTTGTTCTTTCACTTTTGATTAGCTAAAAATAATACTATTACCTAAAGATATTACTATTCTAATTTATTTGTCTATGTACTTGGTTTGCTTGCTACAATTCAAAATAAATTTAATTCTTCAGAACTGCATGCAATATTTTACAGCTTTACGGTTTCCCTCGCTGCTTCCTAATAGAAAAGACGGAGAGCCTAGTGTCAAGACACTTTGTTCTCCGCTTTCCGCTCAATTTCTAAACATTGCATTTTGAGCGATGGAGCTGAACGCCACGCAAAAAAAGCTTTTAAATATTTAACTTTTATTAAAACTTTATTATAAAAGTCGTGCACATTTCTAAGCTACATTTAAATTGATCTTTTAATTTCAAATGTCATCGTATATTGCTATCTTAAGCCGAAGGCGGTTTACTATAACGATTAATGAAATGGAACGTGAAAAAAAAAGCGTAACACCAAATACATTCGCTTCGACTTACGTACGTGTTTCCGCATATTATTTGCATAAGTGTACTTACTTACTTCAATGTCACATGTATATTGGATAATTTGTTATAACTTATTGATATATGGGAAGTGTTTTACCCACGATATTTTATTTTATCTTATTTTATTTTATTTTCTGATGTAACGTGGGTTGATACTCCTTTTAATGAATAAATATATTACGTACCTATTATATATGAGCTTATTATGATAAGTGGTTTATTATGGACCTCGACAAAATTTTTCGCAGATTAATTATTTCGCAGATTAATATTTTTTTAATATTATTATTATGTTTTTTGTATCGCATTGGAAATGCATGTTGATGAAAACCGAATGTTATGAATTTAAACTCAACTCTTAGGGGTACCTATTTTATAACATCACAACGGTGCTCATAATAAATCGATAACATTATAATAAATCGCCGTGACGCAGTGGAAAATCATCTAATGGAAAACGTACTGGTAGTGGGTTACCTCCCCACTCGGAGGAACCATTTTTCCAATTTTTATGCCCTTCTCCAGCAAGACTAGAAGCGATATTGAATTCTGGCACAAAATACACATTGTCCCGGATTCAAGCGGAAAGCAAAGAACGAAGTGCCACTAACACTATATTCCTTCTGCGTATCCTGATATATGCGGGATGAAGCGTGAAGCTAAGGCTATACGATATATTATACGAGCTGTAGCCCGCAATTTCATTTGCGTGAAATATATTTTCGTGAATAATATACCTGCCCGTTGGAATTTCGGGAAATCCTCTCTTAGGGAGCACACTCTTCACTCCCCAATGACCCTACATGCCAAATTACAAGTGTTTACGCTCAATAGTTTCGCCTGTGCGTTGTCCGCCTATTGATATATACGTCCATAAGCCTAACTTATATTTTAAATGTTAGAAACATAAATACTTTAAGATATATATTAACATTTGATTTTAGTAAAATGTCAGGTGTGTCAAGTAAATATAATATAAATACAAATAAAATACTTTAAATAATCAGAAGTAAGCGATCAGTCACAAGCTTGACATTTATATTTTCTTCACAACTTTCGATTTTAAATTGACTATTTATATCAGAGAAATGTCGTAATAGCCTTGTATTTATAGATAACATAATGAATATATATATATATATATATATATATATATATATATATATATATATATATATATATATATATATATATATATATATATATATATATATATTGTACTGAAATGTATCAACTAAACCATAATATATCACATATAATATATTTAGAGTGACTATTCTGTTTTGAATTTTGGACGTTTGCCTTACTAGCTATAGAAATATATATATTTTTGAATGCTGTCTGAATTAATGGAGTGTCTTGACACTAACCATGAAGTGAACATGGACTGAACCGCTAAATAATACATAATCAACGGGTAACCAAAAACTATGTAATCATTTTATAAGCGCCTACTCCATATCACATTGCAATATCACATGACAGGATTTTGTCATACCAGAAATAACCATAGCAGTAATATTTCCGAATCATCTATGAATTTTAAATTCATATATCAATAATTTATGAATTTATGTTAATGTCTTAACAAAAATTTTATATAGATTTGGGTTGAACTTGGCAAAGTTGAAAGTTAACACTCATTTTGTATGAAATTGGTTAAAAAAATAGGATATATAAATAAATAAAACAATAAATAATATATTTTAGCAACATTTTTTTATTAATTTAAGAATTCCACAATGGAACAATTTTTATTTCCATGTAATATCTATACCTAAGTCAGATTGTAGGTATGTGTTGTGGGATTTTACGTTACATTTATATAATTAGTGCACATGGACTATTATAGTACCTGTATCAAAGTTGAATTTACACAGATATCTTACAATTGTTCTCTCTAAATACACGTGCTGTGGCCCCTACCTACTTGCACACGACCAGACACACGATACAGTAAATAGTTATAAAACTGTGTGTAAATTAGTACAAAGTCAGGGTAAAAGCATAGATTAGAAATGCGAGTGATAGTAAATAGAAATACTGAAGTGGACAAGCGGCTCCTAATGTGTCACAGCACGTATATCCAGCAAGTACACGTGAAAAAACAAGCCAAGTACCACGAAGAGGGACCACAGTGGCACAGCACAATAGAGGGTCCCTCTATTCCACTCTGCCCGAACCGAAAGCAAACATAACAGTTACATACTACAATTATCACATTAAACTAACAAAAAAAACCGACAAAATGTTACCACACTAAAAAATTTTCTAGAATAAATCATTAATGTTAGGATTATAGAAATTAATTGTCTAATTTTATCGAGCCGCGCGACCTCTATGGTAAATTCGTATCTAGCCCGCAGGATTTGGTCCGGGGGCGAATGTCGAAGCGCGCGCCTCCACGAAAACAAGCGTCGCTGTGGTCATACCAATCGCCATAACGTGATACGCCCTTTCGTCTGCCAATTTTTTATACAACTATAATTTTTTTTTTATGTACACTCAACCCGCTTCCCGTCGCTACCGATCTATTTAACCTATCGTATTGTACAAAAAATTAAGGAAAAAAAAAACTCATGAAATATCTAAAAATCACAAGTAGTGCTATTCTTACTGTTAGGATTTTCAATATTTTCCATATATATAAAAAAGTCGCTTAAAAAAATCACAGACAATCACTTTCCCTTTACAGACATATACCATCGACGCTTATCGATCACTAAGCGTTAGTTAGCTACGTACAAAATCCTACTTAGTTTTACAACCGTGATGGTTTACATACAATCTTACGCGATACTATCCTCCTAAGCCGGTGCTGCGACGAGCACGTTTGTATACCCTTGCTCTTCTCCATTTAATCCACATCTACCGCTTTATACATACACAGTGTTGATATGGGGCTATTGGCTTCTTGGTCATAAATAAACTGTAAAATTACTGAAGAAATATAAGATAAATATATAAAATATCTAAGTAACAATTAAATTAACTTCGAAAAACAATTTAAACATAAAATCAAGAGGTTATCCGTTTAAAATTTAAAATGTGTTAGCCGTTATTTAAAATGTATGAGACCGTTTAATAGCCCCAATCAACCTTTATCTATCCTTATCCAAAGAGATGAAAGTTATATCGTGCTACAAACAACTAAAGTCAAATTATAACATTAAATATTGAAAAATGACATTTAATTTATCAATATTTAATGCAGTACTAACTGCGACAAAATCCCTTAGAAATTACGAAAACTTCTAGACAAGTTTCAATAACACATTTCACTCCAAACTGCGGGCTGTCGTACATAACGCGAGTTGCCGACGAGAGTGTAACAAACAAACAAAAAATGAGAAATCTCAAGGATTTTTCTACTTTTTGTTTTATATATTATATTTTTATACATAAATTAATTTTGAAAATAACGTAATATATTTGAAACTCAACTATTGTCTATTGTTGTAATAGGTATTATTTTTTTATTCACATAAATAGCGGTGTACACACTCTCGTCACCAATAAACGATAGGATACAAATTATTTTTGTACTTTACTCAGATAACCTACGTTAAATTATAGCGGGTGCTCCAAAAAATATAGTTTTGGCAACATTTACATAGAATCCAACTGCATAAATCTTTCATTTTTTTACTCGTATTTTGTACTGACATTCATATAAGACTTGAAATTTGTACTATAGTTCTTGTAAATAGTGCTCTATGTCGTTGCTCTATCGACTTCACACGACACCAAGAACATTGTAAACACCGATTAATAACAAAATGATTGTAGATATTAAATGGTTCGTGATTATTTACAATGGTTTTATATATATATATATATATATATATATATATATATATATATATATATATATATATATATATATATATATATATATATATATATATATATATATATATATGTATATACTGTTTAAAATACGATTAGCTTACCGTTGAATAGACAAAATTACCATCGCAAACATACACTTGACTTTTTTTTATTTTCTATATATTAAAAATGGTTTTAATAATTTTTATTTATATTTTTGTTTGTTTTTATTTATAAAAGTAGTTTCAATCGATCATACTGTCGTTAAAAACTTGTCGAACATTTAAGTGATTTAATAAATATATTTCTCAAATACATCAAAACTATTATTATTTAAAGGGGGTTATAAACAATATTGTAACATCCATTACAATCTATATTAAAAAATTAATATGGCATTAAAAATTTGTGATATCTTTCTATACATTAATTGTATGTAATAATTATTTTTTTTTTCATTACAATAAATCTATTAAGAGTATTGAATAAGGAATATTCTGGAAACAAACATCGAACACTGACATACATACATCGCCGCACTTAAACATTAACGCGAGAGAACACTTACTTATATTATTAATTTGATTATCAAATTCGTAAATACACGAGTAATGAGGGACCAGCGACTTGCTAGTGCCTTTTAAAGATCGAAAACACCAAATGCTATTACCTAAACAAATACCTGTCCTCTTCGTGCTAGTACATTAAAAATACGAAAGTTCAATATCTTAAATAACGTACTTAAATATACAGTAAATGTTAAACACGATGGACGGGTGTAACTTGTCGAAACTTGTCGAAACTTGTCGAAAAATAAAAAGGGTAAAGGTAAAAGAAAAGGGTGAAAGAAAAAAAAGAAACAAAACAAAATAAAAAAAAAAAAACAAAAAAAAATATAATTTTTGTTATATATTTTTTTTTTAATTCGCAGAAACCTAACAAACAATAATTTTTCATTTTTCATCTCCTTAAAACATAGTAACATCTATGCAACACAAGAATTAACTGGGAAAAAAAGTAATAATAATAATAATAAAAATTATGAAAAAAAAAACGTTTTTATACTCCGGAGAGTGAAGGAGGTACAATTAAATACACTGAACGACTGTCGGTCTCTCGCCGTGCCCGCTAATGAGGTAGAACAACAATGAGATTATTTATAACTAGCCTAATTAACACTTAACTAACATTAATTCAATTAAATTAACATTTATCCCAGCTTAGGTAACTTTGACTGCTCGACACCAAACATTTTGAGCATTCGCCGGGTAATTACTACCTGTCAGAGATTCAAGTTATATATTGCCATGGCTCTTACTTCAGTCGCTAACGTCATAGTTGATAAGTATAGCTTTATAGACATTTGAGTATGAACGCGCTCGCTAGCGACGCAACGAGCTATGGCAGAGTTGAACGCAACACGATCTCAGGCGACATGTCAAATAAAATTGTTAAACGTCCAGACCCAACAATAAATCGAATAAATCGAGTAAAACTTGTCATTTAAACAGTATAATAAGTTTCCATGTGACGATGCCAGACAGAGAACTCGTAAAGCGTATTGAATCCTGAGGTAGTATATTTGTACTTTAAAATTTTTTTTACTTTTCAATTTTCTCTTAATATCTAATTTACATTATTTCATCATATAAAAATCTATGTAAAAGCTTACTTAAACTAAATCATATTACTCGAGGTAGATTAACTTACACGCTAGGTCTAGTGTGACGGCAGAGGGTCACCATACCCGTATCAATCTTTGGCTTTACCATCACGATATATCGCGATTTATTTACAAAATAAACATAGAAAATAATTAAAATTATGATAAACATAAATCATGAGCCAAAGGAGCGCCATTACGGAACCGATCGGGCGAACTCCTTGAACCACTCCCTTCGTTGGTAACATCAAGTATCAAGTATAGACCGCTACCGTGCGCTTGCGCAGCCGGAGGGGAGCTCACGGCGAGAGACCGGCCGCCGGCGGGCGCCGACACCGCGGGACTGTCCGGTGAGTCTCACATTTAACAATGCGAACTTAAATCTTTGAAAGTTCGTGTCCGAGCCATTAGTATGATCGGAAACAACGAACGTGGAACTGAAATCGACTTAAATATAATTTGATAGTGTAATTTGTACCTTATGATATAGAAGGAAGGTTCGAAACAGCTCAACGGCGATCCCTTAGTGTCAACATCCAGACTATCCTTCGTTACCCCTTAAAATTATACGCGATTATTTAAAAAGAAAGCTTAAAACGTGATGCATTATGCAATTCCCTTTTACGTATCACAAACAAACATTAAATGTCAAAAGAAATCACATGTATATATGAATTTTGAATTCATAAGAAAACGAAATGATATAAAACAGAATAATTACTTAAATTTCGACCTAATATTGTGAATATAGTAAAAAAAATATTATAAATTTAACAATTTACAAATGTAAAATGAAACGCTAGCTTAACAAATAAACCTAGACAAGAATGCCAAAAATTATATGTAACGTAATAACGAAAAAATCGTCGCCCCATACCAAGTTATATTAAACCAAGCAAAATCTATAGCGCTTCCAATATGGCTTTGAATTATAATCAATTTTGGAAATTGCTAAAAATGAAGAATCTTCCTTACTTTTCTGTTATTTTTATTACCCTCGTATTAGTTTGAATGTTTCTCTCTTTAGTTTTGCAAAGGTTTAGAAGCCATACATCCTATTAATGCTCTGAGCGATGCATTATTTGATTTAACTGCTAAGGTAGGCCACATGCATCCAAAAAACCTTTGTCACGTAATAAAACCACCCAAAACACTAAAATCGTGGAACAACAATTGGATAATATATGACAAGACAACAAAATATATAGTAGAATTGCCTGTCCATCTGTGTATAAGCTATATTATGTCTAAACATTTATGTTTTGTGGTAAAAATAGCATCTCTAGGATTATACAAGGAATCTATAATAAATATAAAGTGAATAGAGTTAAATTGTATTTCAATGACAAAATAATTATATTATTTAGTTTCAAAAGTTAGGTACAACGTTCCGATCCATACTGACACTAAAAGGACTGCGCATGCGCAAACTATAAAGTAAAATCTTAAATGCGAATAAAAATGAGGTAAATCAATTAATTCATATTTGTAACGAACAAACAGAAGCTACTAATTTAACAACAATAAATCACTGAGCCTTTGAAAGCGTTTATCGTTTTATGTAATAAAAAAACCAATGTACACTAAAATAATATAAATATAATAAATATGAATGCAACTCATTCCTAAATATCAGGAATAGAACACCCAGTAGCTACATTCACACTTAACAAGAATAAAATAAATAATCAATTGGTGTGAACATAAAATATGTGGTTATTTGGCACTGTCCCGTTTACTTTGCGTTCGAAGAGAATTTAAATATGTAGCAGAATCTACGTAACTGAACGCCGGCGGCCTCAACACTTATAATACAGCGCCGCCGGCGACACGTTAAATATTCAAATCTCACCGTTGCACTTGAAATGACTAGGTTATAAAAATTAATAAAGGGCCAATCTATATGCACTAAGAGAATATATAGAGAAATAAAAATAAACATATATAACGGAATGCTAAAATCGACACCATCGCGTAAAAACATATAATAATTTGGTCTCAATAGTAACATCCGTCCGAGCGGGAACGGTCCTGTGTGTCGCCATCTGACGTAACGTGACGCATACCTAACTACTTACACTTGTAGGATATTGTACTTTGTACAAAACTAAAAGTTCGGTAAATCTTTACAGTGAACTGAGACCGCGAGCACACTCGCATGCTATCTAAGCCATATAATTAAAACAGTGGCGAAAATAAAAAAAAATAGAGCCTGTTCTATTGTATCACAGATTTGTTTAAAACATAAACCAATACCGGTCTATTGTGGTAGATAGATGAATGAAAAGTGACAAAAGAGCATTAAATAGCGTCATATCATGCGACGTCAACGCGTGTTTGGAGACGCGAGGCCGAGGCGGTACAAGATTCTCCTATTATTTACAGCTAAGCCTCCGACCGTCGCTCTCGACAGGGCGCGAGTGAAGGCGCGAGTGAAGGTGCAGGGCACCGGGAGCGGCACTGAGCAACATTCGAAGTCACGCATGAAGTAACAATCATCGCACTAGTCCAAAATCTTAGAAAATCTTAAGATCAATTTTTGAGGTAGATCATTACACAATATGCATCGACGAGGTAATTTTATTGTACGCATGTTACACGAGCGAGTAACGGCACGGGTGACCACAACTGCCCGCCGCGCCGGCGTCGGGCGGTGGCGGGCGGTGGCGGGCCTCCGCAGGCCTCCGCGGGCCTCCGCCGGGCGCCACGCGAGGCAGGAGGTACTCGTATATAGATATATAACGATACGGATCCGCCAAATCTTTTACTAAATAAGGTCCAAAAAAGAACAGCCAATTAGTTGTAAAATATTTTATGCCTCACCGATCCTTGCCCGACAACCGACGCACTGACAACAAGGAAGGACACGGAACAACTCGGAACAACAAAAAATTGACACCAACAGGCCGCCCGTGCGAAGAGGTAGTTCGGTTAAACGATACACAAGAACAAGAACAAGAACTAGAACATAGAACAGAGAGTAACAGAATGGGCGTCAGGTGCGTGTGCGCGTGCGCGTGCGCGTGCGCGTTACTGCGTGTGGTTGGGCAGCGGGCCCTGCGCGGCGCCGAGGTGCGTGACGTGGCGGTGCTCGCGCGCGATGTGGCGGCGCACGGTGTTGTTGCGCGTGAAGGTGCGCGAGCAGTGCGGGCACGGCACGCGGATGCCCTGGTGCCGCTGCCGGATGTGCGCGCGCAGGTTGGTCTCGTACCCGTACAGCCGCTCGCAGTATGGACATTTTAGTTTTTTACCTGGAATTTGTGGGTTTGGTCATTTAGTATATTGCTAATAAAGATGTTAATTGATTTTTATAAAATGTTCGGCTTTAATATTAAAATGTAAGGCCTGTAAAGATATACATGTACATGCCTTTACATGTCGCATGGCAATATTTAAATGGCAAAATCCAAATAAGTCATAATTATATTTATTACCAGAAAAAGGAATCAGAATTAAAAAACTTTCTGTCGATTTTAAAAGCGTTAAGGTTTGCTGACAAAACGATTATTTCTATGTTGATCATAATATTAGTAACAGGCTTTAATTAGTACTTTTTAATTTCTAAATAAGAGATAACTGATTAAAATATTAAAATGTTTAATTTCAGCTTCACAGAATATAGTTCTGTGCAGCTTCTCCTCCATTCTCCGCTGGTCAAAATGTAACGAAAATAGTTTTCTATATATGCCTACTCAAAAACCGATTTAAATATATATAAAAAAAAACAATTTGTAAATCTCCAAAAAGTTTGCTTTTAATCTTACCATCAGCAGTTGCGATTCCACCAGATTTGCTCGTAATCAGTTTTGTAGGCCAAAGGTCAGGGCTGGGTTTGGGCGGCACCGGTGACGTCTCCTGCGCCTTGTCGTGGTAGTTGCTCGTGGGTACGGGCACCGCCGGCGGCGGAGAGTTGTTGTACCCCGAGTTATAATCATTTTCACTTTTTACCCGTAAATCTGGAAATATTTAACAAATTATAAGTAAATGAGTCGCTGGCATAAATAAATCTCATGGAAACGAATTTAAATGCCAATTGCTCCTAATAAACCAATAAATTAAATAAAAATAAGTCCAAGTATTAGTAACTGTCACCAATTAATGTTATAGGAGTGTTATTTGTAAATTTTGAAAACGAAACGGACCTTCAGCCCCCTGGTCATTGGACAGGCTTTCCATCATACCATCATTAACCGCGGTGCCTTTATCGTATCCGTTGTTCTTGGGGTTGGCGTGGCTGGAGGTGTCGGGCGCGTCCTCGTAGCGGCCGCCCGCTCCCGGCGACGAGCGCGTGTCCGGCTCGTCGGCCACGCTGCCGCAGTGCGACGATGATGAACTTTGCCTATGTTAGGGTTTGTTTAACGTTCGGATGTATAGTAGGGCTATCATATTTTTACATATTGTAGTGTACGAAACTCAATAAAAACCAATTACAGCGTCAACATCAAAAGCAATATTTTTATTCTAAGTTCACAAAGACTTTGTCGGAGTTTTTTATTATATTATTATCCCATTAATTTATTTTTACATATTGAGTAACAAAAGTAAGTTATTTATTTACCTAAACACCAAGCTATAAAGCACTGTAATTACCTGTAATTTCTTGCGTGTGGACTCTGTGATGGTGACGGTTTCGGTGGAGGCGGTCTGCGGTGCGAAGAAGAATGCATGGGTAAATGAGCTGGCGGTGCATATCGACCCATGGAGCCCCCTCCGCTGTGTATAGGCATTCCGTACTGTGGCATAATCGGTGCAAACGTGGCTGTGTGCGACTGAGGCGGGGCAGAGTCTTGGGGATCACAATTTCCGGATCCAGATACTGGGCTCGTCTTTACCCGAGTGGAGTGACGCTCTGATGCTTGCTGTGTCTGCTGCTTCACCCATGCGTCGTTGGACATTTCCATAGATAGGCCTTTAACCTGAAAATGTAAGCATATTTTGAAGTGATTTTGTGTTACTAAAAAAAGAATAACATATCTAGCCTTCATTCACTTTACAACTGTTTAAAAAAGTTGTGTGTTCTTTGATTAGCTTTTGTTTACCTACGAGACATTGCAACTTGGCAAAAATTTGAAGAAATTATCCTCATTGCAAATACTTTTACTTTTTTTTAAGTTTAAGTTTATATCTATATTTACAAATAAATCTTTCTATAGTAAGTATAAAGTTATATTTCTCTGGCTTTACCTGTAAATTTTCTCCGCTTTTAAGAAAGCTGGAGAGAGCATCCTGGCTGACATGCACCTCTCCCTTGTACATAAACTCGAGAAGAGCCTGCATGTTGTCAGCGCTAGTGGCTTCGAGGAACACGTAGCAAGCGCCTGCATGGCTAGGCGGGGCAGTGTCGAATAACTCTTGGAAGTGCTTACTGCACGCAGCCAAGATAACTTTATGGGCTTTGAACTGACGTCCTGAAAGTAAAATAATATTCTTTAATATGTTTCACCCTCATCATTCACACCCTCAACAACTAAAGTATAAAAGTACGCTGTAGCGCACAGCGTACTTTTATACTTTAGTTGTTGTAAATATAAATTTAAATTTGATATAGTATAAATATAATTAATTAATTTTTCATGAAATTTTGAATTTCATATACTAAATTTCATATGAAATACTAAATATTTACAAACAAAATTTCTTTAATATTAAAAATATTAACTACCTAACTGGTATATCAGAAGTTGCGTGTTTAACATAGATAATTATAACAAAAATAAATATTTTATATTACTCCAGATTAATTCATAACTTATTTCCTATTAAATAATTTCGATTGATATAACTGTGATATATAATAAATTCTTTGATCACCATGGTACACCTTAGGGGGCAGAGGGGGGAGTCATGGGGCAAGTGTTAAATATAGAAACTACGAACGATATTTTTATGGTAAAAACATTTCATTACTGACCCCTGTAGGACTTATCAACAACGAACATAGTATCTGAAACATAGTAGCTACGGTATCTATATGTCGTGATAACAGTAATAGCGCCTACATCTGTTGTTACGTCAGAGTGTATAGTGCGGAACGAAATAAAACTAACCTTGGACCACCGTCACACACTAGTAAGGCGTGTTACTAACGAACGATTCGTGAATGCAATTTCAATTATATTATTCTTAAAATGCTATAGACGTGTTAACTATTTTTTTTTTATTTTAAATTTAAAAGCAAAAAAATTATATTTATTAATACAAATATATTAATTTCGCTAAAATCTCATATCTATAATTTTTATTCCGAAGCATTATTAATGATAGTCGTAATAAATAAATAAATTTTGTATCCCATAGGATAATCAATACGTTAATAGGAAAAATTAATTAATCATGTAAAAGACATATTTTTGTTACGTTATTAGAATATTGTAGGTATTAATTCATAATAATTCTACTACAGATATCCAAAGTCATACAAAAATAAATTTATTAATATTGCTGTGTAATTTATATGTGTAGTCTGCCTTACGAGACAGTGAAGTTTGTACGCTCATACGGACTATGCCCACGAATTAGCTTAACTTCCTTGTTCTATAACAATCATTGCAGTTTGTTTAGAGAAAATTATATATTTAAATTTATTACAACTTTTCTCCATAGAGTGATAGATCCCGATACCATTGCATTCACTTGCTGTGCCTACCTTCCCCGTATTTTAAGTTTGTAATGCCTTAGATGATGTAACAGTTAAACACTCCTTACGAAGGTCATTCATATACTTAGCGAGAAATAAACTAATTAATTAATGCTTGTTGACTTTGCTCCAATGATTTTAATTTGAATTATCTGAATATTATCTATGAAATGTTATAAAAATACGTTTAAAGTATACAAAAATTGTCTATATAAAAAAAATAATATACATATATATGAGATATACTACCGCTGCCAATGTTGCCTTGGCATTGGCCTTACCTTGCCACTTCCTTAACAACCTACAAAGAATTTAAATGGGAACGTGATTTAAACGTTTTAAATGAAATAACAATTTTAAGAAAACATATACTATATAATATTCAGTTGACGCATCTTCTGTGTGTTCTATGAAAAATATTTTAACTATATAGATCCGTATAAATATGTATACGTGTGTTTGTAATATTTTTGTATGGAAAAACATAAATTAAAAATACATAGATATATATTATGATATTTTTTAATAATTAATTTTTTTTGTGTGTTATTATATCTAAATAGTTATTATAAAATATAATTTTTCGCATATTCATTGTGTTAGATTATAATAAAAAATAATTCCTCATTTGCTTCATTATAGTGGCAAAGGAGAGAATTATCGTGAGAAATTAAGCTTACAGCCTTCACTAGTTATCAGTGCAATTAATTATACCCAATGGTATTCATACATTTGCAAGACCTCTAAAGCTCAATTAAATATTAAATTACATTAAATTTTAATCATGTATAAAATTCAATATGCCTATGTCTATAACGATGGCTTCACGTGTTTGAGTCACGTGTCCGATAAACTGTATCTCGACGAGAAATGTCCTCATATATCGGCGAAACATTGCAAGGACAAGTTTATTCTTTTAAGGCTTATTTGAAAAATAAAGAAAAATATATTACTATGTGAATATTATTGGCGTCATAGCGTTTTAATGTGAAGATGGTGGGTCAAAATCTCATTTTTTATAATACCATAGATAGGTAGAGGGGACCTAGTATTTCCACCCAATTTCCCACCTACGAGATATTGCGTGGCGAGTGGCGAAACTTAACGCCGAAATTGTTTTCGTATCTACGGTTTATAGTATAGGTAGGTATACACCACTATCTTCTATTGTATATTTGACTTAACTTGCTGAATTTGTCAAAAATAAATAATTTTAATATGAAACAAAAGCCAACATTGAGCAACTTAAACTGAAAATAGTCAAAGAAAATGACTATATACTGTATACGAGTACGTCTAAGATATTCTAACGCAATAACAACTACATCGTTTCTATAGCAAAGTCTATTGAGACCTATTCATGCACCCTGCATTGCAAAATATAAATAGAATAATTGCATAATAGCAGTGCATTTGTTATGGACATGGTCTGCCCATCAGCTGAACATCCTGCTCCAGTTGTCACCTATTTGTCGAGACGTTCACGACGACACAAGTATTATTCAACAGTATATTGAATATAGTTGACTAAATTTGACTAGTATTCGTTTAGGAGAGATGATTTTATGGTACTTTAAAAGGAGAGTTGAGAGATCTTGGGCTATACTCGATGACCTAAGAGCGTTATTTAATAATAAGACTGTTATAAATTGTATTTAATTACAAGAAAAACGTTTCTCTGTAAAGCGTACGTGAGTACAAAAAAAAAGAATTTTGGAAAATTCACCCATAAGAGAGTGAAATAGGGGTACAAAGATAGAAACAAATAATTTGAAATTAAAGCTTCTACTTAAAAAAAGAAATGGATATTGATTGTAAATATTTTAGTTTAATTTTTATAATCAAGCTTGCGAATACCTAAGACCTCCTTTAAGTCAGAAATTGTAAAGAATTAAATACCCAACAAGTAATTTTAAATAAATCAATATTAAAGAGCGGAATATCATTAAGTACATACTCTCTGAATTTCTCATATAAAAAAATATATTTAACTTACTTTTTATTTAAACTTTACTTGCTAATGACTCTACGATGGATTTAAATATTATGGCATTTAAAAGGCTGGTGCCGATAAACGATAGTTTTGTTTGGGAATTGCCAAACTCATTATACCTATTTGTGTTTCAGCGAGCTGTCTGTGTCGTCTTGAGCATCACGTGCTAGATTTGTTAGTAAAAAAATAAACGCAAATTGAATTTTCTTTAAATAGAAGTGAAATATTAGTACATATGTAAATAGTATATATATATATATATATATATATATATATATATATATATATATATATATATATATATATATATATATATATATATATATATATATATATATATATATATATATATATATATATATATATATATATATATATATATATATATATATATATATATATATATATATATATATATATATATATATATATATACATATATATATATATATATAGTGTCACTACACTCCGTTCCGTGTTTTCCGTATTTCGAGACATTTCGTGTTGAGTGGCGGAACTCAACGCCGAGCTTTATTTTGTTCCGAGTGAGGAAAATAAAAGTAATTCATTCTCCCCAAGTGGGTATCGAACCCACAACCCATGTGGGCAATATTGATAATTATTGTTTAATTTTTGTGTTCAGTGTTTTTTTTGTTCACTTGTTCGTTTGTTTGTTTCTACATCAATATGGCAAATTTTTAAAGTATTAAATAAATATTATACACACAATGAATATTATTTGACGAGATATTAAAAAAAAACATTTATGGTAGTAAAATAAGTATTTATTCAATAACGTTTTAATTTGTATAATATTATACATGTATTTAAACAGCTACGTGTAAAAATCATTAGCATTTTTGTTTGTTACAAAGGTCATTTTTCGATAACTAACTCAATTGACCTAGGCCTAGAGCATTCAGTTTTACGACTTGTTTTATCAAAAACTTAATCTCGAAATTGTTTCAAGGACTTTTCTTTATTTATATTATGGTTATACCACTTACAATTGCTTGCCTACCTGCGGTATTAAATTTTATTTAAAAATTATTATGAAAGAATTACATGTACATACATATGTTGGTTTTGTATAATTGAGTAAAATTTGTAAATCAAGCCATTAATACATATTTTTTGTCAATAAGTATATTGATATAAAAGTTGATATAAAAAAATTTAAGTCATAGATAGTAACCTATTATTTAAATTTTTTTATAGGGTATCTATGACACAAATCAAGAAGTTACAAAATATATAAGCTACATAATATTGAAATATTTTATAGTACGAGTATCTAAAGTAAAGAAAAGAAATAAATGTAGACAAACTAATACAGGTTTGTATACACAAATTATAGGTATTTTTTTCCAATTTGTCTATTTCTTCTAAAAACCTAATGCATTATATAGAAATGGTATCTTAATTAATACCATCTTTCTTATCAAACACATACAAAATTTGTACATAAATCGATGTTTTATTCGATTCGTGATAAATTAATCCCTACTTTAAAATCATAGAGCAAGATAAAGAAGAATGCACTAGTGTTGTAACTGTGCCCACACGATTGACGTAACGAGGAAATGGAAGAACGACATTGGTCGGCGCGGGCGCAGTTGCAACACCGACATTGGCCTCATTTCGAGGCCTACAAACGTCAGATAAGCGTTAGGTCTACACATTTTTGTTATTTATGTTAAATTAGAACGTTTTAATCGTGTTTTAGAATGTATATACAATTAATAAATGTATTTAGATCTTAAAAGTAGTGACAGGTACTGTCATAATAACAAAATGCCTGATGATATTAATATTTATATGTACTATCAGTAATTATGAACTTACCGTCAAAACAAAATTAAATTTGAAGTGGAACTTTTAAGTGTCAACTTTTAAGCTTATTCTATAGAAAAACTTGTCAATATTGAGTAAGTTTACGTAATATAGTAATTGACTAATATATTATACTACAGTCAAAGATAACCTTATATTGTAGGTTATTTTAAACATAGCTTAGGGTTTTTTTTATAATTTCTTGAATAAATATGAAAACGCCGTGTCGTAAAAACACCAATATTGTCATTAATCTTGTCAAAAAAATAATTTACATATTCATTGAAATTTATAATATATTTGAATAGTAGTGTAACATTATATTTTTACATATATCATTATTTTAAAATTACTTAATACACTACGATATCTTATTGATTATAAAGATAAAACAAAGGAGGACATCTTTTAAAGAGCTCTAGGCGTGATCTACGAAAAGTCAACATAGAGAATTTATGTACGAGAAAGAAATTGTGTTTTTTTTATGTTGTTTCAGCTTCACTATATTTTCTGGAGTTAGCAAGGTATAGAGAATCTAGTGACTAGACATTCAATGCAAGAAACTTACCATAGCAGAAAATTGTAAAAAGTAATTCTAATACAGTATGTTGTCTTACTTATACTCGTAATAAAATGTTGAATTTTTTTTTTATATTTTACAGAATATTGTATGTATTTAATTTTTATTTTCTCATTTATATTATATATATATATATATATATATATATATATATATATATATATTATATATATATATATATATATATATATATATATATATATATATATATATATATATATATATATCACAATAAATAATGTTAGGCGGATGACCTTGTATATTTGAAAATTCTAACTGGATTTGACGTCAAAATTAAACATGGAATACGATTGGTACTTTGATAATGACTGATATAATAATAATTTTCAATAGAAGTAACAGCCCCGCCCAAATTTCGTTCCCAATTTATGAACACTCCGGTGCAAGTTACGTTTAAGCTTTAATCAATAATGCTACCAACCCAACATTTCGAAGCTCTCCAATGAAATATTTATATAAATATGATAAAGAAATATTTTATACTGACACTATTATATTATTTATTAACTACTAACTATTATTATTACTGTAGTAGTTATTTATAGTATATGTTAACTGTAGATGTAATGCAGGATAGAGCGTGAAGCGTGAAAAATAATTGTTTTTAAAGAATAGCAAAATCATGTTATACAAATACATTTCCATTTAAAACAAGCAAAATATGGAAAACGGAGTGATTTAACATTACATTCTTGCTCCCTATTCTTCAAAAATGAAAAAACAGCATATAATAAATACAAAATAACAAAAAAATCTATGATGAAAACGCCTATAACAGAAATAGGAGAAGCCCCCGGCCGATTCATTTGTGTGCGTGAACAGGATGCAAGTGAACGCTTTCACTTGTGGGGGAGATCGACTAACCCCGTTTCCAGGCACCCATCTACCTACAGCTACTGATTGGGAGGCAGGGCTGTCGTCAAGCGGTTTTATTTTACTTTAAACTATTTTTTTTAGTATTGTAGCGGCCACCTTGAAAGTTAGTTAATTTATGTTATATATATATCGTCTTAGTTAAGAATGAATTGTTTTCTTTTATAAACAAAAAATATTCGTTGAGAAATCGTCAAAATAACAAATATTGTGATAATCTAAATGTCGACTTATATATAGAAAAATATTTCGTAATATTGAATATTTAGTACTCTTTTAAGTATATGAACAATCTATCATATTTGTTTCTTTACCATTTCACATTTAAAACTAATTTCCAAATGATTCTAAAATGTCCTACGAGCAACCCTGGAAAGTAGACGTGTGCGTCCCCATTTCAAGGTCGGAGCGGGTATTAGAAAGAGACAGCAATACCCACCCCCGAGGAAAGTGCAAGTGAAATGCGCGACAGAAAATCAATCTTGCAAGGGGAGGGGGGTGTCTGAAAAACTAGGTGAACCGTTTTGGACAGGACTTTGTATGCGTGTGCTTATGTCTATGTGTGTGTAAGTACGTAACTGATGCATTACTACGGATTCTTCAGTAAGGTTTTTAATTTTAATTTATAGGCTTAAATATAATGTTTTAGTAAATGAGATTTTCTTATTAATTTTGCTACTATCGTGGCACAGGTTGGCATTGATAGTATATGTTACGGTTATTAGTTCGATATTTATATTTATATCGATAGAAATATTTGTGTCAAAAAATGTCATGTCACCACTATGGTAAGACACAGAGATATTGCGATGTTAGATTCCGCAGGTTCCGCCGCTTAACTAATGCATTTACAAGGAGGAATCAAAATGCCCTCCAGTTCCTTCTTGATACTGAACACTTCTTGATTCTTTCTGTCCACGCCGACAACAGTCATGAGTCCCACAAAGTCAAATCCAATAAATAAATAAATCCATATATATTTGTCACCAATTTATTTCTATCAGCATAAAGTAGCAAGCAACGTAATCCTTTTCTATAGTTCACTTCCAAATTTTCACTCAAATAATTACAACCAGCCATACATAAAATTAGGAGGGAAACATAGAGGGATGCCAACTAAATTCACATGTAGCAACTTCAAAGAAATGAACGCATGAATTTAACCCTTTACGCACCCCAATCAATAGTAACATACACCCTCGGGGGGTAAATTAGGCCTAACTGCACAACTATAGGGGTGTACCTCCCTGGGCGGTTTTGTTTTAGGTATAATGCAGTTAAATATAACCGAGGAGGTGCGAGGGGTCCCCCTACCCACCCTCACCGCAACACCTTGATTTCTGATAATAAAACAGTAATTCGATATATGCATTATAAACATGGTTAGTAATTAAGTTGAGTTTGTGATTATATAGATGTACATTTATTTTAATCACTTTCTCTTTTATAAAATGTAATTACAAACCATAACTAATGTTGTATGTAAGTAAGTAAATGAGTATACCCACACGTATATTAACATAAAAATTCATCTATTTATTTTAGAATTTATTATAATATGGTCTATAAGCCATCGTGTCGCAGTGCAGTGGGTATAGAATCCACGGCAATCGCTTAAACAGTCAGACCTTTGTCGAGACATTCTCAAATTTGAGCGGAAAGCGGAGGATACAGTGGTTTTTTTCTCCGCTTGTCTTGATATATGCAGGATATAATTGTGCATCTGAAAAATGTGGTCTCTTCTACGACATACATTTAGACAAAAATGTTGCACAATTATAAACAAATTTTTTCATAACATTTATGGACTTTCCACTATCTTTATAATTCTCTCTATCTATTGCAAACGCTACGGCATATGCTTCTGTTATTTATTTTCCATACAAATAAAAAAAATTATAAATTATAACTGAAAAATATTATTTGTTTCTTGGCAAACGTCCATGGTGGATGGATGCCTATGAAGTGACTCTATGATTTATGGATTTCGTTATGACAAATTTTCTTCAAAAAAACTTAACATAATTCAATATTTAATATTCAACTACGAATAATATAGACACCATGTTGCAATCAGGAAGTGCTTGACTGAATGCGAGGGTTGTAAATTTGTTTCCCCTTTGGAGGATCACGTATCTATATTCATAATGTACGTATTTCATGATTTAGTGGAGTTTAGTGAAGGACAAAATGAATCATCACTAGGTTTCTCTGTGTTTATGACATAAAATAGGAAAAATATGGCCAGATCGAGGCCATTGACTGACTCTAGAAGCGATAGTTACGGGTTATATCTCCAAAAGTAGGAAATGAATTGTCTCCGTTTCCCTGGCCCGTCTATCACTGAATTTATCTTAGATTCGCAGCTTTAATTGTAAGTGGGAATTAAGTTCAAGTAAATTAGTCAACATGCAAAGTCTTCTGGAAAACGGAGTATTTTGACACTATCATCTCTCCGCCTATCTCACACTATGCATGAATTTACAAATCTAATTGACCTCACTGGTTCATTGATAAAATATGACAGACGCAATTTGTCTAAGTTATACATGTTAGTTGAGAGAGAAAGAAAACAAGAAACTGTTAATACATTTCTACGTATTTCCTTGCTTTATCTGTACACATAAATTATGAAATGTGGTATTCCCAGACTAGATTTTCTAGATAATATTTAACAATCACAAGAATTGAACCTAACCTAAGATTATCTGGTGTAGAAATAATGCTACAATCAATCTACCATGTATTTCGATGCAGAGAATTAAAGTGTCTACGCTTGCGCCCTAGCACAGTAGTTCACGTCATACTAGCATATCCCATTAGGTATTATAGGATAATCGCTAACACGATAATACGCGTTGTCTATATTACAAAGGTAATGTTACGACATGGGGGAAAAAATACCAACACTTCACTAATTGATTTTAAGAACAAGCTCACTTTAAATAATTTTACTAATTGCCAGAAAAAATTGTTTAAATTCAAATAACTAGCTTAAATTGATTTTTTTTATTAAGCTCTTCTCTTCTTGTATTACTTTATTTTCAGCTTTGTGCTTTATTCCGCATGTAGTTGGGGAAGTCATTTTGTTCTCCGCTTTCCATACAAAATTATAATATGAGAGAGGTATAATTGTTTTTAAAATTAATTCATTGTACTAAAGCTTAAAGCTTCTATAACAAGATCGAACCATATATATAATTACTTATACCATATATATAATTAATTTATCCATATAAAATTTATATATTTGTCATAGTCTAATCTTAAGCTTACCTATTCTGACTTTACGATAACTATAATTCGTTTCCTATATTTAAATGTGAACTAGAACTAAATTATACAAGCTATAACTCGCTAAATTATAATATAATATAATATTTTTCCAAAGCCGTAGGAGATTCGAGAAATTTTCTATCGGTGTTCTCTGGCATACCCTAAATAATCTATATACGAGTATATTATGAATTTCCATATTTATGAAGTAGGTTCATGTATACGTTTTATATATATATATATATATATATATATATATATATATATATATATATATATATATATATATATATATATATATATATATATATATATATATCTATATATATGTCGTTTATCTATATTCAGCGTATCTATGATAAGATGATAACAGATTGCAGGGCCAAAATATTTAAGGAATCATTTAATGCAAGTTAATTCATGTAAAAAATGATAGGCCTCATCTACGTGATAAGTAAATACCTCTAGTATGTTTGTATTTTTATAGATAAATAGCGAAATATTTAATTTTATAAATATTTATTCTTAGATAAGCTGAAGAGGGTTTCTATAGTTATTTCTGACATACAAAAAAATTATACAGAAGTTTTACTTTAGTAAGTAAATTATTTTCTCCACTTTGTACATCATTTAGGAGAATTATTGTATATAATTATTATATATTACTTATCATACAATATCCATACAAAAATTGAAGCTGGTTTTCACATTTTCATATTCTGAATACTCCCAATTGAATTGCAAGCACGAAATTGACACCAGCGGGCGAAGCCATAAAAATGCAATAGAATCACGGCCCGCGCCCTCCCCTCCCCTCCATCCACCCTCCAGGAACGTTGTCGATAAGTTCCAATTTTCCTCTCAAAAGTCAATTTCCGTAGAGCCGTCCCGCAAATTATAGATAAACGTCAAATTATAAAACACGACAGGTACACGAAACATGTGTTTTTGTCGGTAATATAAATAATGTTAGATATTTTCTTTGATGGGAATAAATTACGGTGAATAAATAAATATTTATTAGTAAAAATAAAGTAAAGGCAATTTAGTATATTTTAAGATTCATTACATTATTTCTCGGATGAATGTATTATTTATATTCCAGCTCTGGCAAGAAGACAAAGAAGAGATCCACCACTCAACACGCAATGTCTAGAAAATTTGGTGGAAAATTTGTCTTAATTTGTCTAAGTTCCCTCTAACTTGCTATATGCGGGATACAGCGTGAAGCTAATATATAAAATATCTGTCACTAAACGAATAAAAAATTTTCACCCGATACATATTATTACTAAAAGAATGATAACTTCTAAAAATTCACCATTTATGGAAAATATTTAATATATGAAAAATAAAAAAGGGGAAAACCCTGAAAACCGAGATCTACATGTATTTCTGCAGATGCAGCATCAATAACGTTTATGAGGGTGAAAATCAAGGATAGGTACATCCAGTCTGTATAGTGTCGTGCGTTGTCAGCTGTGGGTGGGTGTGGGGGGGGGGGCGACACACATAGCCGGGTCGATACTGCCGGCGCCGATGCGTTCCGCATTACGAGCGAACGCAATGCACGATTTTGTAAGGACTTTAAATATATATATATATATATATATATATATATATATATATATATATATATATATATATATATATATATATATATATATATATATATATATATATATATATATATATATATATATATATATATATATATATATATATATATTGTGGATTGTTTTATATAGGTATATATTATACTATTATTAGATAATATTTATTGTTTATGTATTTGGTAACACTGTTTTAATTTAAATAACTATTCTAATGTTACTATAATAGTCATTATTTTAAGGTGATTCAACTTTTTTTATATTTTTGTATTAGAAGGTTACTTTATAAAATAAAAGTAAAAACAAAAACAACATTTTCAAAATAATTTAAATAACTTTTCGTAATAATATCATTTTCTAACAGCAAAAACAATATAACGAATTCTGTTAAAATTTTCGTAAAATAATATGTATCTTAGACAAATTAAGCACAATTATTTATGCGCCGCTTGATAAATAGGTTATTCAGAACACCCAATTTCAGAGTTCGGAGTCTCAAAGTTCCTGAAGGCAGCCCCCACCCTCTACGTCTAGCGGCCTCGAAAACTCGGCAAAAGAAAAATCGTAACGTACTAACTAATTATATAATTGGAAATCACGCAAAAGGTTAGTCAATTATTTATTTGTTTTTATATTTCATCTACCTTTACCTGTGGCTTCACCCTTCGCTTGGTGAATTGGGAACATTAAATAATAGAGCTGTGCATCACGCTCTCAGAAGCTCTACAACAGAGCTAACTCAGTTTTATATAATGTTTTTCATTGTTACTTCACTTCTATTGGTCGTGGATATGTTATAGCCTATATAGCCTGTCTTAGTAAATGGACTATCCAACGTGATTTTATTTTTCAATTTGAATAGGACTACATCGTAACACTGCCACGTTCAACCAAACTAAAGCGCTATTCAGCTACATTAGTAGTAGTAGTTTAAAACCCTCATCTGGACCCCATAATAGGGTAGTGTTAAGGTACGCTACCCAGCACGCATATTTCAAAAAAGTTGAAAAAATTTGAACCGATTATTTTACCTTTTCTAGCTTTTAAAAAGAAAATATATAAAAATATACAATGATTATTATAAATAAACTAAATTAACTATAATGTATTTTAATTAAACATATAATTAGAATAATAAGAATGCACGTTTCAACTCAAATACCTCACAATAAAGCCGGTAAATTTTCCAAAGCCTAGCGACTAGCGACGAGGTCGATCGTAACCTAGATTTTATAGATTTTGACGCAGAGCGCATGCGATCCTGTCCTTGCAATCAATAAATACAATACATACACACTGTGCGTTATAATTAAGGAAAATGCTGATATTATTCAGCATATTTTCCGACCTTAACCTTGGCCGTGATATGAGACCTAATTTCCATAATCTATTATATTTTATGTTAGAAGAGATTTTTTCTTCAATTTTCTACAAAATCTTAATAATTTTTTTCAAAAACCATAGTTAACAATTCGTGTCAAAAGATGTACTTTAGATAGGTTTAGCTAAGATATTGAGGCTAAGGTAAAAAGATGGAGACGACAACTTTCCGGTTGGTGGTCCGTATAGGTACGATACAAGTAACTAATATAAGCGCTAATCACTTCAAAGATTTCTTCCCTTACCTGTAACTACAAAAATGATGTTAGCAAGCTCTCTTCTCCTTTCAATCCTTAATTATGTGGACTTGAGCTATCCAATTTTAACCAACTTAAACAAACTTGAGCGACTTCAAAATCTTGCCATTCGGTTCATATTTAACTTAAGCAAGTATGACGTATCCGAATTTCGTTCGAGGCTCAAGTGGCTCCCCATCCGTTGTCACCGGAATCTACATATAGGTACTTTGCACGTACATATGTACTGTGTCTTGTTTACTCATAGATCTCCTCCTTATTTATCATCCTCCCTATATAATGCCGCATGTTATAGTTTTTTGGTGCGCATACAAATAGATTGTGATCCTATAAGAATTTCTTTGAGAATATCTACATACTCAAGCAAGATCTATCAGTTCACATTTACCGTGGAGCAATAACTCGGTGGAATTCCTTGCCACTTCCTATTAAATACTTAAAATTTTTATTTAAAAATTAGTTAAAGATTACTATTTTAAGAAGTAACCAACATGACGACATTAATACATATGTATTAAATATTAATATATATGAATTTATTTGACGATTTTACTTATTTATTTCAGCAGGCTATATACGTATATGTTTTAGGCTATAATATTGAATTGGTATTATTTAATAATTCATTCATCATTCATATTATTAAATAATAATTCAGAATTTTTACTTACTAATTTAGATGATTACTTTTTTTATTAACATTCGAATTTTTATTTTTTAACACTATAAGTAATTGGCATAATTTAAAACTGCCTCCAAATTAAAAAAACCGATATTATCAATACTATCTTAATTTCATTAATATAATCTGTAAATTAGAGGCCAAAATATGTGTGTAATCAATATAGTATGTATGTGTAATTCGGAATTCCTTCATAAACGAAACTGTTTATTGATTTTTTTTATAATTATTGAATGTAATATTTTTTTAAATATAAAAATAATATATATTTAAATGATTGTCTTTATATAATTTTAAAGCATGTTTAAGAAAATAATAGTTTAAGCACGCTAAGCTTAAAAGACGACGCTAACATACTTTAAGGAAGCAGCCAAAATTATAAATATCGCTTGCAGAGATAACGAAATGCATTCGTCACTTGTTTTTTCACAAACCGATAAGATAACCTCTGGGCAAATGCGTAAAAAAATACTGACACGTGTAAACTGTTAAGTTCAATACACTACCTATATCTGTACATTGAAATAATATGCAATTTATCGTATTTATAAACATGTTCAAGGCTAACTTCAGAATTTTTGCAAATAAAGTAAATAATTTAGGCTAATTTATACATGCTCTAGTCATTTTGACTGTAGAATACGTATATTATGTACATATTGTAATGACAAACACTGTTTAGCGCTTAGAAGTTAATATGGTCCAAAAGTATGACTTAATGCAAATATACTAATAAAAACACAAAATAGCGAAAACTAAGGTATATTAGTTAAGTAGGTGAAGTCACGAAGAATTTATCTACAGATTTAAATTTATATCTATGAATTTAATTATTTTTCAGGTAGGTATATAAAAAAGTTAAAAAGAAAAAAAATCTTACGCAATTATTAATTAGTCATAGTAATTGTTGACTGATAGCTAGCTACATTACAATGTTATATATAACAATATATTATCATTAATAATATAATCATAATATAATATTTATCAAAAAACTATAAGAATGAAATATTTTTATTATAATCGTAAAAGCTGAACCGGAAACGGACGTCATTATAAATAAACAAGGAAAATATGGTATCAAATTCTAGGTACTATAGTAACCTCTTGATCCCAAAAGTGCCTACAGATCTGAGGTTTTTGAAATCTTTCATATAGTTTAATTCAATAAATTACGAGGTCATCGCATACAGTGTCTGACTGTGAACGTTAAACTTTTTTCTCTTTTGAATAATTTCTTAGTAATAAAAAACTTGTTGAAAAGATAGAGAATAGAATAAGCATCAAATCTCAAATCTTTTAAGCTCCACAATACATTTTTCCCTACCAAGTTTAGTCCAAGCATTATATTTTAGCTATACTATATTTCATAAAAAAAAAATATTTTATTAAAAAAAAATTATAGAAAGTATCCAGTACAAATCTTCGACTTACTCTTATCTAAATTGCGTAACACGCTGAAGTAAAAAGAAAAAAAAATATCTCTGGGCAGTGTCGACGACCTCCTTATCAATTTTGCAAGTTCGCGAACATCTATGCACGTTGGCGATAGATATAACCTAATAATGATAAATGATGATAATTTACGACTCGCGAAACTGGTTCTTTAAATATTATTTATATGATTTATATGTATGCTGGAATCTGTAAGCCTATTTGAATTTCCGATGGAAATTCATTTTTATTGAGGACATTTAGCTCAGTTGCTATGTGGCTGAACGATAAGTGTTGATTCATATCGTTGTAATGAAACGATACTTTATATTTTACAACTCCATTCGAAAGTGCTCTATACTGAATATTTACATAGTAGACATAAAAAATTTAATAACACATAACTTTTTTATTCAAGCTCACGCAGCGGTTTAGTCGGTGAGAGCCTAGTGCCAAAACAGTCTGTCTTCCACTATATTGCATATCATATCAAAATAATTCATCAGTATATACGCAACCCAGAACAAAAAATCTAGGTAATCTAAGTCTTAATACCAAAACGAGTTAATTAATTAAATAAATAACTTGTCTGTTTAATATCTAAAATATTAACCGGCTTATGTTATATTCTGAAAAAAAAATGGCACCAAACACCTGATATACCTCATTTCGTATTTCTTCGTGTAGCGGTTACATGTACTGTACCCGCCACATGTCAATATAAATATAGGTAACTTTTAAAATATGCACATACAATTTTATTCCAATTTTTGATAAATGTGTAGATTTTAGCTTTTATGATTTCAAGTAAAAATAATTAAATCAGTTTTTTTTTATATCTATGATTTTAAATACTATGATCATTATATATAATAAATGTAAATTCAGTATTATATATTACGCCTGGATTACTATCGTTTTCACTGTATAGCGCAGGGTAGGCAGAGGAGAGGCAGAGGGTAGGTACCTCTGGACCTAGTTGGAAAATACTCCCTTACCAGCTTATCGTCCAACATCCACAAACGTGATAACATTTGGATATTATGTCGCTGCGCCACGACAGTGTCCTTTGTTATCATATTATAAGAGAGTATTTTATAATTCACCGAAAAATGATGAAATTTCAATAATCTATTAAAAAACTAGAAATATATAGTCAAAGGAGAAGCCTCTATCACGTTCACTTAGACAGTCGAAAAATTCGCCAATTAGCATAAATTATGGTCATAACGTTTACACAGCTTATTTACTGGTGGCCTCGACAATGGCTATTTAGAGATGAATACAGCCATGCGTTTGATACAACGACCTCAGTTATATCACTGTACGTCGTCTGTATATTACAAAATAATTAAAACATACCTTGAAATACCTATTTTACATTATTTAAATGTAAGTTTTGTCTAGCTTATCGAAAGACGGCTAAACAGTGCAAGATCCAGCTAGAAATTCAATATCTAATACAATTTTATAATAATTTACAAGATATATTTTTGTGCACAAGTATATTTATGTTATATTATTAAAAAAAATACATTTAACTTATTTTGAAGCAATTGATATACTTTCCTATATATTTTAATTATTCATTAATTAATTATAAACATGAGGTAGAGTGAAAATTAAAAAAAAAGCCATACAAAAATTTTTTCGGAGCTTTCCATCATTTTATTTTCACACTCATGTTTTAAATCATATGAAAATTATTTGACACACATATATGTAAATTAACGTAGATTTAATATGACAATGAAAAGATAAAAGTATACAAGTACGCTGTCTGTCGTATCGCAAAGTAGAATTGCATTGACATTTGACTATATATCTCGATCATCACACAAATTATCACACGCCCGTACAATTATAATGCCTTTTTAAAAAAGCATTACACATTACCTATAAATATAATTGAAATACCTGTTTGTGATTTCAAAATAACTATGTTTTATTGAGTGTATATTATAATAGTACTATAACACAAACAGGTAATTTTAATTTAATTTTTGTATGATTGTTTGTCAC